>JANIJI010000012.1:3492500-3942500 GCA_024500535.1 Leptonema lineaticorne | reverse complement strand
TTTTTGATCACAGTAGTATATATATATATATATATATATATATATATATATATATATATATATATATGTGTGTGTGTGTTGTGTGTATGTTTAGTATTTAAAAATTTTTAAATACTAAACAGTTTCACTCAATACTCGATTCAATATTATTTTTCATTAGCGTACTACGTGTTAAATATTAAAATATTTTAAATAAAATTAATAAATATAAGGATGTAAAATATTTTTGACTATTTTACGGCGTACAAAAAAACATTTAAAGTATATACGTCTGTACATACACATGAAAAGTTACACAAATACAAGATATTTCACTTAAAATCCCGCACTGCCACCGAAGGGAAAAAGTCTCGATCTGGAAAAGTTTTATTTATGGAAAACCGGGGATTTTTTTTTTGGTGAAATCGAAAAGCCACCGCGATATCCAAAACGAAAGTTGCTTTTTTATTTTTTTTCTACTTTTACGACCCATATTCGAATTCCCCGTTGCCAGAAAACTTTTTGTATTAATCCATATGTAATATATTATATAAAGTGAACTTATACCAAAGAATTTCTATATATATATATATATATATAATAATTTTAATAAGTTTCATTGTATATTGATTAATAATAATTATAATATTTAAAAAAATATCGAAATTCATACAGTGACATGTTTTTATGAAATGGTAAAATAATTTTTATATTCGCTTTTTAACTTTAGATATACAATTTATTATTAATATATATATGGTATATTATGAAAAAAATTGTTACGAACTCATAACTTTTAACATTATATTATATATAAAAATTTAATAATTAATAAAATTTTATAAGTCATACACACACACACACATATACCATATATTGAATTATATATATATATATATATATATATATATATATATATATATATATATATATATATATATATATATATATATATATATATATATATGGTATATACATTTTCAAGTATAATATTTATTGTTTGATTATTACGACAACGCATATGGTGCGAATGTTATTACTTTTAAAATATTTCATATCGTAAAAAATGGCGACGTTCACATATAAAAAATTGCATTTATATATATATATATATATATATATATATATATATATATATATATAGATATATATATAGATATATATATATATATATATATATATATATATATATATATATATATATATCGTTTTTATATATATTTTTTTTTATCATATGAAAAAAATAATAAAATATATTTTATCTCCGATATTACATTTCGCACGATTTGCATTTTTACTGTAACATTACTTCAAGGATCAAATATGTAATAATAATATCTCGAGATACGACACTACAGTCTGTCAACGAAGCGTTTAACATCTTTCACTGTGACATACATATATACTAAATATATATATATATATATATATATATATATATATATATATATTATACATTTCGAAAAGAAAATATTTATTTCGTCGAGCCGCTTCTTAAAACTGTCAATGAGACATTAAATTTTATTTTTCTTCGATGTCTGCAGTTAAAGTTTAAATGAATTATATTATTCGTCGACCACTCGAATAATAATAATTATAGTAAATGTTATAAAAATATGCTCGTCGATTATTGTTTCAATATAGTTGTTATTTATTAATTGTGCAATTTCAATTTTGCTTTGAAATTCACACTATTTGTCAATGTATCGATTGTACATCGAACAATTGGAATTTATTATACAAAGTTATATTGAATATATTCGATACGAATAATAATAGTACAAATGCATGAAGCATTTGTATTACATATAATATATTGAAATATTGTAAATAGCACAATTTTGAATTGTTATATTTTATATATAAAAATATAATGTCTATTCTAGGAAACCAATATATATATTTTTTATATATTATATATTAAAAAAATAAAAACAGATTGTGGAAATCAAAGAACGATCAATTTTATTTTCATTATAAAAACATACACAATAAATATGTTCTTTTCGATATAAATAAACATAGTTTTTCTTACGTTTTTACATATATATATATATATATAATGTGTAAATCTGTATATAGATTTATTTGACCTTTTCATATTTAATAAAAATATATTTTCAACTATCAATATATAAACTAATATAAATTATTTCTGAAAAAATATGAATTTTTTCAATTTGTTTCAATAATTTTGAAATAATGTTACATATTTGTATATAATACAAATATAATACTGAATAATCGACTATTCGAAATAATCATTATATAATTTTAAGTTAGAATAATTTCAAAAATAACCTCTCGATCAAATGTCTTTCGGTCAAATTGTGCGTCGAATTTTTTGGCAAAGCGTCCCATTTCGAAAATTGCAAAACGAAAATAAAACAAAAATCCTTCTCTTTCTCTACCTACCTACCCCCCCCCCTCACCAATCTCCCCTCACAGCCACTCCCCTCCTATGAATCCGTAGATAATGTGTATGTGTGAAAAATAAACATAAAAGGAAAACATGCGGCGTCGAATTTTTCCCGTATAGATATTCTTCGTCGAAATATTTTCGACGAATCGAGCGGAAGGGGGACGCGTAATAAAATACACGCGAACCATTTAACACCGTATTGTCTTATAAATCTAGAAATGGACGAGTGCGAAAATGAAAACGGATAAAATAAGAAATGGAAAAAAAAATGTGCCGCGAAGGGTGCAAAAATAAAAAAAAAAAACATGAAATATAATAAAATGTGGAAAAATAGAATTTGAACCGCCTGTTAACACGCTTTTTACGCGATGATCATTAACCCCCTCCACCGTCGACTTGAGACCATAAATCAGTAGAAGCGTTTTTCCGGAATGAGTAATTACGATAAGGGTAATATATATTTATTATTTATTTATTTATTTATTTTTATTTTTCACCCTCTGTGACTAGCAGTTTTTACGGTCGTTTTCTTGAATATTCAGTGTTTTTCTTTTAAGCTTCAGTATTATTTGTAAAGTCGCCGTATAATTCATTTTCGCATTAATTGAAAAATGAGAAGAAAAATGAACACAGATAACAATAATGTGTTTTTATTGAGCGCGCTCGGAATTTTCTTTCTGAAAGATTATCCTTTTTAATATTTATTTCATATATACACAATGTTTGTATTGTGTTATATATTATAAATATTTTTTTTGTAAAAAAATATTTTTTACATTCATTATGAACGGAAAATGACAATGTAAATATTCAATAATCTATAAATAATTCTTCCAAATATTGAATATATATATATATATATATTTATTAGTTTAGAAAAAGTAATAAAAATAATAAAAATATTCTACATACTAAAATTTAATCTAAATTATTTTCCTTTTATTATATATTAATATAAATTTTATCGATTTTTTTTACAAATAATTTCAGCCAATAATAATGTACGCCTAGAATTAAAATTGAAAAATTTCGCATCGCTATTAATCAGTAATTTCATGTATTAGTATAAATTTTAATTTACATCTTAATACATTTTTAAATAGATACTCATTTAAGGGTCAATATTATCCTCTTTGAAATTCGAAATTGAAATTTTTCTTTGTTCTTTTTCATTCGAGACGCTTAATTGAAAATTCATTTTTTTTCCATTCTCTGTCTTTCTCACTTTATTATTATCCATTGCGAAACGAATGAAAATTTTTTTTTCATACTTTCAATATTCGACAAAGAAAAAAAAATGTATAATAATAATAATAATAATAATAGGCACAATAATCGAAAGGAAAAATTGTTAATTTTTTGCCGGAAACGATTTTCCGTCATTGTTGTCGCGATTCGCGGAAAATTCGACCCGTTTTTGCGGTCGACCCTACGATGGGGAAAATATGTAAGTAATTTCGACGATTTCACTTCCTAGACGCGGAACTCAATTACACGGTGTGTAAATGTGTAATTAAAATGGAGGCGTGTTTCGAGCTTTTGATTTATATACTAAATCCCTGCAATGCCGCGTTCACACTACGAGATTTATGAACGGCGTAGTATTTAGATGTTCCCATTACGCGAAATCCATATTCCGAACAAAAATAATCCATTATGTGCTCCGAATGTTCCGATTAAACTCCATCTGAATGATGGTAGATTTAATACGAGATTTATCAAGGATAAATCTGAATATTTTTAATATCCAAATTTAATTTCAGATATAGACTTAAATCTGAAAAATTAATATTGTTCATTCAGTATACAGAATGTCTTATAGAAAGAATGTTATATATATGATTATGTTAATTATGGTCAAATATTCAGAGCAAATTTACCATCTAGTTGTTTGTTAAAGTTTGAGAATCACTTGTTACGATTCGACAAAAGTTTTGATCCCACTGCAACATCAGATGTTTATGAGATGAACCAAGGGAAAACTTGATTCATAATTGAGTATAAAAGTTTTGTACTGCAATTAAGAATATTTGCAATAAACATAATTAAATAATAAAAAAGCAGCATTACTGCTGATTAATTTAAAATTCATACTTTTATATGAGTTAAAATTCCCGGGCATTAATTAGAAAGTTACACTTGTTTTTATAATTCTTCGTTCCTTCATCAAGATAATGCACCATTTCATACTGCATTGGTTTTTTGTGACTTTTTTGCCAAAAACTCGACTCACATCATTCCGCAACTACCGTATTTGCTTGATTTGGCTCCGTGCGACTTTTAGCTATTCAGCAAACTCAAAAGGCCAATGCGGGGACGCCGTTTTAACACAATTGAGAAGATAAAAACCGAATCGAAAAAGGTCTTGAAGGCTATATATTGGAAAAAGACTATTCCGACTGTTTCGAGGACTGGAAAAAGCATTGGCAAAAGTGCGTTTTATCGGACGGGGATTATTTTGAAGAAATGAAATTGATTTGGAAAAATAAATAATTTACATTTTATAAACAAATTCACCTTACGTTTATCAAAACGTAAGGTGAATTATATTATTGGAAATGTCACTATTGAATAAATAAACTTTTGATGTGTTTATACGTGATATTTTGTCATTTTAACTTTGACATTAGACAGTTAAAACCGCGACGTCGATTTCAAAGGGAATTTCGCTTAATCCGACAGTCGTGTTTTAAAACCGCAACAAAGCTACTTTCAGTATAGTAAAATGTATAAAATTATCGTGACTACACACACCATTGTCAATAATATATAAAATATACATGTCGAATTAAAAAAAAAATATATATCGATTTCAGTTATTATCGGAAAAATATTATCGAAATTTATATAGTTCAAAATAACGCGTTATTATTATTAAACAAATTTAAGATATTTTTTTTCGGCATTGTTTAATTAGCGTAAAAACGTCTGAAAAAGAACAAAGTAGACGTCCACTTTGTAATTTTAAACTCGATGCGTCAGTGGGATGAAAATTTGAGGGGGGGGGCGGCGGAAAATGGTGTAATCTTTTAAAATATTAAGATATTCGGCGGTACCTGTTCGGGAGAAAATGGGGAAAGCGGAAAACTTTAACCGGCTATGACCGAAAGGAAAATGGACAGGTTTTAATAAGCTTCGTATAATTTCTTTAGAGTCCGAGACCCTTTTTGAAAAGGTTTAAACGCTGAAATAGACGTAATATTTCTATAAAGTCTGAACATTCGCATATTTATCTTTCTTTCTTATTATATATATATATATATATATATATATATATATATATATATATATATATATATATATATATGTATATATATATATATATATAGTAAAGCTTTCGCTTTAACCTTCTCCGTGAAAAAGTTTTTCATATTATTATTACTATTATTATTTCGTTTAAAAAACTTTTAACAATTCGCCTAAGTGAAAATCTAGAATGGATAAGAGTCTATGAATTCGAATAGACGCCTATAAATCCATCGTGAAATTTAAACTTTTATAATTGCATGCTACAATTTTTTTACATATATATATATAAATTCAGTAAATTCAGAAGGCTTTTTAATATTTTTTCCAAATGAAAAAATTATTATTCATGCCGTGTAAGATATTTAAGGGTCGAAAGGTTTAAGCATACACAGCGGATGTTTAACTTTTACTACTTACTTTGTTTTCTTTTTAATATATATATATATATATATATATATATATATATATATATATAATAAATAATGAATATTTAATTGCGCTTTTATCTCTTAACGACGTACATTTTTGCATATTAATAATTTTAGCAACATTTAATTTTCATTAAAAAAAAATACTTAGTGCTCAAAAAAAAAAACAAAACGCTTGATCTAAATTTATAAGAGTTTAAAAGTCCATTAAAACTTTAATTATAATATATAATGTTTTTTATTTTTGATAATAGAAATTTATAATGAAGTTCAATGAGAATAAGTAAATTAAACTTAAGGATGTTTTAGATTTCGTTTTGAATTATATATATAAAAAAATGAAATATCTACGACAACATTAATTTTATTTTATTTATTAAGCTTTAATTTATGTATATATAAAATAAATTATTATATTATTGAAATTTTAATAAATGGCTCCATTATTGAAAGCGAACGCCAATATCGCATTTTGCCTTTTTATATTTTCAGGATATAAGTAAACGATTATTACTAGAATTTTTCCCGTTTTTCAGGGTTTTCAGGAATAGTTTCTGGATATTTTATACATTATTCATATTTTGTTCATCGCATTGTAAACGACTGAACCGTAAAATCACCTTTAGAGATTTTTCCGCGTAGATTGTTATTTATACAAGTCTAAAATATCCGGAAGATTTTTTTTATTTTATTTTTTTTTTTGGTCGAAACCTGTGTTTTTCCTAGTCTTGTCTTTCTCGTGTCGAATCACACCTTTTTCAAGTTAGTTACGATTCAACGCACATTTTTATAACCCATATATTTTTATGAAATCGCATATATATAATAAACGTACGCTTTCATTTTTCCTATAAAAGATAATGAAAAATTATACAAAATGGCAATTATTCTGCACATTGTTTATAAAAATAAAAAAAACACACATATATATATATATATATATATATATATATATATATATTTATAAAAACTATTATAAAATATTTTTTTATATAAAATGTAGACAAGAGTTGTGTATTAAGTTAGTAATAAACATGATTTATATTACACTTGGTAGTCAAAAGAATTATAAAGTAAATAGTTATATAAATGAACATAATGAAAAAGTAATAAAACAAAAATATATTGTAAGAATATAATATGAAAACAAATATAAATATAAATATATTGTCACATTATATGGAGTGCGATAATTTTTGAAATGTATTGTATTTTGTTACTTACGGTTCGATTGCCTAGATTTCGAACACGACAATTGAGATTGGCCGTTTTTCCGACGAGCGCGGTCACGTTCTTCGAAGCAGATGTGTCGAAAAAGGGTCCGCGGTCCAATGGAATTGAATGAGCCTCAGGCTCCTCCATGTCCAAGTGGTCGTTGGTCAAATCTAACACTTGATGCCTCGTTGGAGACGTGTTATATATTTGATTCACGGACGATCCTGAAATACAAGATGACGATAAGAATAAATATAATAAATGTAATATACTACTGTGATCAAAAAGTAAGGTGAAATTGTCATTTAAAACTCTCGGACATTATGAAGGCGGGTAAATTGTATTTTATTTTCCTAGGTTGGTATAACTGTCTATAACATTTGCCAAGCGTCTATTTGTCAAACGATTTAATTATCTCCGAGATGTACAACTCTTGATTCCTTCATCACGATAATGCACCATGTTATCTGTATTGGTTCTTCACGACTTTTTTATCAAAAATTTTACTCATATTATTCCGCAACCGCCGTATTCGCCTGATTTTGCTCCGTATGATTTCTGGCTATTCAGTAAACTCAAAAGACCAATCTCAGACTATACTGGAAAAAGATTATTCTAACCGTTTCGAGGACTGGAAAAAGCGTTGGCAAAAGTGTGTTTTATCGGACGTGGATTACTTTAAAGAGGATGAAATTGATTTAGAAGAATAAATAAAAAAATAATAAATTTTATCAAAAAATTCACCTTACTTTTCGATCACAGCATTATATATGATAATATACAATTATATAAATATAGTATAAAAGATTTCGTGAATTATATTGTAGTATATTACCGGTTATTTGAAATGGAAAAAATATCACGCGATACGATAGAAAACGGAGTCCCAAAATTATGTGGGACCTCTAGATAAGCGATTAAGCGAGCAAAAAGAAAAATGTCGAGCGGCTTTAAGCGAAACGGACGAGTTCAAAGTAAAAAGCCTTCGGAAAACGTATGCGGGCAAAACACGAAACCGACTCGTTATCTGTCGCTGAAAAGCGTAGATAGTCGGAAAATGTCGAAATCGCGACAGAGATAGAGAATATAAGGAAAATTGAAGACAAAAAACGAAACGGAACGGAACGAAAGGAACCGAGAACAAGATCGGAGCGAAAAAGGACAAAAGTGGACCGGTTGAAGGGGCAGAAACATTTCGCAAAGGCAAGGGAGAAAATTTTCAACCTTCCGACGGAGAAAAAATAAGGAGAAGCCTTCTTGTGAAAAGCGAAGAGACTCGTAAACGTCTCGAAAACCGGTCACGCCAAGTGTCCGGAATAGCTCGTTTGTGACTTACAGGATTTGCACACACGAAAACCTCATTTTCCGGATCGATCTACTTTACGATACGATTCCTAAAATCGTCTTCTGTTCTATGTTTTTTTTTTCATTTCCCCCTCCCATCCCCCCTCTCTCAATTTTTTTTGCGTTTGTTTTCTCCACTTTACGACAAAAATTACACGAAACCCGTTCATAAGTTTTCGGAACGTCGTACGAAATTCGATTGCGTCATAATGTACCCTTTGGCCGGTTTAATCTCGCTTTACGACGCGAATTCACTGCTAAAGGATATGCTTTATTTTTATATTCAAATATGGAAAACGGTAGACCGCTTTTACTGTGGATGGTTCTTAAATTTGATCTTTAGTCTTTTGATATACGAATGCGATTCATCATCGAAAATATTTAATATTTATTTTTTTTATCGGTTTATGAGTAGTTGAGATTTTATTATTATTATTAATATATTTTATTATAGATAAAATATGTAATGTGAGAATAATCAATATATACTAATTATTATACAAAAAAAAATATTTTACTATAAATATATATAAAATAAAATTCATATAGCAGGGGTAGCCAAGCTCCTTGATAGTTTAAACCATTTTTAAAAATTTGAAATTTTTCGCAAATCATAATTAAATACGTATTAAAGAGGTATGCAAAAAAAAGATTATATTTATTGAAAACATATAAATAAAAGTACAAAATTAAATTTAAATATTAAAAATTAAACACATTTATTTCACTTCTTTTGATACATTTATAATTCGGGTACATTTTTCTAAAGAGCCACATATAATCATTCAAAGAAACGCATGCGGTTCGCGAGCCACAGTTTGGCCATCCCTATTATATAGTGTATATTTTTATCATGATTACGATTCTAAAAGAATGTGTAAATAATAATCGATCTATTATTAAAATATGTTTATTCAAAATTATTAAAAAAAAATACTTATGAAAATTGTTCTTGTTATACGATTATTATAATATAACGTGAAAGTGTCGAAAATCACAATTGTGAAAAGTAGCATTATATAAAATGATATCACTTCGTCGGTATCATGCAAAGTAGTGTTATTATTATAATTCGCGATACGCACGTGCGTATATTTGCATGTTTATTCGATTTCGTTTATTAATTCGAACGTGCGAATTTCGTACACGGGTTAACCGTCACAAAGGCGTTTATAACGAGCTCGCTATATAAGCCGGTAATGAAGAACGAACATGCGCACGACCGCATGCAAGCGCTTCTCAAACGTCATTTATTGCTACTTTTGTTGAAGAAAACGCGGCGAATATTATGTAAATTTATGCGTGTTTCTAATTGAATAATATATCGTATATTTAGTTAGCGTTTATCGTATGGTTTTCAAATGATATTCGTGATGAATAATATCACGTATAATGATTTTCATATATATATATATATATATATATATATATATATATATATATATATATATATATATATATATATATATATATATATATATATATATATATATATATATATATATATATATATATATATATATATATATATATAAATATATGAAAAATATAAAATATATTTTCAATTTTTATAATTCTCAATCTTACTAAAAATTTATTTTTGTAAAAATAGATATAACTAGTGCTAAATCTTAAACTTCTTTGACCAGGTATGTCAAACTTTTTCACCTTACTTTTTGATCACAGTAATATATGGAATATTTATACTTTCCGTGTAAAAAAAAATAATAAATACAATATAATAATTTTAACAATTGTTTTTTTTATTATTTTTTTAATCAATGTGACTCACAACTTAGTACACATAGGCTCATGTCGCCCGCAATATAATATGAGTTTGACACACCTGCTTTTAACAATAACAAAGTTCTTCACGTGGATTCATGAAATCGTATTGAAAATTTCTAATTTAAAATAATTTAATTTAGAATATATATATAATATATATATATATATATATATATATATATATATATATATATATATATATATATATATATATATATATATATATATATATAATGGGGATGAATTCTTCTCATACGCAAGTGATAAAAAAAAATAGACAAATATATAAAACAACACGTAGAAAAAGTTTCGCACAATTCGAACAATGGTGAAAATTATTCGTATTCTGTCGGTTTTCTGCCCATTGTGCGAAATCGTCGTTTCGTTAACACGTCACGTGCCGTACGTCTCAATTCGCAGCTGTGAAGTATTACGTGTCCGCGTTTGTGTATACGCGTATTATTCACGTATGTATGTAACTATATATAAATATTTTCCAAGAATACCCTCATCGATATTTTCGCGAATCATTACGTTAATATTAATAGTCGTTTCGGGTTTAATTAATGACGTTAATGGGTTATTATGTTTTTATGTGTATTATATTTCGAAATAGTCCTTCTCGGAATTAACACTTCAAGGTCGTCACATATCATTTTCTTTGATTAATACATATATATATAAATATATATATAATTATTTATACACGTTTCTATTATATAAAAAAAACAAATTATAGTGAAAGAGAGAGAAAAAAAATGAACACGCCGTGAATTGCAACGGAGATAACACGTTACGCGCGGAACACTAAAACAAAGAACCCGAACCGCGGCACACGCGACGTTTCCCACGGGAATAAAATTACGGAAAATTCACTTTTACCTTTTGTACGGAATCCCGAGTGATTATCTGTGCGTGCGTCTGTTTGTTTTTGTCTTCAAGTGGCCGTTTGGACCGAAGCTTTTGTGGCCCGACTCGGGCTGTCAACATTTGTCCACTAATCTGTACAATTTTTGTACAGATATATATTTATTTCATTATATATATATATATATATATATTTATTTTATTATATATCTTGCATCTCACTTCAAATACGAATAATACAATAACGAAAAAATATTTTTGATGTATTATAATAATAAAAAAAATAATTAATTAAAATTCGTCATCCTGCACAATGTTGATATATATTATAATATTCGTCTGACCGCAGCTTTATGCTCGTTGAAATTTTTCCACGTAGAAATTTCATATTTCGAATGTCAACCGTCGGCTTTCTTCACAAAAGAAAGTAGAGCCTCAATTAAAATCGAATCAAAGCCTCGTTCGAAATATAAAGCACGCACACGATAATTGCTTTTTTTTCCCTTTTTTTTCATCAACCCCCCCCCCTCTCCGGAAAAACCACCTTAACCCTCCAACCCCGCTGAGCTTTTATTCCACTTATCGTTCGGCATTCATTCCGCTCCATAAAAGGTGTTGAAAATTAAAATTAATAAAGTCGAAAGCTCCTTCAAAATATTTTCATGGAATGAAAGACGAAATACAAAAAAAATGAAAATAATAATAATAATAAATAAAGTAAAGAAAAATGTAAAAAAACTGAAATATGAAAAATTACAGTTCACCATTCGACCTCAACTTAATAATGAATCGATATTTTTTTTTTCAGGTTTATTTCATTATATATAGTATTTTTTTAAAAAGCGATTTTTATCTTTTATAAACGATAAATCAAATATTAAAACGTTGTTTAATTACAAAAATAAATATTACTATAATATTATTTTTTTATAGAATAAATAGCAGTTATAGATATTTTTTTTATGAAAATTTAATCAATATGAATGCTTCATTAATTTAAATACATTATATAAATAAAAAAATAAATATTCAATTTAAACTATTGAAAAGTCTATTAAAACAATTTCCATTAATAGTTATTACGCAGAAATAACAGTTTATTGAAATTACTTAATTCCACAATAATAATAATAATAAAGGAAATAATCATACTAATAGAATAAATAGTCTTCTTTGATGATCTTAACAGACGTTTCTATTCAATTCTATCGTTTTACAAGGACGTAAAAAAAAATAATGGGACGCCTTCTTTACATCAAAGAGCGCTATGTAAAAAAAAAATTAGTCGCATTGTCGTCAAACGGTTCATTTCCCGGTAAAGTTAAATTTCACTGTGGTCTCGCTTTGATGTAACCGTATATAATTTTTTTTTCTTTTTAAATTTTGATATATGCGCATTTTTAAAATAGCTCGTTAAATCGTCGTTAATTTAAATTTATAAAACGGTCGTTTTATTTTCTCTAAATTGTTTCAGTGTACCCGTTTTTTTTTTTTTCTTTGAATCAAAACGTCGGTTTCAAACGAAAATGACGTTTTTTTTCTACGCTTTTTAATCTTTAACTTGTCTCAAAAATGCAAATCTTATATAAAATAATTAAATAATTTAACTAAACAATCATATATACTACTGTGATCAAAAAGTAAGGTGAAATTATCATTTAAAACTCACGAGCATTAGGAAGACAGATAAATTATGTTTTATTTTCTAGGTTGGTAGTACTGTATAACATTTGCTATATTATAATTATAATTAAATAAACTTGCAATTCACCTTACTTTTTGATCATAGTGATATATCATATATTATTTATTTCATATTTGACAGACCAATATTTTGAAATAATTTTATATGAGATTATAGGATTGAACTCGTAATAAAAATGTAAAAAAAAATATTATTTTCAAAAAGAAAAAGATTTATTATAGTGACCTATATAAATGTCCTTATCCTAAAAAGAGCTAAATATCATCGATTTATTTTTAAGTTGACCTTTTAAAGCTTTTATAGAAAATTTTGATACTAAATCTTATATAATATTATGATCAAATATTAAATTCTTATATAGAAAAATAGTATATTATATATATATATATATATATATATATATATATATATATATATATATATATATATATTTTCACTCAATTTTATTATGAACAATCCGTTTTACTATCGAAAATAAAATCCCTCAGTCTAGACTGAAAAATCCCATTTTGTCCCTATTAAACGATCGCTTCTAAAAGAAAAAAGAAAACACGACATTTTTCAGTGGTTAATAAAAATATAAAAAGAAAAAAAAAAGGTAAAATTTGCGTCGTTATTGTGACGCATGTTCTGCACTTTATTCGCCGCTTAACGATCGTTACGGATGCAATTACGACGAATAATTTATTTTTATATTATTCTTATTATTATTTTATAATGCAAAACTTCAAAGTGCACAAAGTTAAAACTCTACGGATTAAATTATGGATGAAAAGTTTAAACTGAAAACGGTTCGGCGTATGAAATATGAGCGATCATTATGAAGTCTTCTATGTGCAGGTTACTTTATTTCTAAACTTGAACCGTTAAAACCGATTGTGGATACAATATTTCAACAGTGTGTATGTGTGTGTGTGTGTGTGTGTGTGTGTGTGATGTCGTTTTGTTTTTAGAATAATGTATTTTTAACCCCCCTCCCCTATAGAACAAACGTGCAGTGTAGATTTTATTTCAGCTACTTTAAATATATAATAAAAAAATGCACAACTCGAAATGAAAGTTCTCCAGATGTTACATAATATTATGAATTCAAAAAACGTGATATCTGATAATCAATCATAATTTTAAGAAAATCTAAATATTTAAAATAATAAATTATTTATTATGAGTGTTAATTTATATAAAATAAATATTTTTTATAAATAATTATTAATATAAATAATTATTATATAAAATAGATATTTTTTATGATTTTTTCAAGTAGAACGTATTTAAAAATTGTTAAATAATTTCTTACTTTTCTTCTAAATGAATCAACGCAATCATAGTTAATCTTATCGATTTAATTCGAATAAATCAATACATTTTATTGTGGATATTTCTTTATTTTATTATAATATTTTTAACTACTCATGTCGAAAAAAATCATCAAATTGGCCTAATTAGTAAGAATTTTTTCTGAAAAAAATTTTGAGATCTATTTCAATTTCAATATTAAATCATTAACGATAAAAAAATCAAAAATTGTTCAATTCTTAGTACTTTAAAAGTTGAATCAAAATATATATAGTATATAATATTTAAATTAATTTATATATATTTTTTTAAATTTATATACAATAAAATCTTAGTAATAAAACATTAGTAAAAATGATCAATTATTCATATATAATCGTAAGAACGATTTTCCGTACGAAAAATTTTCCGACGATATTTTCACGCATCCATTAAAGTCGCGTTCTTAATGAACGAAACAAGGACAATTTTCTCCCGTTTATTCCTTCTTTTTTTTTATTTTATTTTATTTTTTATCTACGTTTCGTCGTATTTCAAAAACATACGAAATTCAAAGCCTCGCGGGCATTGTTCAAATTACAAAGCTGTCCCTTTTTTTTCATCTTACTTTGCTTACTCTTTATAAGCGAATAACGAATCGAAATTTCGACATATTCTTCTTATATATATATATATATATATATATATATATATATATATATATATATATATATATATATATATATATATATATATATATATATATATATATATATATATATATATATATATATATATATATATATATATATATATATATATATATATATATATATATATATATATATATATATATATTCGTACGAGCGAAATTCTATCAAATAATGAGTTTCTTTTTCTTTACATTTTCTGTTTTTCTTTACACATATATGTGTGTATTTATATATTTTTACCTTCGCTAAAAAAAATCGTCGTATCGAACGACGACGAAGAAAAACGTATTTTTTCCAAATCAAAGAATCGCTCGAGCAAACAAAGTCAAAATACGAACAGTTAAAAATTTAGATTGGAGAAAAGAAAAATGTGGAAAAAATATTAAAGAACGTTTTTTTTTGCAATACATAATATATACATATATTTTCATAACGAAAAAAAATTGTATATATTTACATAAGTTATTACTTTATGTTGTATATTATTTAATATCAATAACAATATTAATTCTGATATATAATGAATATGATTATTATTTCGTTTCATCATATTGATGTCTGCAAATAACAAAAATTTAAATATATTACAGTATACATATTTTTTTCATTTAATGAATCTGTGATCAAAAAGTAATGTGAATTTTATGATAAAATTAAAATTCTTTATTTATTCGTCCAAATTAATTTCATTCCCTTCAAAGTAATCTGTGTCTAATAAAACGCACTTTTGTCAACGCTTTTTCTAATCCTCAAAACAGTCGGAATAGTCTTTTTCCGGTATAGCCTTCAAAACCTTATTTGATTCGGTTTTTATCACCTCAATGGTGTCAAAACAGCGTTCCCGCAATTAGCCTTTTGAGTTTGCTGAATAGCCAAAAGTCGCACGGAGCTAAATCAGGCGAATGCGGTAGTTGCAAAATACAGTATGACATGGTGAATTATCATGATGATGAGCCAACAGTTGTAAAATTACGTGTAACTCGGAGATAATTAAACTTTAAACTTAAAAGACAGACGATTAACAAATATTATAGACAGTCCTACTAACCTGTGAAAATAAATTACAATTTACCTGCCTTCCTATTGCCCGGGAGCTTTAAATGACAATTTCATCTTACTTTTTGATCACAGTAGTATATAATTATAAATAATTTTGTAATTTATTCAGTTCAGTGTTAACGCACTAATTTCTGATAATAAAAAAAAATTTAAATTAATCTCGATTCAATTTAAATACTGTAAATATTGATTAAAAATCAGGAAATTAAAATATTAATATAAAAAATATTGCGAAATATTAATATTTATTTTTAAACACTCCATAAAATTAGCAAGATTCTTAATTTATATTAACATCTTAATAATAATAAAAATTAAAAAGAATTCGGATACAAAAACGGCGTTTCACCAATACAACGACACATCTTATTCGATACGAGAAAAATAAAATTGTTTTTTTTTTAATTTTCCTTTTTTCGTCGAGGAAAAAAAATCCGGAAAAATTTTTGTAACGTCATTTGCGCTATCGCGAGTTTCCTTATTTAAATTTATTCAAATTAGTCCTTCGAATATAGAAAAAATGTCGGGGAAAAAGCAATAAAGATATATATATATATATATATATATATATATATATCATTTTAAAACATTAAAATATATTACATAATAGTATACATATTTAGTATTCTATTGTATATATATATATATATCAGTAATTAATAACCTTTTAATAAAATGTATAAAAATAAAACTTTTAAAATCGAATTAAAAAATATTTAGATTATTACTTACATGTATAAACATTATTATCCTGAAAAAAATCTTATAAAAAAATATTTTAATTTTATAAATTTGATTTATATTATTTTTTTTTATTGTTGACCCCTGAACGCATTCGTCAACTGAAAACGGTGACACATCATCATTAATTACACGTTTAAAAAAATAAATAAAATAAAATATGACATACGAAAATATGTGCGTTTATTTATTTATTTTTATTTTTTTTGGGTAGAAATATTTATATTATATAATGTTAATAAATAAAAAAAAATACCTAGTAATATTTCATTCGAATACGTACGTGTAAAGGAAATAAGACAAAATGGGTGGTACGTTATATTTATACATCCATATAAGGGATGAGAGGGTTTGAAAAAAAGGCTCGTAAATCCGTTTTACCCTGTGTATGTCCAGACGTCGGTCGAGAATATGTTAAAAAATAAATAAATAAATAAATAAATAAAATATATATATAAACGACAAACGACTCGAAGCCCGACCGACAAGGCTTTCACGCCATTTTTGTATCGAACGAATATGAATAATGTATGTATGTCGTCTGGGAAAAAAAAGTCATGTGATTCCCGACAAATAACCCTACAGAAATATAACGATCATCCCCGTTTACAGGGTGTATGAAAAATTATGTCTTCGCCGTATTAAAATTTTATTATTATTTAAATTTTAATCCGTATACTAAATTGTTATTTTTTTCAAACAAATATTAACTATAAATAAACCGTTTTCTTTTAAAGTTGTATATAAGTCTATATTTAATAAAAAAAGTTTGTTAATAATAATATTAAATTTAGTTAAAAAAAATCAAAATTTTTATCACACAAAAAAAAATCGTATAAAAAATATTCTAAAACTTTGTAAATAGCTACAAGAAATAATTTTAACACAACATGTGTAAAAAAAATTATGCGGTAGAAGGGAACCGTATAAAAAAAGGTCATCGGCAACAAACGGAAGTTATTAGATGGCGCATTATGTATTGAAATTGGCTGATGCAATATTTATGTACACTGATAACAAAAAAAAAGTGATGCCAACACTTTGTGATTTATATACCGCTTAAAAAAGTATCGCACAAAAAAATCACATACAAAAAGACCGCACAAAAACAGGTTTGACTGTACTTTTTTAAATATATCTAAATTACAAATAGAACTGGAATTACCTTCTTTAGATATATATATATATATATATATATATATATTTATATATATATATATATTATATATTTATATATATATATATATATATATATATATATATATATTTATATATATATATATATATATATATATATATATATATATATATATATATTTATATATATATATATATATATATATATATATATATATATATATATATATATATATATATATATATATATATATATATATATATAAATTGAAATCTCTTTCATCAATCTGTAACTTATCTTTTTATCATAGTTTTTAAAAACATATTTTTCTAATTTAAAAATCATTCAATACATAATCAATTTATTAATTTATATCATCAATGACGTAATACTTTTAAATGGCGCTTTAGCTCTTATGAATGTAAGCCTGATTGTCGTGTTACATTATAAATTTATTTTATGTAACTATGTAAAATACGCACACACACACACACGCGCACACACGCACACACACACACACACACACACATATATATATATGTATATATATATATATATATATATATATATTTATATATATATATATATATATGTATATATATATATATATATATATATATTTATATATATATATATATATATATATATATATATATATATATATATATATATATATATATATATATATGCCGAGTCGTTAGATCTACGTCTATCATTATTATTTAATACATGATTCGTCGTATATAATATTGATATACAGAATATATTATAATAATATGAACATTGCCTAGAGGAATATTCGATATCACAACTGAACAAGTATGCCGCATATAAAACCGTTACAAATGTCATTCATGTATATATGGTATATATATTAATCCTAGCGCAATATTAATTATATAATCATTATTGTTGCTGTCAGTTTGTGTGTTTGTATATTTATAGGTCGTGTACGCGAAATTGCGTGCGATTTCAAAATTTAAGATTATTGACATAGTTCAACTGTTATATTATAAATAGCTAATCGTGAATAACAAATATTATAATATTCAAAATAATAATCGGCTGAAGATTTAAACATTTATTTTAAATTCATGAGTATAAACAATCGATTATACACAGCAATCAAAAACTACGATGAATTTGTTTATAAAATGTAAATTCTTTATTTATTTTTCTAAATCAATTTCATTCCCTTCAAAGTAATCCTCGTTTTTAAAATAGTCTTTTTTCCGGCTATAGCCTTCAAAACGTTCTTCGATTCGGTTTTTATGTCTTTGATCGTATCAAAACGCCATCCCTGCATTGGCCTTTTGAGTTTGCCAAATAGCCAGAAGTCTCACGGAGCCAAATCAGGCGAATACGGCGGTTGCGAACCGATATGAATCGAATTTTTGTCACAAAGTTGCAAAGAACCAACGCAGTATGACATGATTCATTATCGTGATGAAGGAACCAAGAGTTGTAAAAACATGTGTAGTTCGAAAATAATTAAACCTTTCGACAATCAGACGTTTGGCAAATATTATAGATAGTCCTACCAACCTAAGAAAAAATATTACAATTTTATAGTTTTAAATAACAATTTCATCGTATTTCTTGATCACAGTAGAATATTAATAATAAATTTTAAAAAATATTATATAAATATTTTATACGAAAATATAAATTTAAATTATATTACTGAAAGTCAAAACTTGTAATTTGTTATATGTATAATACATACATATAAATAAATTAATTTAGTAAAGCTAATGAAGTTAAAATGTTCACGATGTGCCTTTAGGACATAAAATATAATATTCCCCGATGATTAAAACGAGTTAACATCTCAAAGTTAGTATGTGTAATTTTATTTAAAATTGTTCTCTTATTTTTGGATCATTCTGTATATATAGATATATATTTATATACTCGTGTTGTGCAATTTTTTTTCACAATTTTCCCGTGAAAATCTCGGCTTCGATATAACAGGACCGCGTTCGTATAATGTCTTTTTAGCTCGTTTGTCACTATTCAAACAACCCTCAAACTCTCAAATAAAATCGAAAAACTTCCATTTGAATCGACAAAAATAAAACTAAACGCGAAAACAAAAAAAAAGTTTTTCTACGAATAGAAGATGAAAATGCACTTTACCGGAAATGAAAACGTAGAAACATTGTCAAAAATGAACGTCCTATTCGATGTTCCTTTTTTTAAATCATTTAATAAAAAAATATTATTTAATAATATTATTCGTTATTCCTTTTTAGAATAGTATAAGGGATGAAAGACACGATTTTATCTGTGGTGCGTTTAAAATACAAAACGTACCCCTTTATTTGTCGGTAATAAGTTTGCGAAGGCGAGCTTTTAGATGAAAGCTATTTGTTTCAAGCTTTTGAAATCGGAAAATTCCGGAAACACAATACTGTGGGAATCGGGAAACACATTTTCGATGATAAAACGTTATGATTAAACTTAAATGCCAATATTACATAATATTCAAGGAATGTTAAATTTTAATACTTTTTATAATAAAAATCAATATTTAAATTAAATATTTTTTTTTTAAATAAATTTATTACCAAATAAATTAGTATTATGTATATTTTTTTGTATTAGAGTTTCGTTCAGAATTAAAAAAAAACGATATCATAATAAAATTAATTCAACATCAGAATCGTAAATAAAGCTAAGCGATTAGTGAAAAGGCCATAATTCAATTACGCCGCCGCAAAATATTATGAATTAATATTAATTTATATCAAAAATAAATAAATTTCCACCACAATAAATTTATAAAAGCTTCACTTTGATCTCGCAAAGCACAAAACGCCATTTTAATGTTGATCGACAAACAAAGCAAATTTTCGACTAGACGTGTAATTACTTATATTTCACTATAAATGCAAATATTATTTTATAACGTCGCCATTATAGTATTATATTATGCTTGATGTGATCAAAAAGTTACTGGAAATTTAAATTCTTCATCATTCTCTAATTTTTCCTGAGCGTTGATAACGTCAGTTTATATATGTTTGCTTAATATACATTTTTCTAATGATGATGAAACTATTAATGATTATTTATCATTAATATAAATTAAATAAAAAATGATTTTTATTTAATTTATAACTGATATTTTATTCATTATATATCACGATATGATATCAAAATCGTAAATAATAATATAATTTTTAATATGACAGCCACAAAATTTACAAGAAATCCATAATTACTTTTTTATAATAATTATATGAAAGGAAAATATATTGAATAGCGTTTTATATAATAATTATTAAAAGATGATATTGTCATATTTTATGGTAATTATTTTATAAAATATAATTTATGAAAATTTACGTCACTTTTATATCAAATCTTTCGTGTTAAGTATTATAAATAATATAAACAAGACAAAGCGACGAAATTAGAGGCGTAGGCCTCTCATTATGATTTTATTTAAACGTTAAATTGTTACGCGAAAAACAGAATCTTTTACAAGGATAAATTGTCGAAAATGCGATTCTATTTTCAAAATAAACCGATAATTTATTAGATGTTGAAAAATATTTTTTTCATTCTAAAAATTTTTGTTTTTCTTTAAATGAATTTCAATAAAACTCACAAAAATAATTAAAATATTTAGATATTTAATATATAAATATAATAAAAAAACACTTTCCATATTTTATTTAATATTTAAAATAATATTTGTTGCAGATTAACATTTTTTATATTAATTAACAAGTTTTAGATTTAATTAAATTATTTTTTTTTCAAAATAACAAGAATATTCATATGAAATCAAATTAAAAAATCAGAGTAACACAGTTCAACAAATATTTTCCAAACCTTTAAATTCGAAAAAGAAATAAAAATGAACGCCATACGAAAAAGTTTTTCCGCCGACGGAAAAACAAAAACTTGGGAAAACACAATACGTTCACAATTTGCATATAAATTTTGTCGCCGATTTGCATAACTGCAAAATTGCCCTGTTAGCCTCGTTTTTTTTCGAAGGCTACGTATATTAAACTTGTACTTGTGTGTGAGTGTGTGTGTGTGTGTACAAAAAATCTAAATTCAAATAATTAAACGGACATGAAAAATGACTTTATTTCAATTACCTTTAAAATAAATAAAGTAGAAATATTTTTTATCGCCACATATATTTTCCATTTATTTTACAACCCTCATTTTGAAAATGAATGATGAAGTCACATTTCATTTGAATATGAACTGTAATATAAATACTGGGATAAATACTGGACTCGAAAAATAGAATTCCACAACTATTATTAGTGTAAGTTAATGTGGAGTCACTGAAATAGCGATAGAATAATTTGTTGTGTTGTAATATTTGGAAAAAAAAGATCGTATCATATTTCGGTGTGATTAGCATCGCAATTCGAATAATTACCACACACACATACACACACACACACACACACACACACATATATATATATATTATTCTGATCAACAAATAAGGTGAAATTTTCATTTAAAACTCCCGGGCATTAGGAAGGCAAGTAAATTGATTTTTTTTTCCTAGGTTGGTAGGACTGTTTATAACATTTTTCAAGGATCTGTTTTGTCAAAAGGTTTAATTATCTCCGACTTACACGAGATTTTACAATTTTTGGTTCCTTCATCACGATAATGCACCATGTCACACTGCATTGGTTCTTCGCAACTTTTTGCCAAAAACTCGAATCATATCAGTCCGCAACAGCCGTATTCGTCTGATTTGACTCCGTGCGACTTCTGGCTATTCGGCAAACTTAAAAGGCCAATGCGGGGATGGCGTTTTGATACGATCATGGATATAAAAACCGAATCAAAGAAGGTCTTGAAGGTTATACGGGAAAAAGACTATTCCGACTGTTTCGAGCACTGTGAAAAGTATTGGCAAAAGTGCGTTTAATCGGACGGGGATTGCTTTAAAGGGGATGAAATTGATTTGGAAGAATTAATAAAGAATTTACATTTTATGAACAAATTTACCTTATGTTATATATATATATATATATATATATATATATATATATATATATATATATATATATAATTCAATTTTTGTATTAATAGATATTTAACGCATATTAAGATTAATATCGTTACATATATAAATTGTGTTAAAAACACACAACATAAATAATAAACGTCCGTTGTCCGATCGTTAAAACTTTCAAAACATGCTGTATATAGAATTTATAACAGTTAATGAAAATACGTGGTAAATGGGGGGGAGTATTTTAATAGCGTATTTTCCGCATCAGTGTGCGTGCGCAGGAAAAATTCAAAGGAATTTTTGTTTTTTTATTTTTGGGGAAATAATTTTTTTTCAACTGAACCAGCAGTTTATGCGCCGAGCGAGTTTTCCGAAAATTTTCCGCGGGCATTTTTCTTGCGGAATTTACAGTTTCCCTTACTCTTCCCGTCCGATTTTCGCCCTCGACTTTTCCGACGTTATATATACATTTTTTTTCACGTACGCGCAAAAAGCGCACACGCGTTCAAACATAAAAGTTTTGCGGTGAATATTTTCACGTGTAAAAGTCGCGACGACGAGTTTTCCCGAGTCGGAAAAGCGTTTGACTCTTTCGTCGCGTTTGTCGCGCGGCGTTTTCCTTTTTTTTCATAAACTGTTCTATTCAAAAACGCACCGTTTTTGTTTACATTTTTTAATTTTAATTTATAAAGAGAATTGTTAAGTTTTATCATTTCAATTTTTGTTTTAAAAATATTCAAACGATTTTTCTATATTTATATTATCAATAATAAACATAATTTTAATATAAAAGTCTAATCTAAAAAAAATAATTCACGTATTTAATATTAAATTACAATTATAATGAAGAAAATGAAAACAAACTTTCCATTATTATAAAATGAAAATCTTTAAAAAAAATTAACGATATTTTTTGACGTGCAATTTAATTATAAGTTTACTATTAACAGAACAAATTTAATTATCAGAATACATTTCATTATAATTTACATAGATAAAAGCTTTTTATATTATTTTTTTGTTAAAATATATAAATTTTATTCTTCATTTTTAAGAGACTAATTTTTTTTATTATTAAAAAAAATTCTAGTAAATTAATTAATGCCATTCTAATTAATACATCTTACAGACAACATTATTAATATTTTTTATTGTAATATTTAGTTTTAATGCTAAAATTATTTTAATATATAATATATTTTCAATGTATAGTAAATATAATTGTTTATTAATGTTGAAATTATAATCTGAAACTCTGTAGTAAATATATAATAAAAATAACCTAATATATGAATAATATATGAATTTTATGTAAAAATGCTCTTTGTCAAAAATATTATAAAAGTGCTTCCATCGATGAAACTCAATTTAATTTCAGGCTAAAATGAAATATTATAAAAATAATATGAAAAATGATATTTCGTAATACATTTTTTCAATTTTCAAAAAAAAAAAAATATTTGAGCACATGACAAAAATATTATTATAAAAAAATATTGAGCCTTTTCTTACGTATATATTATTATATAATTTCATCGAATAATATAAAACATGAGCCGCTTTCAAATTTCGTATTATTTCGTAATACTGAAAAAAAAAACTTTTCAACAAAAACCATATTGGCTTTTTTTCGGACGCCATTTTTTTTATTCTTTTTGACGCGTCCAAAGTTTGCTGTGGAAAATTTTCGTAAATTGACGTTTCAATTTATTCGACACGTCTGCTGAGACGCATTATTATTATTTTCATAACCTTTATAATGATATACAGGGTGATATATAGAAAAAAATAAAATTTGATCGATTACGCAAAATATAAAAATATTATATTATATTTATTCGTTAATAAAAATGACGGTGTTAGATCAATTTATTTGTTATTAACGCTCTTTTAGCGGGTCTTGACGCGTGCAAACTTAGCACTATAGCGGGCGAAATTTTTTAATATGCACAAAAAAGTCATATAAAAATCGATATATCTTCAAAAATATTTTTTTTTTAATATATTTTGAAACACTTACCATATATTAATGCATCGCTCGACAGAAAACAAATATTTACTGTTTTTAAACTATGGTATACATATTACGTACTATTATGATCTGATAACTCATCACTCATCATTTTTGAAGCAATAAATATAAATTGTTTAAAATTATGGTATGTGCTTTCTTATATTTTTTTTTAGAAATCAGACTAAAATACAAAAATAAAATAAAATTATACCTACAATAAAAATGATTTCCAGTGTCCAACGAGTATATATCGTTCATATATCAATACCAACTACAAACAAATTGAAAGCTGCGAGCACGAGTGACACCCGTCTTAAAGCATTAAACGGTTAAAGATTTAACCTTTGAATAAAAAAAATATAATATAAAAATATTCTATTGTGAACACATTGGTTAAATACGTGATATATAGAACTGCGCGTCCCGCATTTTGTGTCATGCCAATAAAAACATAGCACTACATGTCCCGCCAAAAATGTGTTAATACAACAGTTTTCATTAAAAAAGCGTTAAAAAAATTTATATTGATTTAACACTTTTTAAACATTCTGTATATTATCTTATGATTATCTTTTTTTGACTAAATAATAAAGAAAGTAAGAAAACAAAAGAAGAATCGCGCTACGGTGCTTTATAAATATATATATATATATATATATATATATATATATATATATATATATATATGAGCGACTCATAAATCAATGTTGCTCGGAAAAGCGTCTACTATTTGTTTTTTGTTGTTGCTGTCCGTAGTCATTGTTGTTGTTTGTTATTGTTGTTGCGAATTTTTTTTTGTACGCAAACTTGCGTGTTCATACCAAGACTTATATTTACTGCCATTGTAAGCCCTTATCATTCTTTGTCTTATTCAACGCGAACTAATCCCCCCCCCCCGTTGTCTTAAGCCGTTTCGTTTTTATTTTTGTATATTATATATATTTGTATATTTATATTTATTCAGTTATTTATTTTGCCCTTTTATTTCTTGAAAGTGAGTGGCGAGAGGGAGAAAATTGCGAAGATTTATTTTGTCGCAATTATTTGATAAAAATCGACCATTATAGACGATTATATACTGTAGCTTATTTCCTGAGTAAATCCAACAAAAGCAAATAAACTATATATATATACAAATAATACAATAAAACTCTAATAATATTGACCTTGTGAATAGAGATAAAAACTAGCGCTAGTGAACATGACAACACTTCTAAAAATAACTCATTATTAAAAAAAACAATTAATTGATATTGTTCATTATAAAGATATTAAATAAATATGAATAATAACTAATATATATAATTTAGAAAAACTATTGATTATATTAAATATATATATATATATATATATATATATATATATATATATATATATATCATTTTAATTTGTTTCAAAAAGATCAAAGCCCGTTTTGCATCGTGATTCAACTTGTATTTTTTTTTTATCTAACACAAACGTTTATATGAAAACATAAACCGCGGAAAATTCGACATTTTCCATTCGACAAGGGTGAAAAACTCTTGGGCTATCCGAAAGCGTTTCGCTTATAAAACTTTAAAACGAACCCCTCGTCAAACCCGAAAATCAATTACAAACTCGATATAATAAAATCTAAATATATCCCCTTTCGATAAAGAGCCCATTTATCTCATCCCCTAAGAGCTGTCTATTAATAATTCATAAAATATCTTGCCCAATTTTCTCATGCGTGCGCATTTATTTGTATACTGTGATCAAAAAGTAAATTGAAATTGTCATTTAAAACTCTCGGGCATTGAAAAGGCAGATATACTGTAAATTATTTTTCCTAGATTAGTAAGACTGTATAACATTTGCCAAGCGTCTGTTTGTCAAAAGATTTAATTATCTCCGAGTTATTCTTTCATCACTATAATGCATCATGTCATACTGCATTGATTCTTCGCGACTTTTTTTACCAAAAACTCGACTCATATTGTTCCGCAACCACCGCATTTGCCCGATTTGGCTTCGTGCGATTTCCGACTATTCAGAAAAACTCAAAAGGTCGGAAAGAGACTATTCCGACCGTTTCGAGGACTGGAAAAAGCTTTGAAGGGGATGAAATTGATTTGGAAGAATAATTTAAAAAAAATATATATTTTATAAACAAATTCACTTTTGATCACAGTGTTATATGTATTTTCACATTATATCAAAGAGAATTTTCAAGACATAATTGACACTTCCCTCCCCTCATACACACACCTTCCCTTTCCTTTATAGTGTGTATGTTTAAGATTTGAAATTTGAACTTGAATCGCATTCCCACAAGACGAATCTTGAGATATGTTATGTTGATATAAATTTATGACGGTTATTATTCGCGTATTAGATGTGTCGGCAAACATATGCGTTACCATAAATGTCCGAAGCTAAGTGATTGTTGACAATTTGTAAAGGCTGTTGACAAGTATAATAATAATTACACGATGTCTAATTACACGTATCAAATGTTTCCCGTGTTAATATTCAACACACGATGATTGTAATGATGCCAATGATATATATATATATATATATATATATATATATATATATATATATATATATATATATATATTTACTGAGTATTTTCATTAATATGCGATATTATTTTTACAACAATAATGTCACCAATAATACTTCAAGTAATTGGATTAGTAATATCATGGAATGTACTGCTAATAAAATCACCAAATTTAATACTAGTAATATCACTAATTATATCATAAATTGTGATATCACCGATCTTAAAAAAATGTTATCAAAACAATGAACAATATCATAAATTTCATGAAAAACATTATTAGAAGTGTTATCACGAATAACATACTAATGATATCATCTACACTATTACTAGTGATATATCACATATTATATTTTTTTTCAATCAACTGAAATATCTTTCATAATTAAATTAAAAAAATAATGACATAAAAATTCTTAATTTTTTTTTTTAATATATTATTCATATAATGTATTAAAAAAATAAAATAAGAATAATTTGTATTATAATTAATACAAATTATTCATTTTTTATATATAATTGATAATTTTAAATCAAGCATATATTTAAATTTTGTATGACAACAATTGCATAACATATAGCGAAAAATCATTAAAAATAATTGAAAGCATTTCAAAATAATAAATTTTCCAAAACACAAATCTGTACTGGTAACGTAATAAAACTTTTTATATTTAATTTATTTCAATATATATTTTTTATTTATTTTTAAACAAAAAAGACAAATAGGGGTGATAAACGCAATCGCAGACAGCACTTTTTTAAATGGGAAAAAATTTTATATTTATACGTAGCAAGCGTCGAAAACGCCTAAGGTAATTTATTTAATGGGAATCGTTTATGTTAAAAAAAAAAATAATAATAAAACAAAACGTTGGAAAAAAAAGTAGCTTAAAGGGCCATTTTTTCCCGTCACAAAGGGCCAATTCAACGACAGAAGCGACGCAATAATCAATCCGAGATTTGTCGTCGAAATTCGCGCTCTTTTGTCGCGGAAAATTCGCGAAAAACGCATTAATTTCATTTATAACGCGAAACGCAAATCGAATAACAAACACGTTTTTGTGCGCTCATTATTATTTTCGCGAGCTTTTGTATTATGTATTTGCGTCGCGTGAGATAAAGCGACGCTTTAAATAAATCAAAGCTTTTCGGCCGGAAAGTTCCCTCTTCGCCGAAATATTATTTTATTATATGCGCACGCATAAAAGACGATCGAGAGAGAGAGAGCTTTTAGCGAAGTGAAACGAACGAATGAGAGAGGGTCCGTTTTTGTGTTTTTCACCGGAGGTCCTCGGAGGACCTCAAAGGGTCTCCGCTCGGGAGGGACGATAAAGAAAATTTAGAACGCGACGTTTAAAGTTGGCGCGAAAACTTCGCGGCGTTTATGAATAAATAAGTCGAAAGCGCTGCGGAAAAACGTCGGAAAATCCGACGCGTTTTTCTTCTCGTCTCTCTCGACGGAAAACCTTTACCGGCGCACGTATTTCGCAACGTAGAATATTCCACGAAAATACGAGCGGCTATTTTTTTTAATTAAACTAACCTTATGCTAATCTAATTTAAAAAAAACTCCAAATATTATAAGTATAGTAATTTTTAACCGTTTCAGCGTATTTTTTTAAGTAATTTTATTTATTAGCGACCCTTTTAATTTTAAATTATTATTTGAATTTCATTAAAAAATATTTTCATATATCATATCCACTCTAAAATATAGTTTATATATATATATATATATATATATATATATATATATATATATATATATATAAATTTAAAAAAATAAAATAACTCACCTGTGCCAATGAGAAGAGTCAAAATTAATACGGGTTCCAAATATACTGTCCGTTTAGACGACACCATTTTTATTTATTTATTGATTATTTATTCACTAATTTTTATTATCAAA
The DNA here is from genome assembly GCA_024500535.1 of Leptonema lineaticorne. Taxonomy (NCBI): domain Eukaryota; kingdom Metazoa; phylum Arthropoda; class Insecta; order Trichoptera; family Hydropsychidae; genus Leptonema; species Leptonema lineaticorne. The sequence goes on along the minus strand of JANIJI010000012.1, from coordinate 3,913,116 downwards.
TACACGATATTTTATTATTCTCATGATCGACAATCGTCATTTTACGATTAAAATATACTTTAAAAAAAAATCCTTTAACACTTTTTTTTTTTAGAAACGTTAGTTTATTTTCGAATATAATAAATTTAAAATTCGCGCGCTTTCTCAGATTTACTTTTCGGATCGTTTTTCTTTTCACTGAAATTTCTTACATGTGCGGCTGAAAGAACGTCTTCTTTTCATCTGAAAAAAATAAAAATAATCAATAGTTGATATTGCAATAAAGGTTGAAAAATAATATAAAATTCAAAATACAATTTACACGATAAAAATCAGTTGTTAGAACATAAATATATAACATGATATATTTTTCTTATAAATTCTATAAAATATTTTCAAGTAAAAATTCGAATTTCATAAAAAAATATAAATTATTCAGTATAGTACATTTTCATTGTATAATGTTAAAATATTAAAATCTGTTTTATATTAAATAAGTAAGTTAATAATGTGTGAATATTTATTTTATATCAGTTATTGTATAGAAAAATTAATATTTATATTATATATTTCAAAAAATTTTAATATTTTTTGATAGATAGATTGCTAATTATAAACTATTTTTTTTTTGTTTTAATCTAGTAATGATTTTATTAAATATAATAATCAGTTTATTTAATTTTCCAGCACATTAATAATCATGGCTCATGAATGAATATTAAAGTATTCATATTCACAACGTTATACATTTATTGACATTCTGCAGTGCATAGTTTGAGAAATACTGATCTAGTATTGTATATTATGGATATTTTTTTTTTCAAATATAAATATTTATCGAAGCGTAATTCTAATATATATGTAATACTTGGAAATGATAAATCCAGACATTAATAATCCATGAGCGTAAAACACAACACAAATATACAATTTTATACGCAAGTGTTTTTATGTAAATCGTGTTTACAGACAAATATTCGATACTAATTTGAATAAATATTCAGAATTAAAATCGGTTTTGGCGTTTCGTGAAAGTGAAGCGAATTTATCTTATGAATAAATTTAGAATTATACATTAAAATATTTACATTTCGTGTGTCGCCGCACCAAAAGTATAATGTAATACTTAAAGTTTTAGTCGAGATGGAGAAATGCTGTTATTATTTTTTCTCATCTAGCTTGTAAAATAAATATTATAGAATACATATTATAAAATATATTAAAGTAATCTTCATTATAATTAAAAATAATAATAAAAAAAATATGAGTGCGCGAATTTCTCACATTGGTTCGACTTATCGTAAAATAAATCCGTTAAATTTTAATTATTTTCTACTAATATAAAATTAAAATATTATACATATACTACTGTGATCTGTGATATTGTGAAGGCAGGTAAATTGTAATTTTTTTCCTAGGTTGGTAAGACTGTTAAATGTCTGTTTGTCAAAAGGTTTAATTATCTCCGAATTACACGTATTTTTATAACTCTTGGTTCCTTCATCACGATAATGCACCATGTCATACTGCATTAAATCTTCGCGAATTTTTGCCAAAAACTCGATTCACAACCACCGTATTCGCCTGATTTGACTCCGTGCGATTTCTGGCTATTCAGCAAACTTAACAGGCCAATGCGGGAACGCCGTTTCGTCACGATTGACGAGATAAAAATCGAATCGAAGAAAGTCTTGAAGGCTATATTGGAAAAAGACTATTCCGACTGTTTCAAGGACTGGAAAAAGTGTGTTTTATCGAACGGGGATTACTTTGAAGAGATGAAATTGATTTAGAATAATAAAGAATTTACATTTTATAAATAAATTCATCTTACTTTTTGATCATAGTGTTATATATAAATGTAATTCAATATAAACGTACTTATTTATACATTTTGCGACATTCATTTTATACATGTATTTTTAATCACTAAATAAATAAATTCAAGTAAAATTATTCATGACTATTTTTATATATTTTCGCGACAAAATCGTGAATAAAAATCGCCATATCATAAAATAGTATGATTTATAGAATCGTCGTGATTTATGTCAGATGTTATCGTTTGAGCATTTTATTTAGATATATTGTATTTTTATATTTATATTTATATATTGGTTCACTTTGTATGACAATATGATTTACTTCCTACGAATTCGTGACGTGTTTATGACAATACATACACACACATATATTAAAGAGTATATATAAATAAAAATTATAAATGATTATAATAATTATTTAAGTCATATCAAAATTTGATTAAATAAGTAAAGTGATAATTTAGTAAAATGTAAATTTGAATGAAATCTATTTAATCTAGAAATAAAATTTTAATATATATGTATATATCAATATATATATATATATATATATATATATATATATATATACAATTAATTTTATTTGTATGCATATTTTTTTATAGCAATAAATTTGTTCATTTTTTATAAATTGAAACAAGTTGCTAATTCAATTCTATAATGTTTATTAGAAAACATTCCAAATAATTAACTGGTTAATAACTTAACTAAAAGCCAGTTAGTTACGAGATATATCTTTAATTTGTATGTCTAATATATATAATATGTTATCCATGTGTAAATAATTGTTATAATTATATATTTTTATATAATGTGTATTAAAATATTCACATTAGAATTTTTAATTAGTTTTGTGATATGACTTTTATAATACCTTTTTTAAGTTGTTTATATAATATATTAACATTATATATCTAAAGTTTATTTATGAAAGGTTTTAGTACAATTAACATATTTTTGTGTATTATTTTATTGGAATTTGTTTTTAATACTGAATTATATTTATTTAATATTTTTAATTAATAAATATTTATCATTGATCTCATATTAGTGTAAATATTGGTAATATATATGTATAATTTAAATAATCCAAAAATATATCATTTAAAATATCACATAATATCAAATAAATATATTTTATTTTACATGAAATATTCGAAACACAAAACATGAGATATTTTTTGTGGCAGAATAAAGGTTAAATAAAATGGATATCTCATATTAAAAAAAATGAATATATTCGATTGTATTAAAATTTAATTGTTATAGCAGTTATAATAATAAAACTAAAAATATTTTTATTTCATAATCATTGGCGTTTTGGATTTGCTGAATAGCCAGAAGTTCCACGGAGCCAAATCAGGCGAATACGGCGGTTGCGGAACGATATAAGTCGAATTTTTGGCAAAAAAGTCGCGAAGAACCAATTCAGTATGACATGGTGCATTATCGTGATGAAGGAGTTGTAAAAACACGTGTTACTTGGAGATAATTAAACCTTTTAACAAACAAATCCTTAGAAAATGTTATAGACAGTCCTATCAACCTAGGAAAAATAATACAATTTGCACATCTTTCTAATGCTCGGTAGTTATAAATAACAATTTCACTTTACTTTTTGATCACAATAGAATATATATATATATATATATATATATATATATATATATATATATATATATATATCGTATCAAACTCTCCATTTCAAACAAAACATAGTGATAAAACATCTTCACCAGAAAATATGATCGGGAACGATGCTTCAAACGGGAATCGAACAAACGGATCACGGGAAAAATGGGATTGAAACACGGTTTTTCGGGATTCGAACGATTCGTCAATGTCTAAAATCGGGATGCGATACAAAATAAGAACAATCCAATATAAAGATAAAGACGTCGACGTGGATGAACTTTCGAAAAAATAAGCTCGCGCCGAAATAGGGAAAATAAACAAACAAACAAACAAACGATCGTAATGGAAAACAAACAATGAGCGGTCACGGCGAATCACAAACAAATAATAATAATAATAAATAAATAAATAATAATAATAATAAAAACAAATAAATCAAACGTTCATTTTGACGCCGCGTCGAAATAATAACGGATTAATATTTAAATTCGAAACCATTAAATACACACGAAATTTTATTATTCCCGATATACGCACGAAAAAGGCTTTGTTTACCGATCGAGCTTTCGTTTTGGAGCTTTTTTTATTATTTTATTATGCTTTTTATTCTGTATCGTTTTTGTTGTTGTTGTTGTTGTTGTTGTTGTCGTTGTCGCGGTTATTTTGTATTATTTAATCATGTTTCGAGCTCGAAATCGATTTCGATTCATTCGAACGAATTTACGCAGACGACAAAGTAATCGGATTAACGTTTGACAAAATAATAAGTGCTTACGTGTGTATTATTTTAATATAAAATAATATAAACGTATTTTCGCGGTTCAAATATTAAATGCGCGTTTCCTCGAAAATACTTATTATTTTCGATCTTTTATTTATTCGTGACATCGTAGAATTGAATAGAAAATTTCATGATTGAATATTAAAATTAAGTGATATTAACGAGAAACGTATAATAAAATAAATATTATTATTATTTGAGAATAAAATATAATAATGATATGTAATATATTTTAATTGTAAATTAAAATTTGTTCAGCATAATGAGGAATTCAATTTAATATTTAACATTCTAAAATTGTTCGATTTTTCTAAGTTAAAATCTTTTAAAACGACATTTTTTTCTATTATTTTCAAACGACTTAAAAATATTGAAAAAAGGGAAGTTTTATTTTTCAAAACTTTATTTAAATTATTAACTATTTTTATATAATAATTATTAAAATTGTATAAAAATAATGATAAAATTTTGTACGATGTGTAATGGTTTCGTACGCCTGACAAATCAACGTTTGATGTTTCGAGACAGCACCAGGGGCACTCAACAGTAGCAATTAATATAATAAATTATAAATATTTATTAACAGTTAAATTGATTAATGTCACATTTTAGCAGTTCTCCATATATTTTTATGTGCGACATATTAAAAATGTATGAAACTTCTGAAATTATAAAGACTTTTTTGGTATATAAATGATATATTTAATTATATATAAAAGCATTGCTGAAAAAAATAAAAATATTTTAAATTAATTTTAAAGGTAATATTTTATATAGTGACTCATCTATAAAAGTTGTTCGAAAATTTGATTCAGGGGTAGTTCTATATTTGAATAAAATAATGAAACTGAAAAGATGGTATGAAACATATTGAAATTATAATAAAAGGGGACTAGATGACAGCCGCAACCAACGGAGATAAATGGGGAGGAAAATTTAGGGAAAATCAGGGAGGAAAATAGTATATATATTTTTATAAATTTAATCCCCTTTTTTAATTCTATAATATAATGAATAATTAATAAAATTTGTCGTACATTTTTTTTTAATTGTTTTAATTATTATTTTTCACGTAGTGAAATGTGAAATATAGTTTTTGCACGAATTTTCAGCAAAAATTGTCTCGTTAAAACTGTGCAGTCTCACGTGAACCACGCCAAAAAAGAAGGACAACCCCTTATTTTTGCAAATTATATATATATATATATATATATATATATATATATATATATATATATATATATATATTTATTTTATTACACTTGCCTCGCAGTCAGTCGCAGGGTCAAAGGGTGAACTCAGCACGAAAGTATGAAAAACTAGGGAAGTCAAATTTCCCTCGGGATTTTTCCTGTGAAACGGTCGCTTATTTTTATAAACCACCCCCTTTTCCCCATTCGCGCCGATGGAAAGAGGGTTGAATCCCGCGGGCTTGTAAAAAACCCCAAACCGCCCTTATTTAAAGCGGTCGATGAGGTTTCTCGTTCGTTCGTTCGTTTTGTTGGTCGCCGTTTAAAGTTCAAGGTTTCCCCCGATATTTAGTTTATTATCATCGGACAAGAAAACTGTCGGAAAATTGAAAATTCGTTTTAAATTTAATTGACAGGTAAATTTTGAACGAAATTCGTCGAAAATGGGATAAAATAGACTATATAATTTTAATGGATATATTTCGAATTTTGTTACGAAAAAAATGGATATTATATGATATAAAGATTAAAGGTCAAGCAGAATTTTTATGAACTTTTTCAAGGGTTTTTTAATCTTAAATTTACCATTTTTTTATGTTTGAGAATATATTAATATTAAAATTGGGATCAAATGAATATCTCGTGTTAATTTAAAGCTTTTCAATATCAGTTAAAAAATTCAAATTTTTATATATATATTATATATATATATATATATATATATATATATATATATATATATATATATATATATATATATATATAAATATTTTTAATATTAATCTAATATTAATATAGGTGAAATAAAATAATATCCGAATAATAAATCCGTCACATTAGGGGGTAGCGTTTTAGGGGGACGATGCGACGAGTCGTAATTACGGACACTTTTGTACGACGCAGAAAAATCAACGCGGTCCGTCGGTGCTCGTTCGTTACGATCCCTATATAATTTAATATTTGCGGACGAGTGGGGAAAATTGCGACAAAAATGAAGGATAATAATCACTTATCTTCGACGGTGGAAAAAGGGACGACCGGGAAACGAACCGGGATAACAATTCGGACCAACTAACGCTCTCAGACCATATGATTGATGATCATTATGTGAAGTGACTAATTCACCAGACATTCGGTCTCATAATGAATCACGTTTTAATGAATTTTTTTTTTTGATTCATCCCTCATCCTTCGCCGACACGTGACGAAAATATTAATTGAATTAAATATATATATATATATATATATATATATATATATATATATATACATATTTTTATTCGTAACGGTAATTAAGCAACGTCAAAATATCTACGGGGGAGAAAAAGGGGGACGCGCTCGAAGTGATGAATGCCCTCCGAGTTTTTAGTCGGTTGTAAAATCGGATGCGTCGGTCGTTAAAGCGATTTTATTATCTGTTTTAACGGTGTGGCAATTAAAATATATATCATAATTATCTGAAGTGCTAATTCGGAATTAACATTTAAAATTTTATCACATTGATAGTGGTATTGCGGTTTCGATAAAGGCGATTTTATCCGCTTTAAAAGTTTTCGTTTCCATTTTATTGACATTTTTGAATTTAACACAAATTTCCCACGTTAGAAAATAATAAAACGCACATATGTAAATTGTAAAATAAAAATTGCAAATATATATATATATATATATATATATATATCATACATAATTGAAGGATCTTGCGTATATCTGCGCTATTCAAATATCAGAACGCGAAATATTTGAGGGACAAGATAAGGTTGAAAGAAGGCCGGAATTTTGCCCGGTTTATATTCGGTGAAAAGTGTGCCCACGAAGCCGAAAGCACAATACGCTTCGACCTCGAAATGTGAGTAAGGGGGATGTTTTTTACTACCCCAAAACACTCGATGTCCTAGGACGGTCTTTTATGATCGTGTGCGCGTATATATTCGTAGTCGTTCGCTCATGTATATTCGTAGTCGTTCGTTGCCCGACCGGTTAAAACTTCATTACGCGGCCCCCGCAAAACCGGGTCCGGTTGTACGTTCGGGATTTTCCGCGTTAAACTGAAATGTACGGTTTTTGTCGTCGGGGAAAATCGAATTCGATTTATATTATTGCCCGGATTATGTTCGCGGTAGGATTTTGCGAGATTTTCTCGTCGGAAAATTTTCGATTTCGAACGAATAACAAAAAAAAAAAACGATTGTTGAAAATCGTTTTTAGCAATAGATTAGTTTTTATTTTGTTTCGGTCATTTTTCTGTTCTTTTAAATCTGAATATGTTTTCAAAACTAAAAAAACATATTTTTATGCAAAACCTTTAGATGAAGGAAATTTTTGAAAATATTACATTTTCACAGAGTAAATAAATCGTTTTAATTTTTATTTAAAAAAGAAATCAACAGCAAAAAAATAGTTTTCCTATAACTTTTTCTTATGTATCATCATAAAAAATCATCAATTTTGAAATTGCAAGTATATTTTCTGTCAAAAAATCTAAAAATACATAAATTCTCAAAAAAAATTTTTTTCCTTAGAAGCGTAAAAGTGAAACGAGTTCGCTAGCATTTTTATTATTTATCAGACCTCTTTTAAAGTTTTTCTGGGGTTTTTCTTTCTGCAATTTTCAATATACGACACGATTTAGATTTGCCAGAGTTTTTCAATAAATTATTCACTTTTTGATTTGAAAAACTTAACATAATTATGTGAAAAATATATGTTTATATATGTAAATATATTATCATTATATCATTTTAGTTGCAATAATTTTAACAATAAAGACAATAGATTATTCTTGCTATTGAATCCATAAATAGGGATATTTCAGAGAAAACCTTGGAAAGGCTTTGATTATTAGATTGATGTATTCTGAGAGACAATAGATTCTCAAATATAACGTTTTCAGAGGTTTGATATTAATTATTAAATATATATATATATATATATATATATATATATATATATATATATATATATATATATATATATATATATATATATATATATATATATAAATGTACACATTTTCAGAATACTCATTAAAAATAAAAGATTATGACTTATCATTTGTAATATATATATATATATATATATATATATATATATATATATATATATGTATTCAATTTAGAATCAAATAATTCTCTAATACAGATATATAATTTGTTAATTATTTCGTAATCCTTCAAAAAAACAGTAGTATGGAAATTAAATTTTTGATTAAAATAAAAAAAATATTTGAGAAACGTTGTTTTGAAATAAATCACGTTTATGAATTATAAGGGCGATAAATAAATTTTAACAATCCCATTATATCACCTTTTTCGCCGTGGAATTGTCTCGGTTTTCGCAAAATTTCAATTTTGTATTATTTCGAATAAAACCGGATTTCCATTGTGTTACTGATATTTCTTTTCATTGTCAAATCATTATTGTTTAGATTTATAATTTGTTATACTTTTAAAATCGCGTGATTCGTAATAGTTATCGTTTTATAGAACGATAAATTTTATTTCGACCGTAAAATATTCACGACAAAAAGAATTTTAAATGATATTTTTAACCCTCAAACGATCGTACGGTTTAACGCTGTCCACTTTTATTGTGCGCGATCTTTTCGACCCATCGTTATTTTTGAATAATATGAAAATTAAAATATACAAATAACTAAAGTTCAAAAAGTAAAATGAAATTGTCATTTAAAACTTCCGGGCAGGTAAATTGTATTTTTTCCTAGGTTGGTAGGACTGTCTATAATATTTGACAATAGGTTTAATTATCTCCTAATTACGCGTGTTTTTACAACACCATTTCATACTGCATTTGTTCTTCGAGACTTTTTTGCCAAAAACTCGACTTATATCGTTCCACAATCGCCATATTCGCTTGATTTGACTCCGTGCGACTTCTGGCTATTTAACAAACTCAAAAAGCCAACGAGGGGACGCCGTTTTGTCACGATTGAGAAGATAAAAACCGAATCGAAGAATAATGACATTTTTCTTCTCTACTACTGGTCCACATATTTTTTATTATCATTAATCTTTTTCAATTATTACAAATATTTTTATTTGTATATTTTCAATTTTTCTTACACAATTATATATTCTCACTAGTATATTTCAATTGAATATTTGTATTGTTTTTGTTTTTCTGATGTTGTACGAATATTGGAAGGTTAGATATAATAGTTTTTTTTATTATTTAAGTGTACGTTTGTTGTTTTTTTATTATTTTTTTAACTTTAAGTGAATCAATTTATTTTACGACACATCTTAAATCGATCTGCGACCGTTCCGTCGGCAAATGTCTCCTAAAGACCCTTTCAGACTTTCTATACCGCATCAAATTGTAATTTTCATTTCTTAGAAGACATATAACGTTTATAAATCTCCAGAACAGCAATTCTGGTAAAGAAAAATTTTAAAAATAACTTAAGAACACATAACGTTTAGAGATAATCTATTTTGCTTTTTTCCATTCGACACAATATCATGTTATACACGAATTTTTAACTATTGCCGATATTTGCATATAAAAATATTGCGTATCTTAAATTTTTATATATCACAATAAGAATATACAAAATTTAGATTATATATTTTTTTTAAATTTAATAAACTTACAATTTTTTAAAATGTAAATAAATAAATCGATACGACGGCAGTCTTTTAAGGGTTAAAGTTGATTTTCGAAACAAATGTAAATGATTTATTTCTGTATCAACGATTATTTACTTTTTTCCTTACATTAATAATATTTCTTGTATAACAAATTAATTTTAATATTTAAATACTATAAAATATTTTGTATACAAAATAATAATAAAAAATGTGAAATTAATATTATAATCAATTTTTATATTAAATTAATAACGTTCTTATGATTTAATAATTGCTTTAATAAATAAATAAATAAATGCGCTACCACACAAGTTAACAATTCAAAGTTATACAATTATATTCCGCTTTTCACATAATCGTATACAATTATTGGACAGTCGGAAATATTATGATTTTATTTCCGTTAACAAAACTAAAACATGAATACGAACTCGATAAATTATTTTATATATTTCTAACGGATTGCTCATTTAAATGCGTTTTATATGTTGCATTTAAACGATTAATACTGAAATTAATTCGTGAAAATGGCGAACATTCTACGAAATTTTAATGTATTATATATATATATATATATATATATATATATATATATATATATATATATATATATATATATATATATATATTATATTGTTTAGACGTACAATTAAATGATTTTGCAATTAACGTGTTAAAATATTTTAATTATCGTAATTAAATTAGACGCTTTCGTTATATATGTAAATTAATAAATTTTAATTTTAATTAAACGATGATTTTATCGTAATAATATTTTATTTATAATTAGTGATGATTCTCTAGAGATATTGTTTTAATTGCAATCCTAAAAATATTGTTATATATTATAATAATATGAAATTTAATTATACTATATTCAAACTAGAAATTTAATAAATATTAAATTATCGATATTATTCCTTAAATAAATAACGAAATAAAAATACTATATCTATATATATGGATAATCTTGAAAGTTTGTCTGGTATGAAAACAATTGCGATTTTTCATCAAAGCGTAAGTTATGTCAAAGGTTAAAAATTCGATTCAATCTTGTACACATTTATATATATATATATATATATATATATATATATATATATATATATATATATGTATTTTTCTGACTTTAATTTCGAATTGCGAAGCTACCATGCGAAAACTCGAAAACGGAACAATGCGAGGCCTTCGAAACGGAGTTTGTTTGCGCAACGTTTCGTCGAGTAATTTTCCTCGCGTTCTTTGATTGTTTTCCACGGGGGTCGTCTAAAGTGTGCTTTTTGTATAGTGTCTGTCGACAAGTCGCGGAAAAGCGATCGGAAAAATCCCCCCTCCCCCCACACGAACCGAATCCCGTCTCGGTAAAACCGGGAAGACGTCTCTGTTTATCTTCTTGACGAATGTTTCGCTCAGGTAAACTCGATAGAGCGGAATTTTCGCGGACACGCCGTGAAAATTAATTAAAATCGACCCCCCCTCCTGCCTACCTCCTCACTTCGTCTGTTTTATATTCTGTGAAAATTTCACGATACCCCTCCCCCATTTTACAATACTAAAACGACCGGTTAAATTAAACGGGAAGCCCCCCCCCCAATTTCTTAACAGAGTGAATTAGAAATAAATTGAAATTTCTCATCGATCACATTACGAAATAGTATTCGAAAAGTCGATACGTTTTGCGTACAGAATGATTCAAAAATCATGTATAAATTTAATAATAATAATTTTAATGATACAAATTTAAATATGAAAAAAATATGAATAAAAAATATATTTTTATTAATAATAAAATATTATTTAGTAATAATAAGTAATATTAATAATAAGTATTCGTGAAATATTAAAAAAATATTATATATATATATATATATATATATATATATATATATATATATATATATATATTGAATATTTATTTATCGGCGTGTCAAAATGTGCCTGTTGAATAAATAATAATTTGTCTAAAAATAAATATTATTTAATCGGATTGAGAAGCGCTCGTCTCGGTGGCACCGTAAATTATATATGCGAGTGAAGTCAGTCAGAAACGGCACCTCCCCCTCGTTTGAATTTTCGCTCAATTAATCAAGTGGTGCCCCCCCCCCTCTAGCTCGTTCCTCTCGTTTTGTATTTATTAAACTATTATATTATGCCGCACTATTTGAAGACTACAATGTATCGTCGAAACGGCTATAAAACGACAGTATAGATCGAAAGTTGTGTAACTCGTGAATTTATAATCTAATATAATAAATAAAATTAATATTCATAAGATATTATTTTTCAGTATTAATAAGAATTTTTTTGTAAATAACAAGTCATTGATATAAATTTCCACTATACAGAATAATTCTGCTTGTAAAATAAGAAATAATTCATTGTAAATTCTTCCAAATCAATTTCATCCCCTTCAAAGTAATCCCCGTCCGATAAAACACACTTTTGCCAACGCTTATTCCAGTCCTAGAAACAGTCGTAATAGTATTTTTACGGTATATCCTTCGGGACCTTCATCGATTTGGTTTCTATCTTCTCAATCGTGTTAAAACGATGTCTCCGTATTAGCATTTTGAGTTTGCTGAATAGACAGAAATCGCACGGAGTCAAATCAGACGAATACGGTGGTTGCGGAACGATATGAGTCGAGATGGACCAACAGAGTTGTAAAAACACGTGTAACTCGGAGATAATTAAACCTTTTAACAAACAGATCCTTAGAAAATGTTATAGACAGTCCTACCAATCTAGGAAAAAAAATACAATTTATCTGCCTTCCTATTTACTTACCCGGGAGTTTTCACCTTACTTTTTGTTCATAATAGTATAATGAAAATGTGATGAAAAGCGTGTTTATTAGCAAAAATTCTTGTTAAACACTATCTAGAAATTAAAATAAAAAGACGACGTAAAATTACACGCCGGTACTGTTTCGTTTCGAATTACGACTTTAATCCGGTCGTTGTTTCGCCATTAAATCCGACATTAAATCGGCTTACGACGGGGCAAAGTCTGACATGACGCAGATTAAATCAAAATTTATCACGTACGCTCGCCCACGTGCTCGCGCTCGTTTGCGAACTCGAAAATAAAGCGGTTTTTTTTTTCATTTTATTATTATTATTATTAGGCTGACGTTACACTTTTTTTGCACACGTTCGGACGTTAGCGATTACAATGGCAATGTTTACCTTTTGAATATCGTCGATTTATATTTTTAAATTAAATTTAAAATAATTTAGAAGAATGTTTTTATATATATTTTAATTATATTGAGGATATTTAATTTCTCTGTATTTTTTTTTCATTTCACAGCAAATTAAAGTATTAAAACAGACGCTCTAAATAAGAAGTCATATTTAGAGTAATCCTATTATAATTTTTCATTTTTATATCCCGGTATGTTCTCAAAGGAAATTAAGTTTAATTATTATTTTATATTGAAAAAAATCTTAATTAAATATTAAATTAATTATTAATAATTTTATATAAAAATCAATTCAGCCATTAAAAAGTAAAAACCTTTAAATAATGCTTATTTATTATTTTATGATCACGATTCATCAGTTCTATTACCGAAATTCTAATAATACTCTTAGATTAAAATAAAATTTATATAAATTATACATTTTCTAATTTAAATTAATTAATAAAGTTTGTATTATTAAGATTAATTTTAATTTAAAAAAATATTATAAAACCTTTTTTATTAGAAATTATATAAAAAAAATTAAACCAAAAAAATATAGTATAATCGTTAATTTAAATATTTTTTGTATTTTATATAGAGCAAGTCCCACTCTGTAAGGATGGTCCTTTATATATCATTATTATAAAATTTGTTTAAAATCCTTTTTTAATCAACAAAATGGCTTCATACAATATATCGAAAAAATAAATAAAAAACGAATTTGATGCGTTTATATTAGATAATAAAGATAATGTGATGTGCTTTTTATCACGCGGCTATTTAAGAAAAATATCCCGTTAACTCCCGTCGGATTCTGCGTACAGAGTGTGGCGGAAAAGCGAATTTTCTTTTTTCTTTTCGTCATATTTTCTTTTTTTTTTTCTCTCTCTCTCTCTCTCGTCCGACCATTTTTAGTGCCGAATGTCCGTTCGACAGTAAAATCCCGCGATCACAATAAGCGAAATGGACCGTTACCGCGGCAGAAATTAAGTGACGGGTCGTAAACGGAGCGCGGCTCCGGTTTTTACGGTCCGGATGCCTAAACGGATTTCTGGACGTTCCGGACCATCGGGCGATCCCTATCGGGAGATCTACATCGTAAAAATATCACACGGGGAACCGATATCGTATAAATAAAATAAATAATATATATATATATATATATATATATATATATATATATATATATATATATATATATATATATATATATATATATATATATATATATATATATATATATATATAGCAAAATATCCTCCCCAATATCCACCGCACCTGAAATAACGCTGAATGAGTATTGGATTCAAGAACGAATGCGACAATTAAATCTGTATTATTTTGATAATAAATACAGTATTATTAAAATATTATTTTTCAACTGCGACAATAGATCCAAAATATTAACATTCTTCAATCTCGAAGATTTCTAAAAGTTTCATATTTCAACACCGAAGATATAACATTCAAATATACGTATTTTTAATTACATATTTGTACTCTTCAATATTAAAAACTTTTTTTGTGGCTTTGAATTGTGTTCAATTTTAGAATAGATTTTTTTCTTGTGGTCATAGATTGCTTTAATATTTCTACAACGTCTTTTATATATATATAATGTTTATAGACAGTACATATTTTTCTACATATTTATAAAATATAAATATATATAAATAAATCATTGTACGTATAGTGTGACCGTGGCCCGTTTCACGTGCGTACAAACACTTAGTAAGAAATAGGCGTACAATTTTTTACACACAATTTCCCGGGGAAAAAAAACGTGTTTTTTTTTGCACCCTCAACCCCGCCGTTAAAAGCTCGACTCGCTTAACGCACTTACGCGAATAATCAAATAAATATTATATTACGAATATCGAATTTCGATAAAAAAAATTGAAGGCTTATTTGAACGAAAAAATTTATGCTCGAATTGCGCGATCATTATGAAGTTTTTCGCGTGTGCGTAAAATAATATAGATTCTTATTACGCTCCCCCCCCCCAAAAAAAAATAAAAAAAAAAAACGATAAGAAAAATCATTTTATTGCTAACTTGAATCATAACCGATAATGGTCCATTAATAAATTACGTTGTACGAGATTAATCGTCAATTTTATAACAACTATTACGATTCATCCTTAGGACTCTAAGGGCGGTTCGTGAAAAATCTTGATATATAAAATTCTGAAATTATTAAAAAAATATAAAAGAAAAAACACTTTTACTTTCAATATTATTTATAATTTCATATATCAATGTATCAATAATATTTTTCGAAACATAAAGCAAATTAAATAAAAAAAAAATCCATAACAAAAATGAATCGGAAAATCAAAACATTCTCATTTTTTTAAAACAACTCTTGTGTTAAAAAAAAAACAAAGTAAAAAAAGTAGTTTAGTTTCAATTATCGTTTATTTATTATAAAATAAATATATTTTTTTATTACTTTTTAATATAATTAATTAATTTTATTATAGTGTTGAAAGTTTCGAATCAAAATAACGATCTTAAATTACAAATTGAAATAAGTTTTACGTTTCGGAAATAATTGAAAAAATATCAGATTTCAAAGTGGAAATATCAAATCTTATTATATTGATTTCAAATTTATATAATAAAAAAATCGTTCATTTTAATATTGTAATTAAAATTTTAATCATATTTTTTAATAAATGCATATATAATGATGAATTTATATTAATTAATATATAAAAATTATATTATTGTATACAATATAATGATTCGTGATAAAACTGTATATATTTCTGATACAATTTTCTTTCGCGCGACGTCATAAAGAAAAGTGACACTTTCGCGTTATCCTTCGATCGATTTTTCCCCACCGAAAATAGAAAGCGAAAAAAAAAACAACAATAACAACAAAATTAATACACTATAAGCTCACAGAACATTGTTGAAAAATTGATAAAATAAACAATATTACACGTAACATCGAACAATACTTGCATTGTTCCAATTTTGTGTACGCTTTCGAGTGACAATTTATTTGAAGTATATTCAAAACGGCGCAATATTTCACCAGATAACGAGACGACAACAAAAATAAATAAACAAAAAAAAAACACGTTACATTTCACATATTCTTATATACATACATACTTTGTATATATATATATATAATAGAAAACGGTATTTTATTATATGAAAACGGCGAACCAGTATATATTTACGAGTAAAATAGTGGTAGTAAAAATAAAAGCCTTAAGTATGAAAATATTATCATTCTTATGGCGTACTGTGTGTTTTCTCCTTTATTACGAACTCGCTCACTTTTATTGTCATTATTTTTTTTATACGTGTGTATGTGTGTTGTTTTTTTTTCTTGAGGAAATATGTGTCTGAAAATTTTAAAAAACTTCCTTTCCGTTTTTCTCGCGAAAATGTAAAAGCGTTAGTTGTACATATATAATAGATATTGACGAATTTCATTGAAACGAACGACGCGTAAAATTTGACGATAATTGTCGTTTGTATCGAATGAATTATATAATAATCAATATTTTTTAATATATTCAACATATTAAATATTATATAAAATATAAAATAGATATTTTCATATAATGGTACGTATGGATATTTTTCTTATTCACATCTGAATGTTAATGCTTCAAAGATCAAAGTATAATAATAAAAAAATTCATTATTTGTCAGATCTGATAATATTTTATATATAAATGAAATTAAACATCAATATATATATATATATATATATATATATATATATATATATATATATATATTATATTTTCCGACTCAAAAAATTTTCAAATTATCTCCATTACAATATACTACTGTGATCGAAAATTAAGATGAAATTGTCATTTAAAACTCCCGTGCATTAAGAAGGTAGGAAAATTGTATTTTTTCCTAGGTTGGTAGGACTGTTTATAATATTTAAAAAACGGTTTAATTATCTCCGAATTACACGTGTTTTTACAACTCTCGGTTCCTTCATCACGATATTGTACCATGTCATATTGTATTGATTCTTAGCGACTTTTTTGAACAAAACTCAACTCAAATCGTTCCGTAACCGCCGTATTCGCCTGATTTGGCTCCATTTGACTTCTGGCTATTCGAAAAACTCAAAAGGCCAATGCGGTGGGGCGCCGTTTTGACTGGAGAAAGCATTGAATAAAGTGCGTTTTATCGGATGGTGATTACTTTGAAGGGGATGAAATTGATTTGGAGAAATAAATGAAGAATTTACATTTTATAAACAAATTCACATTACTTTTTGATTACAGTGTTATGTCAATCACATCGTATTTCGTATTGATAATTAAAAGAACTAATTTTAAAACACATATTAATTTATTATTAAATGATTATGTGTAACCCCTCTGCGATAATTAACGATCCCGTTAAAATTTTCAAACGACACAATAAACTTTAATTAATAAATCATCGTTACTATTTGCAGAGATTTAACGATGATTTCGCGTCGTAAAAGAAAATTAAGTGTCGAAATCGCAAACGGAGAACGATGGCGAAGAGAAAAAAAAAACGACAAGTGAAACGTTTTCGCTTCACTTGAGTCGAAGCCTTTTTCTTAGTGCCCCTCCGAGAATTTTCCCATTTTCTTTTACATAAACATATATATACACGCATACATCATGCATACGACACGATTTTTTTATATTTTTTTTTTTTGTTGGAAACGGAGCCATCGTCAAAGTTACGAGGATTTTTTATTGGCCAATCAAACCTATTCCCGGATGAGTTACGAGCGTCGGAAAGTGCGAGCGTCTTTGCCGCGAATCCGGAAAATCCCGGAATTTTCCGGTCAAAAAAAAAATATAAGAGAAAGACGCGGAAAGCTCGCGAATGCAACGTCGAATGGGATATGAAGGAATTTATGCCTTCATAATATTTTATGGAATTCTTTGACGATTTCCCTATCGAGGATTCTGATATGTAAATGAGTTAGAAAATATTTTTATATGGAATAATATATAATATTATAGTGGAATCAAAACTGAAAATCTTCAATGGGAATTATTCTCTTTTTTATTAAAATTTTTATTATGCACTTATATTATTTTTATTACAAATAAATTACGAAATCAACAGCGATTTCATTAGTTATTAAATATATATTTAGAATAATAATATTATAATATAAATTGTATATTAACCATTTACACTCGAGAGGTGATCTTTGGTCACCACTTGGATTATTCATGATAATTTCTTTGTAACAATTTCTCGCATTCTTTCTGTATAGTATTATGAATAAAAAATAATATCTTAAATTAGTTTATTAGTTCAGGATTGCATTTTCAAAATTGGAAATGAAACCTTTTTTTTTTACTCAAACTTAAAAATTTAAACTTTGATAATCCGCATAATCATGGAACAATAAAACGATTATATGAATCGTTATATTTAATATGATATTTTCAAATAAAATTTCAGAATTGGCAGTGAAAATTGTTTAGATTTAAAATTTTGTTCATTATATTAATATATTCTATATAAAACCATTAAACAACAAATGTATATAAAATATTTAAATATAAAAATATATACATTCATTTGTATATATTGTGATTTTAAAGAAATAAAACGTTCGCTAAAAACGCTTTGGGTTAAAAAATAATACCACAATTTTCATTATTATTTTTCTTTGTACATATTAATATTTTTAAAAGACTTTTTAATTATTTCAAAATTAAAAATATAACCTATCATTAAACATATAATATAATTGTATATAATGAATATATACATATAATAAAAATTTATTAAATTAAGAGATAGAAGTGCGAAAAAATAGAATCACATTACCTATTTTAAGATTGTGACACATTTGACACATCAGATAATTTCAGATAATACCTCTGTCAGGACCCGTCGTGTAAGGTGACCCTTCAAAAAGGGAACATTCCCAAACACGAAGCAAAAAGATGTAAATGTAGAAAAGTATATGTTGAAACGATGAATAATGCAATATATAATACATACATATGAACATTATTATTTTTTTTTACAAAATTCTCATACAAGAAAAGAGGTTTAATATATAATATAATAGCTTAATATATATATATATATATATTAAATGTATGTGTGTTATGAAGGATGAAACGAGGTCATTCGGGCAAAATGATAATATTTACCATCTCCGTTTTCTATATACAAGTCCGTTGGGATATAATAGTAGATTGTTCCAGTTTTGTAATGGTCGAACGAGAGCGCCGACTCGTTGTCGTTCCAATTTATTTTCTATATAATATTCGTTCCGTTTCTACGGTGTGTACGAATAGTGTATGCAAATCATTGACCGCATAGCACTGGAATAGACGAGCGTGAACAGGCAGGAGAGGGAGAGGGGGGAGGGGGGGGGCAGGAAAAAAAAAAGGAAAAACAACGGGAAAATCTTTGCGGAATCGAAATCGGCAGTATCGAACGACACAGTGCGAACTTTTTCGATGATTTTTCCGCTTGAATTAATTGTTCATTATTGTAATGATAATTTGTAATAGAGAATCGCAGAAAAATGATTGCACAAAAAAAAAAGTGATGCCAACACAACGTGTCGTATTGTGATTTATATACCGCACAAAAGAAGAATCGCGCAAAAAGATCGCATAAAAACAGGTTTGACTATATATATATATTTGAAATAAATTAAAAAATCTTTAAATAAATAAATAGTTCGATAGCGTTGAATCTCTAATGATTCCAAGTCTCTCAATCGATCTATATATATATACATTTGTATATTCAATCATGAAATATATTATTTTTATTAAATATATAATTTATATATGTAACTATTATATATAATATTAAAATAAAATATTTAAAAATTATAAATTACATTTTAATTAAATAAATTAAAAAATATAAATCATTATTCAACATAAATATTATTAAAATAACATATGACATTTTAATATTTGAACATCCGCCTCATTCGCTCAATATAATTTCCATGTGATTTTTGATATGCGTAAAAGTTAAAAACAGCGGTAGAAAATTTGTGAACGTCAAAAAGTTTTGATATATTTTATAAAAAAAAAAAAACGTTTTTCGTTTTGAATTTTATTTGTATGTCAGTCATATTTTCGTCGTATTTCATTCATTATTCATATATATATATGTATGTTCAAAAAAGAGTGGAAAATAATCTACTAAATCACATACATGATTTAATCCAAGGAATATTATTTTTATTATATCTAAAATTTAAAAGTACGCTTTCAAATCTCCTAAAAAGTCATACTCGATTTTTTTTTTGCAAACTTTTCGTCGAAAAAAATATTTTCATATTCAAAATTTAACTATGATAAAATTTCATTTATCAACACGATTCATGCATTAATAGTTGGAAAATTGAATCGAACATTATGTTTTTTTTTTTTACCGATTTTCCGGTCGTTTTTCGAATAAACGCTTTTAAAACTGCAGAATCATTTGAATATCATAAGAGTTTGAAATCGTTCGTTCGCCGATAGTTTTGCATACGAATTCGCTCTCATTGCATTCGCATTCGTCTCTATCGCTTAAAATTTGAATACGACATCGAAGAATTCCATTACAAAGCGGACGAATTTACATAAATTACCTGAAAATTTCCATTAATAACTAGAATTATACGGATTCGATTATTTACTACTGTGATCAAAAAGAAATGTGAATTTGTCATTTATAACTATCGGACTTTAGAAAGGTGGGAAAATTGTTTTTTTTTCCTAGGTTGATAGGACTGTTTATAACATTTGTCAAAAAGTTTAATTATCTTATAATTACATGTGTTTTTACAACTCTTTGTTCTTTTATCACAAGAATGAACCACGTCATACTGCATAAGTTCTTCGCGACTTTTTTGTCAAAAACTCGACACATATCTTTCCGTAACTACCATATTCGCCTGATTTGGCTCCATGCGACTATTGGCTATTGGTCAAACTCGAAAGGCCAATGTAGAAATGCCGTTTTGACACGATTGAGAAGATAAAAAAAACTGAATCGAAGAAGGTTTTTAAAGGCTATACCGGAAAAACCGTTGACAAAAGTGCGTTTTATCAAACTGGGATTACTTTGAAGGAGATGAAATTGATTTGGAAGAATAAATAAAGAATTTATATTTTTTAAACAAATTCATGTTAATTTTTGATCACAGTGTATATCGATAAAATATCTTCATATATATATATATATATATATATATATATATATATTTATTTTTATTTATTCAGATAAGTTACAATTTTAACTTAATCTCGTTTAACAATTCTTGAATGTAAATATAATACGTCGGTCTGTTTGTGTATACTCGTTTGTCAATAAACACGGAATATTTGACAAGACATCCTTTATATAAATATAAGACCGTTATATTATATTTTATTGTCAATATGACCGATTTATTTTCTTTCTAATTACCGATACGTGAAAAACATTTTTTTGTCATTGTGTAAATATTTTTGAATACTTGTTATCGTCGGCGAGCTTTTTGATCATATTTTTTTAATGTAACAATTATATAATATGTACTTGGTTTCGGTATTTGAAAGTACGTTTTTTATACGCGAATTAAGTTGTTTTGTAACGGCGATAAATTAATAAAAGTGACTGTAAATTGAATGCGACACTCGAATAAGTTTAACTGAATAATTGGCGGGGCAAATTATCGCAAATGTACGCGACGCGCCTCGATGATAATAATGTTACAACTGAAATTATTTTAAATTAGAAAAAGTTTACCGGTCGTCGATATAAGCGCGCCGATAAGTTTTAAATTAAAAAAAAATTATGTATTAAAATTATGTTTTTTGAGTTATTGTATTCATTTTGTTGAAGTACTATCAAAATTATAAAAATGTGATTATCACAGAAATAGATTTTTTTTAATAATTTGTAACAAAAAAATATTTATTTATTACTTATATTCACATAATTGTAATAAAAAAATAAATAAAACTTTTAATAAAAATATTAAAAATTGAAATATGCTTATAAAATTATTACAATAATAAAATACATCATATTTAATAAAGTCATCGAATATTGAAAAATAATTGTTTGCAAATTAAAACATGCGCCTTATTCGTCCTGTATTACTCCAACCGATTATTAAAAATTTATAAAATTGAATTGTTCCCAAAAAAAAAACAACTCCAATGACAGTTTAGATTCGTGTTATCTTTTCATAATTAAAAAAAAAACATTTAAATTAATAATAATAATATATACATATATATATATATATATATATATATATATATATATAATCACAATGATTATATCATTGGTTCATTAATTTTATTTAGAGTTGTAATAAATATTTTTTTTCAATTTTTATATTATTAATATAATATATATATATATATATATATATATATATATATATATATATATATATATATATATATATAATTGAAATGTATCATTGTTTATGCGATAAAAATAAAATCCCATCATATTTGTATAGTCTTATGGCACGTATCGCGTGTTATAAAGTACTTCAAAAGATATATAATAAAAGAAAGAAACCTCTAATCCGTCCTGGGAAAAATGTTTTCCGAGGTCTAAAGAAAATAATCCCCGGGGGTAATTTCTGGAATTATCCCTTTACTGTTAACCGTATACAAAACGAAAGGATATATCTCATGCGCGAAACACCGTCGCTTCGAAATTAAATAATATATATATATATATATATATATATATATATATATATATATATATATATATATATATATAATATTATGTATTTTTATATTAAAAATATATATATATATTATTCTATAATATTATCGCTGACATTGTAATCATGTTTAGTATGACGCAAACAAAATATATTATATAAAAAAAAATCCGCTTGATATAATTTAAGTTTAATCATATTTATTTAGGAAAATTATAAATTTATATTAAATATGATATTTTATATAAATCTTCAGCAAATATGTAGTATGAAGATTATATTTAGAATAAACAATTTTATATTACATATATAAAAAAAAATAAGCTGAAAATCCAAATCTACTAAAATTACTATAAAAGCTTGATTTTTATATAAATAAATATTTTTTTATACTAATTTGTTTAATATATAGAGATCGAATATTCGCTACTTTGTAGATTCATCTCGAAATCAAAAAAAAATCAATTTCATTTATAACAATATTAAATAAAAAAATAAATTATTATTTAATAATACGCCTTAACTCATAGAATAAATTAGTTTAATAAGAGTTAAGATATATTTTATAATATAATAATCTTATTGTTTAAATTGCGAAAACTTTTTTACATTGTATTAACTCTCTTAAACCGTTCGTTAAGAATAATTATTAATCATGTTTTTGAAATATATATAAATATATAAAAAATATATATTTGTATCATAAGCTGTTCCAATTAGGTCGGCATTAATAAAATATATGAAATGTATTTTCGTATTCATTTTTAAGTCTTTATTGAAAATAAACATATATTGTAATTAATTTGTATTACGTATAAAAGAAATCCTGTATTTTTATTTTCAGTTCTTTATTTTTTTTCCATTTACTTTGGGCCTAATTGGTTCGTTATTTATTAACTTGTAGCCAATATATTGTTCCCTTATATATATATATATATATATATATATATATATATATATATATATATATGTATGTGTGTGTGTGTGTGTGTGTGTGCATGTGTGTGTTTGTAATAATTTATATACTTTTTATTATAAGATAATATAAAAGTTCAAATTTTTTTATTCGTTGATAACATATCTGAATATTATAGTAATAAATTGTATTTTTATAAAATTATTACCGCAAAATAGAATGAAAAATTATAAGAAAATATTTACAAATAGCGTATCTAAAATATATATAAAAAAAATAATATAAATATATAGATAATTATATAAAAAATGTTAAATTAAATAAGCTAGTGATAAAATCATATCGTATTCGAATTATATATTAAATAAATATTTTTAAATATATTTTAAATTTAAATAAAAAAATATGAAAATTTTCAAATTTTGATTTGAATCGTTTTTGTGTTGAAATTTCACAACAAATAACATGTAGATGGAACGTGTGTCGCGTGACGCACGTATGTCACGTCACGCGTGACATGACACGACACACACACACACACACAAAAACACAGGACGAACAACATTATACGCAAAAAAAGACGCGTACGCACTATATAAAAACGAATGAAAAATAGCGGAAATCGATACCGTTTTCGTGCGATTACGATCCTTGACGTCCTCTAACGTAAGGTCTAGAATCCTTCGTCACACACCGACGATAAGATAAACTTATTTTTTCTTCGTTTTATATTTTTTTCAACGTAGAAAACTGATTTATAATTTACAAGTCGAATGAATAGACGAAAAAATAATTATAAAGCTGCTGGTTTTTTTTTTTCCGTCGCGAAACCGGCTTTTGAAGCGCATGCGCACCGACTCGTTTCCGGTTATGTGCGCACACGATAATACCGTACGATGATGCGTGTCACGGCCACGGTGGCCAACTAGGGACTGACGGGCGGCGGCCGCCCGGGGCGCCGGCGCTCCGCCCCCCTGCCGCCCATCGCACAGAACACTGTCAGTGTATTATTATTGTCTGTAAATATTCAGACAATACAAGCGTACATTCTCGCTTTACATCGGACTGTAAGAATAAAAGTTGAGATGGTACTTTGTATTTTGATAAAAGTACCACACCGGGATATATAAGTAACAACCCTGCAACCCTTATATTAATATTATATTTCGTATCTGATAATTCTATGTGAATTATTAACATTATATATACATCACACATTCAAAATTACTAATTCGTTCATTGTATAAAAATATTTTTTTTCTTCTAAGAAAGCACACTTTTATATCGTATTACTATTTTATCAATGATAACAATCGCACCATTGTATTATTGATACAATAATATTATCTTAAATATATCATAAAAGCGATATAATTAATTGACACTGAATCGGTCGATTATTTTGAAAATCTGTTAATCGATTATTATAATGTCATCAAGAATGAGCAAGTATGAAAAATTTCAGCTCAATCTGATATCGGAAAATGATAGAAAAATCAATTACAATATTCCACCTGGACAAACAGACAAGTGAAACTTCGAATTAATATTTTCAATAATAAAATCTTTATTGTAATAATTAAACTGATTCACTTTTTTAAATATTTAAAAATATATAGAGATAGAATACTGAAAATATTAATTCGAATTGTGAACGATATATTATTTTATATTAACCCTTTGTAATCGAAACGTTTTGCCGCATTTTTTACTCCTAACTTTATGTGTATTACATAAAATTTTTATATTTAAATATTTCATATATCTCTGCTGTTTAGTGGTTTTAAAAAAAAACAAATAATTTTGAAATCATAATTTTTATTATGATTTCAAATTTAAGAATTATATTATTATACAAAATCACTAAAAAAATATTTTATACTAACAATATTTCTTAGATATATTTATAAAAACCATTACAATTTTCTAAAAAAAAAAAAATATAAATCTAAATACAAAAGAAAACTATCACACTATTTATTCTGTATGTATAGAATGAAGATTAAGCTCTGCAGGAAATAAAACCAATGCATTTAAGCTCGCATATACGTGTTTGTAGGTAAAACGATTTTCCGCCCACGACCCCCTTTTTGTATTCGACTTTCTACCCCTCGATAGCTTTAATTCCGAGCACCAAAGTCACCCTGGTAGATAAGTATTTTTACAAGATTCCCGTTTTCTGTTCGTTCGAGTTTTCTATCCTCGGTTTTATTTTCTTTTTTCTTTTTTTGAAAAGAGCAAAAAAAAAAAGAAACGCTACAACGCTATCGCTGCGTTTATGTTCGGTTTCACTCGGCGTCCGCTTGCTTACAATGAAAACAGACTTTTCCGACGTCGGAAAAACCTTTTATAAACACAGTTTTCCAACTGTTAGTCACCGCGGTCCACCGGTACTAACCTCTAAGCTGCGAACACTAAATTTACTAAAAACATCCTTTTCGTTCGATCGATATTACGCTTGACTGCTTACTCTGTGCTTTTTATTTTTATTTTTTTTTTAATTTTACTAAAACTCGTTAAGTCTCCATTATGTATACTTAGAGGAATAGGGGCGAATTCGGCGCTTAAAGAGATTTAAGTGTAATTTCATCGAGACACTTTATTCTGCTTACTTATACATTTTTTTTTAGATAAAAGTGTAAATAAAATTTTTCAACAGTATTTTTTTTATTAATACTACTGTGATTAAAAAGTATTTGTTAAAAGTTTTAATTATTTCCAAGATACATGTGTTTTTACAACTCTTAGTTCCTTCATCACGATAATTAAATGTACTATGACTTACTGCATTCTTTCTTCATGACTTTTTTGCCAAAAACTCTACTCATATCGTTCCGCAACCACCGTATTCGCATAATTTGGCTCCGTGCGACTTCTGGCTATTTAGCAAACTCAAAAAGCGAATACGGTGACGCCATGTTGGCGCGATTGAGGAGATGAAAATCGAATCGAAGAAGATTTTGAAGATTTTGAAGATCTTGAAAAAGTGTTGGTAAAAATGCGTTTTATTGGACGGGAATTATTTTGAAGGGGATGTAATTGATTTGAAAGAATAAATAAAGAATTTACATTTTATAAACAAATTCACATAATAAAAAATCAAATTCTTTTTATATATTATCTTTAGTACAACATCTGCATTAAATTAAACAAATATTTTTTTTTAATATATATTCGATGAATTTCAACAGGCCGTGAATTGAAAACAACTGTTTTAAATACGTTTTTGAGCCGCGTTTCCATATCAATTTATATTTTAAAAGGATTAAAATATTTTCACGTTTGATTGTGAATCTGTTTTGTATTGAAAATTTTTACATTGTAATAAAAAAAATTATTTATTTATATATATTATATATGAAAAATATTATTTTCATTAATAACAATAATAATAATGAGATTGCATTTTAAATAACCTATAGATTATTCAGAATGGAAAGTGCTTAAATTATATCAATATAATTTATGTTATGAATATATATAATGTATTATGGCGGAAATTTTATTGCAAAAAGGTACAATGTATGAAAATTTTACCTTTATATAATATATAATGTGAAATAAAAGTGTCAATGAAGAAAAATAATGGTCGATATAACAAAACGTAAAAGTGTCCTAGAAAATTTTCATTGAAAAAAATAGTGAATATTTTTTTCGTTATAACAGAAAAAAACTTAATGACTTTAATAATAATATAATATATATTATAAGTTTTATTCGTGTAGCTTTTTAGATATTTGTCTACGTTTTCAGTTTGCATTTTTGTGCGAAATTTCGGTTAGAGTTCCTAACTGAAAAGAACTGAAATAAAACTCTTTCGAACTCGACTTTTCTTCGCGAAATTCGCGTTAACTTTTATTAACTTGTTATATTTTTTTTCTTCGGTAAAAAAGACTAAATATTCCGAGTTTATGAATATCTATCTATCTGTAAATGTTTACACATTGTTCTATTCCATTATAATATTTTTATATTTGATTTTTGAATGGGAAAATCTCAATATAAGAAAAATAATAAAAAATATTATCATCTGAATATTTCAGAAATTAAATTCGCTAACTTGTATTGAGATTTTTGAAATTTGAGTTGAAAGTTGAACGCAAAACAGACAATATTTTTATAATATAAAAAATATTTAATAATACAAAAAATATATTTTATTTAGTAATTTCATAGAGAAATGTGTTTCTATATTATATTTTGGCGATATAAAAAAAATCACTTGTACATATGTCTGTAGGCGGTTGGGCGGTTTTTGGGCGGTTACATTTGAAACGTATCATGCACACTAATGAGGGTGTGCGATACAAAAAGTTTTCAAACCGCATAGTTCGAAAGTTTCTTGAAAATACAAGAAATATAATATATAGTTGAGAAATCTTTCAATACGTAAAGCGAAGCGAAGATTTTTCAAATTGCAAATATTTTTTAAAAATAAATATTCAAGATATGAAATTATATTTAAAAAGTTTTTTTTCAACAAGAAAAAGTCTTATAATTATCTACATTTGATAGTAATTATATGATTAATTTTGATGATACAAATATTACTAGTTAAATCGAATAAATTGAGACGTGCATATTAAAGCGTCCAAAATATAATTATTATCGTCGAATTTTAATTATTACACAAATTGTAATTATAATATTATTTTTTCTTTTGAATCAACGATTCTACTTTATGAAAAAAAAAATAGAATAAATCATATAAAGAAATATTGTAAAATGTTTTTGTGATTAGTACTGAAAATATCGGATGTTGAAAATTACTTTTTTTATTCCGAAAAATCTACAAGATAACATATATAGATATATAATATTAAGACTGGGCGACATTAGTATTCTTCGGGACATCCGAACCTCTCGTATATTAATCACTTTAGTTTTAAACGAGCAATTCCCGAGTCGCTACAAAAAAGCCTCAGAACATCCCTTACGGGCGGAGGGTGGTGAAGCGGGGCGGCGAGCGAGTGGAAAACGGCGAGATTTTCCGCGAAAATTGAAATTTATGCGAAAACTTTCCGTCCGAAATCCTCAACGGGAGATCCAATCGACAAAAGTGCTTTTTCGTCATATAGTCATCCCGTGTCCTGCGGAATCAGGATCAATTGCTTTCGAATGAGTCCTTTGGATACGTATAGAAAAAAAAACCATCGCCTGACACGTCACACTCCATGAAAATTAATGATTCGTCCGAAAACCCGGTCTATCTTTCTATCTATCTATCCGTCTTTCGACATTTTGCACTTCATCGTCTCTAATATATATATATATATATATATATATATATATATATATATATATATATATATATATATATATATATATATATATATATATATATATATATATATATATATATATATATATATATATATATATATATATATATATATACATATATAAAAATATAAGATTAAAAAAAAAATAACAAAGATGACACAGATATTTCGCTACATTGAACTCTTATTGTCGAATTTTCAGCTGGAAAAAAAATGCGATGAGAGTATATTTTTTTTCAGCTCCAGTATATTTATTTTCGTCTATGAAATTTATATCTTTCAGAGTATAAAAAAAATATGTATATTTAAGGAGAATCAAAATAGAGTTAAACTAACGTATATTATTACTCGAAATTGAAATAACAACGAGACTGTTTTTGTTTTCATAAAAGTTTTTGAACATGTTTAAGTGTTTTTGATTAATACAAATGTTTTATTTTTGTAAGTTGAAACTTTACGGTCTTAACTATTATATTTGTATTATGGGAAAATAATGTTTATCTTCTTTTAATAATAACGTAAATAAATAAACTAATCGATAAAAGTATTATTTTAATATTATATAAAAATGTAAAAAGATTTATTAATAAGAAAATAACGATTGGGATTTTTTACATCGTTTTTTTTTAGCAGAATGAAATATTTAGCTTGTTAATCAAATTTCGGATTATATTTTTACTGAAAAGCACGATGACATAGATTTGAACTCGTGACCTATTTACTATATAATAAAAAATATTATTTACAGTACTGATATATAGTATATAATTATTATGAGAAATACTTGCAATTATTCAGTAGTAACACACATTTTTTCATGGATAATATGTTATGAAATTTATTTTCAAAATAAATTATGAAAATTTTCACGTAATAAACATGATTAAAATATTATTTAAAAAATTAAATTATAACACTGTGATCAAAATGTAAGGTGAATTTATTTATAAAATCTAAATTATTTTTTTATTCTTCCAAATCAATTTCATCCCCTTGATAGTAATTCCCGTCCTTTTCCAGTCCTCCATACAGTCGGAATAGTCTTCTTCCGGCATAGCTTTTAATATCTTCTTCGATTCGGTTTTATCTTCTCAATCGTGCCAAAACGGCACCCTCGCATTGATCTTTTGAGTTTACTGAATAGCCAGATGTCGCACGGAGCCAAATCAGGCAAATACGGTGATTGCAGAACGATATGAGTCGAGTTTTTAGCAAGTCACGAAGAACCAATACAGTATAACAGGGTGCATTGGCGTGATGAAGGAACCAAGAGTTGTAAAAAAACCTTTTAAAAAAACCAACGCTTGGTAAATATTATACAGTCCTACCAACCTAGGAAAAAAATACAATTTACCTGCCTTCCTAATATCCGGGAGCTTTAAATGACAACTTCACTTTACTTTTTGATTATAATAGTAAATATAATATTCATTAAAAAAAAACTAAAACGCAATAATGCATACTTGATCCTATAAAAAGATAAACGAAAAACTCGCACAGATCCAAAAAGACGTAAGCGACGTCGATATATCAATTTTCATTATATTTTATCGAGTGGAATTTTCGCGGAAGTAGAGTAGTTTAAAGTGCGCTTTATGGCTCCGTTTTTCGCTTCGGAAGTCGTTTT
Source organism: Leptonema lineaticorne (assembly GCA_024500535.1). Lineage (NCBI taxonomy): Eukaryota > Metazoa > Arthropoda > Insecta > Trichoptera > Hydropsychidae > Leptonema > Leptonema lineaticorne. The sequence goes on along the minus strand of JANIJI010000012.1, from coordinate 3,882,402 downwards.
TCATCGCAACGCGAAAATGATTGTAATTAGTGTAAAAACGAAAATAAAAAACGTGGTAAAATTGGCGATTTCCCAAACGAAAGACGACATCCTGGAGCACCTTTACCGGTCTACGGCGGAAATTTTCCCCGTTTCCGCCTCTCGAAATATTTATTTTATGCATAGAAAGCGAGAGAGAGAGAGAAAGACGGTAATTAAATTTAATTAAAATAAATACACTGTCCTTTTTCAAGGGGGAGGGGCAACGGTTGGTTAAGCAAGCCCGATTTAATTAAGTGTACACGCCATTTAATTGCATGTAAGCGGGTGAAAGTTTTATTTCAGGCAAAAATAGCAAAAATATATTATATATATTAGTCGTACGAAATTCTAGCTTCAATAATTTTCTCTTCATAAAAAGATATCGTATAATAGAATTTCATCATTACTGAGGCACGATTATTAGTTTTCGAATTAAATGTTATTCGCAATATCTATTATTTCGTTACACGAATAGCTCTTTGTATCGAAATAATTTATTAAATATTTCCTGAAAATACTGTAATATCATTTCTCTAGAATATAACTATTTCGAGTATAATTCAAACTGACGTATTTCAATTTTTCACGTATCGCTCAAATATATCTCGTTCAAAATTTATTTTCAATAAAAATAAATCATTTCATATAATATAAATATATTACTTGTATTTATCGCGATCGTGTTGTTCATTGTATGTTTTTTTTGTCAACTCTATTTTTAAATTAACGTGCACGAATTCTTCAAATAGGGACCACTTGTATTATTATATATACATATTTAACGTAAAAATATTATATATTTAGTAGAAATATTAATATAAACTCATATTACAATATATAAAATTATTATTTTAGGTAGTTCCATAATAATAATAAAATAATATAAATATGTAAATTTTCGGTAATTCATTTTGCAGACTTCGTAATATGCATATATATAATATTACTTATGATGACAAGGCGCTTTTCCAACATTCAATACACGACACGATAATTTATATTCATAATAAAAATTTCACTCGTGAAAAATTGACATATGAAAAGTTTTGAAAATTATTTTTCATCGTTCATAAAAATTGAAACCTTTTTTCTTCTCTATTATTTTATTTTTCTTCCGTTGGATATCAACCGCCATTTTAACTATTTTTCATCGCTCGTTTTTCGTCTTTTGAGATACTTTCGCGAGAAAAGACGAAAACCTATCGTGCACTCGAACCCCGAATCTACAAGCCTTCATTCGCGAAAGCAATATTTATGGAAATTTTTAAATCGCTTTAAGCCAAATCGAGATTGATCGCATAATAAATAATCAAATTTCAATACAGAAACGAAATTTATACTCGAAATAAAATCGAATAAAACCATTTTGTATAAAGAGAATGCGCATATTTTAATGATGTATTTGAATGGCGGTTAAAAAATATAGAAAATAATAATAAAATGGCGAACGTCGTTTTGAATATTGAATGATCGAATTAATTTTAAGTGAGTTAATTATTATTGAATTTTTATTTCGACCTATTATATATATTAATATAATATTTTTTTTACAGTATCTGCAATGGCGTGATTGGTAACATGTTTATTTAATATGCAGCAGGTCGCGGGTTTGAGTTCCGCAATAACATTTGCATTTTTATTTTACATTTTTGAAAGTCAATTTTAAGCAATATCATATATAACTCAGAAAAAATCACCATTTTTATAATTACGTATAAAAAAACTAAATCCATTGTATTGTATTACATTTTTTTTGAGTATATTTTTATTAAGTAATTTATATTTTAATACAATTTTCTATATAAAAAATATATATATTTTTATAAAAAATAATAATTTTACTTCTTTGAAACTTCCATGTTAATTTAGTTAAAGAAAAAAAAAATTGAACGTGACACGAAACGATGAATCTATTTTTCCTAACATATTTTTATTCTATATATATATATATATATATATATATATATATATATATATATATATACACTCGAAAATGAATGAAAATTATAGTATAAACGCTAATAAAATAGAAGAAAATTACAGTGTAAACAGTAATACATTCATAAAATGTGATTGTCTACTACTATTTAATTCAAAAGATTTAGAATATAAATTAGTTAATGTAGAGAATGCAAAAGATATTTTTCAGAATATTTATCATATCATTAAATATATATCACAAAAATGTAATGAAAAATTTAATAATTAGTAATGTTAGTAGATATATAAAGAATTAGATATACATCCATCGAAAATCAAAGATTACACACATTATTCTTTTATATAATTTAAAGTAATTAATATACAATATAAAATAAATATTTTTCATACATTTCTAATGAATATAAAAAGCGATAGTTCTACGTGAAAAATCGTTCCGTTGACATTTCTATCTTCGAAAAAGTTCACCGGAAATATTATGTTTATTCATATTTATTCGATTCCAAATATGAATATAAATATATATATATATATATATATATATATATATATATATATATATATATATATATATATATATATTAGTTTAAATATCGACCTGTAGACGTCTTGCTTACGCCAATATTCGTGACCGGAATACGAAACAATGTGGTTCAAAAATGTACGTGACCGTAAGTCGATCCCGTATTTGTTACGTAGTTTCAAATGCCGTCATATTCGATACGATTTAAATATATTGGAAAACACTCGAAAACATATATATATATATATATATATATATATATATATATATATATATATATATGTATATACCATATATAGCTCGAATACAGGTTGATTACAAAGCCAGTGTGCCGTTTTTATCGATAATAAAATTGTGCCAAAAATTTTGACAGTCTTCAAAATAGATATATGTAGAATTCAATATATGAAACTTTTTGAAATATTGGAATAAAAAAGATAGATTATTTGCAAATTTATAATATGCATTAAAATATTATACAGAATTAAATATTTTTACTCATAGAGGTCGTTTTAAAATTTTAATTAATTAATTTCTACCAATTTGTTCAGCGATTCTCAATTTTTTTATCAGTGTACCTCTTTACCTATTTTTTTTATATCTTCCACCATAATAACTTTTTTGGGAACCCTTAATAATTTTGGGAACCGTACCACTGATTGGGAACCGCTAAGTTAATTGATAAGTTAACTGATTCATATATTGTCATAAAAAAATGAGCAAATACACAAAAAAATAATCTAATTATATATTGAGAAAATGTCGAAAAAATCGACTAAAATATTTGTAACAAAAAAACAAATAAACCAATAATCATTACAATCTTAATAATAGTGCAAAAAATTTTTTTCATACTGCATTGGTTCTTGGCTAGTTTTATGCCAAAACTCTACTCATATTGTTCCGTAACCACCGTATTCGCCTGATTTGACTCCGTGCGACTTCTGGCTATTCGGCAAACTCTATATGCCATTACGGGTACGCCGTTTTGACACGATTGAGGAGATAAAAACCGAATCGAAGAAGGTGTTGAAGGCTATACCGGAAACAGACTATTCCGATTGTGTTGAGGACTGGAAAAAGTTTTTTACATCATCATCACGATTGTTTACGCGTAAATAATTTTACAATCACCCTGTTTTTTTTTTTGCTTCCTACATAGACGGATCGATTTTCGGAAATTAAATTAAAAGTTTCCGATATTAATAATAATACGGCACGAATAATAATTATTTCGTCAAGCGTGCCGCGCGCGACCCTTATATTAAAAGTTCACTAATGGCCTCTCCATAGCTCTTAATTAATCTTTATTAATTATTTCCTTTTGATCTCTCTATTACTTTCACATTATACGAATTATATTTTATGCTTTCTCCTGTTGGAACGCCCGCAGGAATCGGAAATATTATACGGTTCCCATTTTTTTTATTATCATTATTATTTTTCAATTGAGCGGTAAGTAGTGAACTTATATATATATATATATATATATATATATATATATATATATATATAAACATATTTAACGCTGAATGAATTATGATTAAAATAATTAAAGTATATTTTTTTTAATTATAAACAGACGAATTCCTGAAAGGAAATGCGATTTTCAGGTGGAAAATTTTAATTTTGATTCTGATGTAGATCGGCGCGTCTTGTGAAACAATATCAATTAGGGAAAATTTATTTTTAACCGGAAAATGTTTCGTTCGTTTTATTTATTTAGCGAGTCTTCGGATTTCATATTTTTGAACGTTGGAATATTTATATTATTTTATATAATGTATAAAACGGAGTGTTTCCGAAGGATAAATTAAATATTTTCAGTGAATAATTCGAATGATGTGATGTTTTTGTCCTAGTAATGCAGTCGTGCTTTAAGATTTGCAAATTGTTTTAATTAAATTATGAAACGTTCGAGCGACGACTCGTTCTGAGAAAAAGTTGAGTAGCTCTGATCTGAAACTTTGTCGTTATCTTTATAAATCGGTTTCGCGATATAAATATTTGTTTTATATCAATTTATTTTTTTTTGTGTAATTTAAATTTATTTCAATTTTAATAGATAAAAAATTTAAATGTACTAATAAAAGTTTAAATTGAAATAAAAATATTACATTGATGTGAATTTCAAAATATTTTTTTTTTATTTTGTACATCGCATATTTATCATTGTATTGTATTATTTTTAATATTGAATCATTAGAATTATTGTACTATTATAATAATTTAATACAATGATACATATTTATATTAATATAAATAGTTGTATTGATGTGAATATTATACATTCAATATTTCACATTGACGATTAGATAAATTTCTAAAACGTTATATTTCGCTATACATAGCTTTCACCCTTCTTAATGCAAAGTGTGCAAAAATATTTGTCTTGTCCGCAAACGATTTTCCCGGATCCCTAGAATGAAATATCGGGAACCGGAAAAGCCTGCTTTTCCTCGGATAAGTAAAGCCTCGATAATTTACAGTGAAAACAGGTGATTCGCGGGGCGAAGATATTAATGCAAAGACGACAAACGCATACTTCTCTTCAAGTACTATTTCTAGACTCTAATATCAAAAAAAAAAACGAAATAAAAAAAGTACGAAATAAATTACAAGTAGGCTCACTATTTTTATTTTAAATAAATAATATTAAAATATATAAAATTTTGGTTAATTTTTTTGTATAAGTTTAAAAAAAATATAATATACTATTGTGATCAAAAAGTAAGATGAAATTGCCTAGCATATGTTTTTGTCCAAAGATTTAATTATCTCCAATTTACACGTGTTTTTACAACTCTTGATTCCATCATCACCATAATGCACCATGTCATACTGCATTGGTTCTTCGCGACTTTTTTGCCAAAAATTCGACTCATATTGTTCCGCAACCACCATATTCGCCTGATTTGACTCCGTGCGACTTCTGGCTATTTAGCAAGAATGTTTTGAAGACTATTCCGACTATTTCTAGAACTGGAAAAAGCGTTGGCAAAAGTGCGTTGCATCGGCCGGGGATTACTTTGAAGGGGATGAAATTGATTTGGAAGAATAAATAATTTACATTTTATAAACAAATTCACCTTATATTTTGATCACAATGTTATATATATATATATATATATATGTGTGTGTGTGTGTATGTGTGTGTATAGAAAAAGTTTACAAAATGTGTTGTATGAATATCGGTATTTATTTAAAATATCCCGATACAGATCACGGCACCCAAGGTGACCCTAGTGTTGGAAAAGCTTTATATAAATTTCCCGTGTCTACTTGTACTCCCAAGAGAGGGCGTCCTCTGAGTTAAGCCGGCTCAGTCGTTCAAGACGCATAACTTACGACCGCCCAGAAACCGCCCTTAATCGCCGCCTTACATTACTGTAATATTGTCAATATTACGCTTCAATACTGTATTGAAGTTATAAAAATTCATCATATTAATAATTTTTATTTTTTTTCTATATAAAAAATTTGTGTATTATATATACAAATATTTATCTGAAAGGTTAAAGATAAAAAAAATCTATATATTTATAGATTTTTTTATCTTTAACCTGCAAGATAAATCAATCTTGATAACTACATAAGTCAATTAACTGAAGAATGTGACATTTTCAAAAAGAAAAGTTTGATGGAAAATTGTATTATAGTGTTGAATAAAAACAAAATATCTATATAGGATATTAAATAAACATCTTGAACAAATTTTTATATAGAAAAAAATAATATTCAACAACATAATAATATTGGAACGCAATTCTAATGATAATAATAATAACAAACGTAATTAATTTTTCATTTCAGACATTATAATTTATACAATTTTTAATATTCTCCGAGTATTTTTCATTATTTACTACGCGAATTAAGTATATATATATATATATATATATATATATATATATATATATATATATATATTAATATATTTTTTATAATTATTATTATTTTTAAACGCTTCTTTTTAACCCTCGGGAGAGCGGAAAAATAATTAAACCGCTCGCGAAAGTATCAATCCGGGAAAATTTAATTTCAAAACATTTCGCCGAGGAAGTTTTCCATTTTGTTTTCGTGTCTTTTTCATCGTGTCGTCGCTCTTTGCGTATACAACGTATTATTTTTTTTGTTCTATTTCGGTTTTTCAACTTCCGTTACTTTAACTCGATTTTAATGTTTTTTTCTGTCGACGAATTTTCCGCGGTTTTCTCGCATCGATCAGAAAATTGGCCGAAAATACGGACCAATATTATGCTATTTGCGGAAAAAATACTTAAATAAACTTGTTTTAAAGTTTATATATATATATACATGGGTGTGTGTGTTTGATCTACAGACTATTCAAAATGAAATCACAACATAATAGACATAAATCGACTTTACCAAAAAAAAAAATATATGTACTACACATATTCGATATGTTTTTTCTTCTTTTTTGGCTAAAAATATTCGAATTGAATTTATTAGAATAAAGTTTGCTATTTAGCTAGTTTCCTAAAATGGTTTGCTTGTGCCATTTCTATTTTCAGCTTTTCCGTATCGTGTTTTGAAAGTATTTCCCGAAATAGTAAACAGCTGCTCGCTAAAAGATTGCCTCTGTGTTGCATTTCTCAAACATTCAGATATACAGAATTTCTTTTTTTCTATATATATATTGTATATAATACGTGTTTACCTTTGGGAATCTCGTTCAGTGGTATTTAAATGTGAGAACGCGGACCGCAAATATATATATATATATATATATATATATTATAAAATCTTAAAAATATATTCATCTTTATTTTTAGATATTAACATATATTTATATCAAAAAAAGATTTTTTTGATCAAAAATCCTTGTTTTAAATTTTTGTTCATTTCAGTCCTTATATAGATATTCATTTATTTATATTATTAAAAATTTTATATGTTATGTAAATAAAAAATAATAATGATTTTAAACATAGTACAAACTAACAAATTTCAATTACCATATATAAATTTAACTATTAATATATCAAATTCACCGCTTGAATTTGAATAAAAAATTATGGATATTAACTTGAAAATAACCGATTAAATATGAAAATATTATAAAAAAGTCAAAAAAATTGACACTTTTTTTTCAAATACATTTTTATGTCCAAAACAACTAAATTGTCGTACATGTATAAATATACAAATATTTATCGTGAATACAATATAATATTATATTCGATTTTATATTGTAAATAAAACTAAGATCCGTATAAAGAGTAAATAATATTGTATATTTACTTTAAATACTCTCTCTAACATAATATATAATTGCGCTTCCTTTATATATATATATATATATATATATATATATATATATATTCTATTTTTCCGAATAACGAAACAATCGAAATCTCGACCATAAATAAACGAAGCGCTCTTTATTTATATGAAAATTTTCGTACGTCGACGTAATCGCGTCATTACGTCGAACCTTTTATTCTATTATAAAAAAAATCCTATTTCGATAAATAATTACACTATTAAGTTTTGTTATTCTCTACGGAAATCCTCCGATTACGCACACACGCACGCACACGGACAGAATCGAAATATGCGTGGATTGAATTCGATTAATTGAAAAGCCGACCCCCTTATGAAAAAGCAAAGAAAAAAAAGGTTTATCCTTTTTTATCTGTGTGTGCCCGAATTTTTTTTTCGGGTCTACTTCGACCCTATATACTACACATTTTCTTTTTCTTATTCTTTCTTCTCGACGGCAACAGTAAAACACATTTCAGAAATGAAGTTTTGATATTCGTTCGATTCTCTTCTCGTTTTCTTTCTTTCTTTTCCTTTTTTTTCCTCTTCTCCGTCTTTCGCGTTTTTCTTTTCGTCGGTCGTAATAAAATTCAATCCTCCATTTTCACGGCTCGCTTTATACGCCGCCGTATACAAAGGGTGATTAAAAAGTACTGATACGACTTTAATAACTTTATAATAAGTTTTCGTTGTGCGTTTTCGCCGGTTTTTCATTAAAAACCGGTCGTTTCGGTATCGTTCGGTGTTTCGTTGAACTATTTTCGTTTTGAAAGCGCTGATTTTAAAGCTTTTACATAATTTAATAGTACTTTAACTAGTTATAAAGTGCTTTAAAATCGTTATTATATAACTATAACAACCGAATCTACCGTTTCTTTTACTTTTTTTATAATAATATATATTCATTTATATTATATACACTGTGATCAAAAAATAAAGTGAATTTGTAAAATGTATATTCTTTATTTATTCATTCAAATCAATTTCATTCCCTTCAAAGTAATCCCCGTCCGATAAAACGCACTTTTGCCAAAGCTTTTTCCAGTCCTCGAAATAGTCGAAATAGTCTTTTTCCGGTATAGCCTAAAGGCTATACCTTTTTCTATTCGACTTTTATCTTCTCAATTGTATCAAAACCGCGTCTCCACATTAATCTTTTGAGTTTGCTGAATAGCCAGAAGTCGCACGGAGCCAAATCAGACGAATATGGTGTGACGTGAGTCCAAAAGTTGTAAAAACACGTGTAACTCGAAGATAATTAAGCCTGTTGATGAACAGATGCTTAGCAAATGTTATAAACAGTCCTACTAATCTAAGAAAAAAAATACAATATACCTGTCTTCCTAATGCCTGGAAGTTTTAGATGACAATTTCACCTTACTTTTTGATCACAGTAGTATATTACTTGAATAATTAGTCTGCGATATGATTTTATTTTTTTATAGTTGTATTGTCAAGTTTATATTGAAATTTTAAGTTCATTATTTTATTCTGAATTAAATTATGAAAAATAAAAATGTCATTAAGAAAGTGATTTTAATATCAAGGCAAGTTTATAGATCGAGTGTATAACGATCGATCTATAAACTGTATGACGCAATCTTAAATTAATCTATTTTGCTCGATGAATAATTCATAATCATCCTGTATTGTCTTTCGCTCATCAGACGCTTCTTTCACTGCTGTTTTTCCTGTTCTATTCTTCTTCCTCTTTTTTTTCTGTGCGGCCATTTTATGTAAGCTTTGGCCCGGAAGAAATGAGCTGATCGATTGGCAAAAAGGAGCGCACTGCGTGTCGAATATTAATACATAAAAAAGGGGGGACGAAAGGGAAACAGATGTGACTTAATTTAATAAAATGTCCGTCGAAGCCTCTTCGCGCTAATCCTTTCTTTATATTTTTGTGTATGTAGAGAATGGGAAGAACGAAGCAAAACCCGTCGATTTCTATACGTTTCTATCTCTTTTTCTTCGCTTTCTTCAATAATGCCAAATGTTTCGAATCGTCTTTTTTTCTTTCTCTCTTTCTCTCGATATTATTATTACACTTGCACATGTCGATCTTTTTCAGTATTCATGATTGAATATAATTTCGATTTCTATCATTTTTCACTTATCTTTTTTGTAATTTATTTATACAATTTTTACGTACTTATTATACGACGAATAAATAAGAAAATCTTTTTTGTATCTGATTTTTTAATTTATTATACATAGATAAATTACAAGATTTATTTTATGAAAAAAAATATGATTGAAGAGAAAGATAAAGATATGCCTAGTTATAACATTGAATATCGTTGCTATAAATTACATAGATTCACCCAAAAATTTGTAGTTTCAGTTTACGATAATTCAACGACTTATATTTTTAAATTTTGATGCATTTTTAAAATAATTATTCTTTTATTGTAAATTATAAAATAATAATATATTGCAATACTGTATTATAAATATTTATATATATATATATATATATATATATATATATATATATATATATATATATATATATATATATATATATATATATATAAGTATATATATATATATGTATATATATATATATATATATGTATATATATATATATATATATATATATATATATATATATGTATATGTATATAGCTTACATAAAAATAATTATTTTTGTTATCATTTTAGCAACTTCTTCTTCTTCCTTACGCCGTCTCCTTAAGAAGGTTGGCGATCCACACGGCCAAAGAAACCTTTGATACAGCCATACGAAATATTTCCATTGACGAACAGTTGAACCAACGACGAAGATCTTTAAGCCATGAATTTTGACGTCTTCCAACTGATCTTTTCCCCTGAATTTTACCTTCCAAAATTATCTGGAGAAGCCTATATTTATCATTTCGCAAGATGTGGCCGAGGTATTGTATTTTCCTTAATTTGATTATTTTTAATACTTCAGGATTTTTATTAATTTTTTCCAAAACCTCTTTATTTGCTACTTTGTCGGTCCAAGATATTCTTAGTATTCTCCGGTAGCACCACATCTCGAAAGCTTCCAGACGTTTTTCGGTACCAGGGTCTAGTGTCCATGATTCAACACCATATAGAAGAACAGGAAAGACATAACATCGAAGCATACGTAATTTTAATATCATGTCAGTGCTTCTAGATGTTAAAAATTTCTTCATGGCTATAAATTGCGTTCTAGCTTGCTCTATTCTAGAACGGATCTCCTTCTTGGGGTCGTGGATTGCTGTTATGTACGTCCCCAAGTATCTATAAGACGTCACTTGCTCAATCTGTTCGTCTTTTATGTATATCTTTGTTGGTGTTGGCTTTTTGGAAAACACCATTGTTTTCGTTTTCGCCGTATTTATGGACAGTCCATATTCTTCACTGTAGGCTGCTAATCTATTCATAATTAGTTGGAGCTGGTCTTCATTTTTGGCAAGCACTACAGTGTCATCCGCATATCTAACATTTGTTATTTTCGTTCCGTTCACGATCACTCCTTCAAACTCCTCGTTGATGACTTCGTTGAAAAATGCTTCGGAGTAAACGTTGAACAGAAGCGGCGATAATATGCATCCCTGTCTAACCCCCTTCTTAATGGAGACGGCTTCCGAAATTTCATGTCCTAATTTCACTTCCGCTGACTGACCCCAATAAAGATTTCCTATGATGTTTCTATCCTGAACATCGACGTTACATGACTCCAGTATTTTCATTAATTTATCGTGTTTGATACAATCAAACGCTTTCCTGAAGTCAATGAAACATGCATGTATCTCTACATTCATGTCTCTACATCTTTGTCCAAGAACATTCACAGCAAATAAAGCCTCTCTAGTCCCGACCCCACTTCTGAACCCAAACTGATTATGACTTAGATGTTCTTCCATAGCAACAAGTTGTTATTAAAAATATTCCGAGGAGAGCTTTAAGCGATTTTGCTCTGCCCTTTCTTAGAAACATTTGTACCGAGCCTTAAACTTTGTCAATAATAAGCCGCCGTAACAGTGCTTAATACGTTTCGAATGCGTTTTCTTTCGTTGTTTTTCCATTTTTTTTCTCCTCCCTAACAAAGTTAATCTTTTCTAAGCTTCTTACTTGTCGAAATCGCGAATACGTAAATTTCCGCGAGTTTTCTTTCGTTTCACTAAAAATGAAACGAGGTAAGGTGGAGAAGAGCGACGGGACGGTAAAAAAAAAATAGAAAAAAATCGAGAACGAAGGCGACATGGCGAGCGCGCGCGCGGGGAGGGGAGGGGTGTTCTTTGTGAAAATAAAAGAAAATGAAAAAGAAAAGCCTCCGCCGAAATCGGACGTGTCAAGTTGATTTACGGCGAAGCAGAAGCGGGTTCATTGTCGTCGGTCATTTGTTACGGCAATATGAATTAGGGGAAATTTGTAACGGAGCCTAGCCGGCGTCTGAAAACCGGCTGAAAATCGGTCTGAAATTACGGTGCGCGCGATAATTTTCCGAACGGTGCCCGTGCAGGAAGCCGCATTTGCAGATAACATATTTTTCCTTCTATTCGTCTACTTCAGTGCATTCGACATCAAAAGACGGAAACAACTTCGGTCTTCACTATTCGTTCTCCACAAATGGCACCCGTGAATAAAGTGTTAATTTTTTGTAATAATATGTCTTTTTAACTTCAATAAATTATTTTAGAATATTAAAATAAGATTATTATTATTTAAAATATATATATATATATATATATATATATATATATATATGTGTGTGTGTGTGTGTGTGTGTGTACAATTACAGTATATTTTTATACTGACGTTATCAGTTCAACTATTGTTGCATGTGAAAATGTAATACATATTCCCAGTACGTAATAACACGCAAGATTTTCAGTTCTAAACCAGAAAAAAAAATGTATATATTTACGGCTTTTTCATAATGACCTGTGTGCATTTTCCGGTTTTATAAACGGCACATCGGATTCAACATATTATCATTTTCCCGGTACAAGCAAAATAAATCCAATGTAGCAATGGTATCGATTCACGGACGACAGAATTGTAGACAAGATTTAACAACGTGACGAGCTTTGACTATACCGCAACGAATCCGAGCGCAAAGTATCATATCAGTGTTTCTCAATATGTTTCTCAATGTTAAATTCGAGTGAACCGAGAGAAAAATGATATGCAAAACTGCGATTCGTATGGCGAAAAAGAAACCGACGATATATTGTGATATTTCTCAATATAATATAAAGCAAACTTTGCAGAGCTTCTCAAAATATATCTTTAAAATAAATTACAAACATTATTATGAATATATTAAATTTATTTAATTCTATTCTGATGTTGATTCTGAAGAGAATAAATTAAAATTATAAAATTAAAAAAAATCATTATAATAATTTATTTTAATGTGTTTTCGTATATAAAAATATTTTTTTTATTTTAAATATATAATTATATTTTACAAAAAATATATTTATGTACTATATTGCTTTTATATTTATATATTGTAATAGCTCGGAGTGCTTAATGAATGAAAATTGAACGTATCACGTAAATCGAATATTTTAAAAATAAATTATCTTAAATATTGAGAAACACTGTATTCATACAAATATCGTCTATATATTATGTATTTATGTTAGATGCAAAACGATTCGTCTTCGTATTTATTCGAGTACTGCTCGAACAATGAGGCGTTGAACCTAGAATTTATCAATCATAGCCGTAAAACAGTTCCGGTTCGTGCAATTTTACTATTATTATTATTGTTTTCATTTTAGATTCTAGCGAATAGATAGATTTTTGTCTCTCATTTACGACGTCGTCTCTTTTACGTATTCCGAGTGGAAAGAAAAAAAAACGGAAAGAGCGTCGTTTTTCCGTTTTTACGACTGCATTATTCGACCGTAAGTCGTTTTGTGCGATAAGTTCGGAATTTTTCGAGAACGATTTTTGCGATTCGGGTCGCGGTCACATTAAGGACGCGATAATGCAATTTTCGCCGGCGAGCATAACCGAATCAGTCTTTCGCGAATCCAATTTCCTTCGAGAAATCACCGTCGACAGATCTAAATTTGTCTGTTTTAATCGTTTTTACGACGCGATTCAGCTGCTGAATCGTCGTTCGATCGTGTGGACGAAACTTAATAAAAATTAAAACGGAACATTGTGAAAGCGCTTTTCTTGAAATTATTAAATATTCTAAATATATACTATACTATAGTATAATTGAAAATAAATACGCTTATTCAATATATATGGCTAATTTTGAAATCTGATATCATATAATAATTATTAAAAAAAATATAGAATACATAAAAAAAGTGTAAAATTATTATATTTTTAGTATAAAATAGTTAATGATTTTTTTAGTTACTGTTAGTTAAAGGAAGAGCTCTAAAAATGATAAATAAGTATATAAAATAATATTCTCAAATATTTTTAAACCGATAAGTTCAAACATTATCTTGGCCGTTTATAATATAAGGTCAATTTATTCGTCGTCTAATAAAACTGAAAAAGTTGGTCAACGAATAATTTAGCAATTTTCCAGTAATCTGAGCGGTAATTTGTCAACATCGCGAATATGTATATAATAGCTAGGTTTTGAAAATTTGTCCTGTTATAAACGTAATCTCGAATCAAAATTATCGTCACGATTAGACGTAAATATATATATATATATAAAGTGCTAAAAAAACTCTTCCAAATTATTGCCCCTATTCACGAAATAACCATATTTATCAAGCTCGCATTTTAACTAAACGAGCAAGCTTATAATATTATTATATATGGTATAAAGTCAAGTATCCAAAATTTTGGTATTAATATTGAATATAATACTGTGATCAAAAAGTAAGGTGAAATTTTCATTTAAAATTCCTGAGCATTAGAAAGGCAGGTAAATTGTAAATTGTTTTTCCAACGTTAATATAACTGTCTATAATATTTGCCAAGCGTCTGTTTGTCAAAAAGTTTAATTATCTCCGAGTTATAAGTGTTTTTACAAATCTTGATTCCCTCATCACGATAATGCACCGTGTCATACTGCATTGATTATTCGCGACTTTTTTGCTAAAAACTCTATTCATATCGTTCCACAACCACTGTATTCGCCCGATATGACTCCGTGTGACTTTTGGTTATTCAGCAAACTCAAAAGACGTTTATACGGGACGCGGTTTTGTCACGACTGAGGAGATAAAAATCGAATCAAAGGAGGTCTTGAAGGCTATATAGAAAAAAAACTATTCTGACTGTTTCGAAGACTGAAGAAATTACTTTGAAGGGGATGTAACTGATTTGAAAGAATAAATAAAAAATTTACATTTTATAAACAAATTCACCTTACTTTTTGAACACAGTGTTATATCTAATTTGATATTTTTGATTATAAATATCTGTTATAATATATAGTCTAGAAAATATATTTTTTTCCTATTGAAGTCGTAAAATACAAATCAATATTATGTCTCAAAATAAATCACATAGGAAGCCAATTTTGTGTGAAAGATTTTATTCTCATCTTTTCTAGCAATATTATAGATTTTATTCCCATTTCTAGTAACACTCTTGGGAATTTTCAATTATCAACAAATCACATTGAACTATTGAATATTACAAATTCAAAATGACAGTTTGTGACATGAAATATAATTGAGCAATATATTAAATATATAAAAATAATTATCAATATTTTTTTAATTTTATTAAAAAGAAAATATATTAAATATGATATTTATACAATAATATTAAATCATTGTGTAGATATTATTTATATACCATGTAACCATGTCATAAATGTCAATAATATGCGGTATACTGATGAATCCTAATATTGACTGTGTTAAACATTGTTTAACTTTGGTAATAGAATGTGACAGGTACATATAATACGATAAATCATTTAACAAACGCAATTTATCACAAAATATAAATACAATTGACAATAGATAATTTAATACAAATTTAACACTTTTATACATAACACTGTGATCAAAAAGTAAGGTGAATTTATTTATAAATTGTAAATTATTTATTTACTTCACCAATCAATTTCATCTTTCGGTTTTTATCTCCTCAATTGTGTCAAAATGGCATCCCCGCATTGGTCTTTTGAGTTTGCTGAATAGCCAGAATTCGCACGGAGCCAAATCAGGCGAATATGGTGGTTGTAGAACGATATGAGTAGAATTTTTGGCAAAAAAGTTTTGAAGAACCAATAGAGTATGACATGTTGCATTAGTGTGATGAAGGAACCGAAAGTTGTAAAAACACGTATAATAATTAAATAATTAAACCTTTTGCCAAAATATTTGTATACTCAATGGATACGAAATGTAATAAGTGCCTTTAGAATAAATTACATTCGCGTAAAATAATATATTTGAATTTTCAATGTCTCTTTACCGTAATGTAGCATAATGATTACGATAATAAATTATAATATATGACGTAATTTAGGTTTCTAGATACGTCGTTGTCTGCGGTCGCAATCTCAGGGTACCCGCCGATTAACGATAACGTCATTATATTATTATGCGATATTATATTATATTATATTACGATATACGTAAGTTTACAACCCCTTACACCCTCTATTTCACCCACCCACCCACCGTCCTCATGCTCCCTTCTCGATTACAAGAGAGGTTGTAATTTAGCGAGAGTTAAGCCGTAATCTCTCCTGTTAGGTAGTGTACCGAAATTTACATCGTATATTAGGGGCACAAATGCATGTTTAATAGCGAATGTCGAATTCGGCGGAAAAACCGATTATTGAAACGTTCGTAAGTCGAAGGAAAATCGGATGCGTTATAACGAATGATTCGTTCAACGCAAAATGTAATTAAGAAAAAAAAAACAATAAAATTAAAATCAGTTTAATTATCTTTTAGTTAAAAAATATACTGATTATATTAGTATTCGATTAATACTTTAAGACGAGCACTGTACGTGTGCTCAATTGTACAAAACCGAGCGCTGCTCGTAGGTTTCAACTTGTCTGTAATCGGTATGATACATGCACGATCTACACTCGTTTTCTTTATTTTAATATAAAAAATATTAATTTGAAACAAAAAATAAAGAAACTAATATTTTTAGTTACATTTTTATAAAAAAAACCGATCATGA
The DNA here is from genome assembly GCA_024500535.1 of Leptonema lineaticorne. Classification (NCBI taxonomy): domain Eukaryota; kingdom Metazoa; phylum Arthropoda; class Insecta; order Trichoptera; family Hydropsychidae; genus Leptonema; species Leptonema lineaticorne. Next base: position 3,865,525 of record JANIJI010000012.1, on the reverse strand, counting down.
AGTGTTTAAAGAACGCATAATTGTTTATAAAGTGATAAAAAAATTGTTATAACATATTTTTTATAATTTTTATTTAGTTTTATAAAACTAGATAAATATTTGTTTTAGTTCCTATGTCAATTATCAACATTTTATTAATATTTTTTTTTTGTTTATATCATTGAAAATATTTATTTAATGTATCAACGCGTTCAACATTCCCCTTTCTTAAAATAATTATAAAATAAGCAAAATATTAACTCGAAATTGCTTTACTATTAAATTATATCTACTTTTATAATATTTAATGTATATAATATATATATATATATATATATATATATATATATATATATATATATATATATATATATATATAACAAAAATCCTCGTGGCCGTTATAAATATTTCGCTTAATTACTGCGAACTTATTACGGTCGAATAATTAATTACCGGTATTTAAGTATTATTTGATAACACTTAATAGTAAATTAAGCCGATATAGTTGTACGATGAACAAAGTTAAAGTCAATTTCGAAACAATGACCGCGAGTCAAACTGAAATTTAAGTTAAATTACTTCGAGAAAATGCAGCGCAATTTAGTTGCACGTTCAATTTCTAAGTTTCATAATGTCGTAAATATATAGGGATATATATATATATATATATATATATATATATATATATATATATATATATCTGTGATAGTTTATACTGTAATGTAATCGATAATATTTAACATAAATTGAAAATAAATAAATATGTATATTAAATTTTTAATATGATTAAAATTTTATTATGTATTAAATACATATATAAAATTGAATTATATGTGTTAAAGTGTTTTACGATATATAATATTATGTAATAAGTCATAAAATGAGCGAAACTTTGTATCATATGAGCTGCTTTATGATGATAATTTCTTTATGGCACTGAAGATTTATGTCATGTTTGACATTGGTAGCGCACATGTTCACTATTTTATACAATTTTATTCTTCTAAAAACGATATTATATATATATATATATATATATATATATATATATATATATATATATATACTACTATTATCAAAAAGTAAGGTGAAATTGTCATTTAAAGTTCCCGGGAATTAGGAAGGTAGGTAAATCGTATTTATTTCCAGGTTGGTAGGACTGTCTATAACATTTGCCAAGCGTTTGTTTGTCAAAAGATTTATTTATCTCCAAGTTACACATTTTTTACAACTCATCACGATAATGCATCATGTCATACTACATTGATTATTCGCGACATTTTGGCCAAAAACTAGACTCATATCTTTTCGCAACCACCGTATTCGCCTGATTTGACTCCGTGCAACTTCTGGCTATTCAGTAAATTTAAGGGGCCAACGTGGGAATAACGATTGAAAAGATAAAAATTGAATCGAAGAAGGTCTTGAAGGCTATACCGGAAAAAGACTATTCCGACTGGAAAAAGCGTTGACAAAACTGCATTTTATTGGATTGGGTTCATTTTGATGAAATTAATTTAATTTTAAGATGAAATTAAATTAAAATAATTTACATTTTATAAGCAAATTCACCTTAATTTTTGATCACAGTGTTATAAGTCATAACTAAGCGTAATTTAATAACATAAAATTAATTTATTTCAATACTATTTATTTCGTATTATGAATTATTTTTATTAAAAAAATCTCATTTTGTAAAAAAAATATGACCCGCGCAACACGTGTTAACGATACGCGTTAAAAATAATAATAATAAAAGCGAAAAATTTGAACCGGCAGCTTATAAATATTAGAGGCCGTACTCTTCTCTAAAGCGTGTAGCCCGGTTTTTCGTTCGCTTTTCCGCTTTGACCGTTTTTCCTCCGGTTCCTTTTTCGCTTTGCCGGGATCTCTTTTCAATTATGCAGCGGTTGTTTTTCACCGTGGAAAACTCGACAGACAAAAGAGACGCCAATTGCATCCGCAAGCACTGAATGTGCACACACACACACACACACACACAAAATCTTCGATTTTTTTCCTACATTCACCACAACTACTATTGGCCTTTAACCCTCTAATAACCCAAATAATACAATAATTAATTATTTATACATATTTTTTTTTTTTATTTATATGTACGACATTTTTACAATTCAGTATAAAAGAGAAAATATTTTGTCATTTAAAGTGTTGAAAGCATATTAATGAATTATCATATATATATATATATATATATATATATATATATATATATATATATATATATATATATATATATATATATATATATATATATATATATATATATATATATATATATATATATATATATATATATATATATATATATATATATATATATATTTAATATAATCGATATTTTTGTAAGCGAATCAATATTAAAAAAAATATTTATATATGAAATTAAATATAATTATTTTAAATCGGTCGTTTGAGGGTTAATGTGATATAAGTAGTGGTGAATAGTTTTCTTTGTAGTCAGATATAGTCCGGGCACACTTTAAAGGGATCAATGAGAACCTCTATTAGACACAATGGATGCCAATTAATGGTATACCGTGTTCGCCTTTGACAGACTGTTCTTTCTTGACTTTTCCCATAAATATCGTATGCCTTTCCGAAAAGAAAAGCTTTTGTGGAGAGCTTTTCCTCTTTATTTTTTTTTTATCCTATCTCAGCTTTCTTTCATTGTTTTTGAATAATTCAGCGATATGCGTGCACAGCATAGACTAAACTTTATAGTTTTCATAAAACTGCTTACATACTATATATATATATATATATATATATATATGTGTATGTGAATATATTTTTATTGTTAAATTTATAATATTTTTTCATATAAAATATTTACAATTAATTATATTTTAAATTTAACCAAAAAAATGCATCATCAAAATTATTTTGAGAGATACACTATTAATTAATCGAAATTTTGAATTATTATTTTTTAAATAATCATTATTAAAAAAATAGTATATTTTGTGAAAGCATTGTTTTTATCTATTCGCACATAATAGTCAATACAAGACAATATTTCTATCAATATATAACAAACGACATAATATTACGAAATTCGAACGGCGAAAGAAAAAAAATAATAATAATTCATTAACCGTAAATCAAACGTCAGATGCTTTGCCTTTTTATGGCCTCTTCTAGGATAGATATGGCGAAAACTATTCCGGTTGAGTCGGAAAACTTTTCGATTTTTCCTAAACTGCGTTCTCGAGTATATAAGTTACCATATTAATACACACACACACACACACATATATATATATATATATATATATATATATATATATATATATATATATATATAACATTATTTCATATAGAAAATCGAATATATTTCACGTGAAATATATATTATTCTATGGTAATTACCATAATAGGAAAATTGCAATCGTTTCAATGGGCGAACAATACGTAAAATATGGACGATTAAATGTAGAAATCTTTTTTTTTTGTGGCAGTGTTACTGATATTTTTATTGTTATAATGGAAAAATTCCGTCGGGTTTTTCCACGACGTTTTGCCGAGTTACGACTTTGCCAACTTCACGTTTTCCATTCGTGGAAATTTTTTTTTTTCGCTACGTTCACGAAATGGCTTTTCATTCTTGCGATGTATATATATATATATATATATATATATATATATATATATATATATATGTTTGTGTGTGCGTGCAAATGTGCGTTTTAATGTTCGCAATAAAATAAGATCTTTATATGAATTTCGACATAAAATTTGTGTTTTTTTTTCTTCTTCACATTCATACTATTATTGCTATAATGTAATGAACTATGTTCAAGTGTCGTAAATTATTACAGACGTCGATCATATATCTGTTTTTATTTATTTTCTCTATTATATAATATGTAACGTTCTATAGTGATTAGATTTACTTAGTATTTATTAGTCGCACTTTAATATAAAAAATGTTATAACTCAATAAAATTAATATTTTTCATTTGTATCAAAATGGTGTTCTATAAAGATTTATTAAATTTTTTAAAATAAATCTGAATATATCTAAGAAATACTTCTAAATAGAGTTATTCAAAATTGTTTGTGAATTTTCTCAAAATTTATTTGTGTTTTTATTACTTACATTAAAAGTTTTACTGAAAAAAAATATTTAAATTATATTGTTTTCAAAGAATTTATTTTTCGTAACTTTAAGCGTTTTTTCCCGTGAGAAAACTCGAAAGTAAAACAAAAAAAAAGTTGACAGAATTATTTTCAAAATAAAAAAAAACATATGGAAAAACTATTGAATTTATTTAGCATATAACTATATTTTTTTTGTTATTTGTATTGATAAAAAGCACTTCGTTAAAAATTCATATCAAAACAAAAAAAAAAACAATAAATCGTATAAAGTTTATACGATTCACATTCAGCTGCGACATCGAAAAGAAAATTCATTGTTATATCATGCGACACGTGTACGTCAAATTAGTTATAAAAATCGGAAAAACACTAACAGATGTTCGCATCCCGTTTTCCCGTCGGGGCGATTTTCCTGGTAAAAGGCAACGCGAAACGTATCAGGGCAACGAGGAGAAAGGGGGGGGGAGTTGGGGGTGAGGTGAAACGATGAAAAACATCGTCGACAATTCTCTAGCGTTCGGGAAAAGTTTGTTTTTCCTAGAAGCCTTCGCTTCTCGGTAGAAAGTGTGTGCGTGCGGTTTTTCAACGTAAGCTGATTAACAGCGGTGAGAATTTTCCGCAGCGGATGAAAGCGGTATGAGGAAAAACTGCGATGGGGGGGCGGGAGGCGGGGGGGCAGGGAGGGGTGCGGTAACCCAGATGGGCGGATGTAGAGACCGATGGGCGGTTATTAGGGCGGCGGAACGCAATAAAAGTCGTGAATGATGAAAGATCGTCAACGATGGTGTGAGCCTGCCAAAAAAGACGGTGAAATCCATTTTATGCGAGAACATCCTCGCACATTAATATGAAGAGGGCAACAGCTAAACCGACAATATGAGAAAAGATTTATTTATTTCATTACGTTTTATTATTATTGCGTACATTTATTTGTACGCGCGCACACATTTACGTTTGCACGTCGAATTATTAATTATATATATATATATATATATATATATATATATATATATATATCAAATATAAAGATTAAAATTTTAATTCCAATACTATTGTATATAAATAATAATATATAATTAAAAAAAAATATATATTTTTATTTATTATAAAATATCCATAATTTAAAATTGTTTAAAAATTAATTTTAAAATAGAAAAAAAAATGCATGAAATCTAAATTTTCGTAATCTATTTAACTATTATATATAGATAAACGAACTTATGGTAAATAACAGAATTAACATTAATGCGTACTCGTTGATCTGTTAAATGCATCATGTTAATTATTCAAAAACACGTATATATGAATAGATGTATATATAAAAAAATGTAATCATTACGTATAAAATTCAATTTAATTAGAAAAAAAAACAGTAATTACTCTAAGTACACACGGCGTATTCGCGAATGTATATCGAATTTTATTTTTTATAATAATATTTATGACGCTTAAAAACATTAAAATTTGTTTTTTCACCCGGCATCATATTTCTCAAGAGAAATATCCATTTCCATTTGTGAAAAAAAATTTTTTTTTTGATTATTATTATTTTTATTTTCGTTCTCATCGCACATTTTTACGATTACAAGGTGAAAACTTGCCGAATCAAGCGTTATGTAATTGAAGTAATATTTTTTTCTCTATATATATTCTTGAAATCACTTTAATCATGTACTAAATTTCATTTCCATATTTTTTTATGAATTTTATATAAATATAATATTTATAAAATTAGGATTTTTTAATTAAATCTACTTAAAATTTTGATTAAATCGATTAAAATGTTTTTTATTCTAAAATATTATTACAATGTCTGTTTGGGGTTCAAAATGAGCCCGTAAAATACGTTGAAAATTTGCTGTAAAGAATAATACATTTATTTTTTAATGAATTAATAAGTTTATAAAATAATGCAATACATCCTAGTTGGTTATTTATTTTTAATATTCGTCTAAAATAAATTGAAAAATTTATATTTTACAAATTTATTACATTATGTATTTTTTTCCGCGGCCCGGCATAACATTTATAATAATCCAAATTTTATTTCCCGCCGAGAAAGAACAATTTGGATGAAATAATATCCTTCGCATAACACGGCGCGCTTTTTGAGAACACAAATAACTTTTCCGAAGAAAATTCGCTATTTTTCCGTACTTTCCGCTTCTTGTTTTTTTTTATTCTTCACGAACCTCGCGTTGATTAACGAGCCGCATACGGATACTGAATTAAGTTTTTCTTTTTTTTTTATTTTATTTTATTTTTGACAGAAAATTCGCCGAAAATTTTCTCCCGCACACGGGGGAGGGGGGGACGGCGAAAAAAAAGAAAAAATAACGCCACCTCGGCTTGTTTGCAAAAGTGAAAACTGACGAAAAACAGGGGAGGGGATGAAAAAAAAAAAAGAAAATTATATGGTTACCCTTAGAACGCGACGTATTGACATATGTCTGATCAAAGGCCACTTGGAAGATATAGAACCTTATTTCGAGCGCAGATGGAAAAAAATGGGAATCCTTTTTTTTATATTTACACGCACACGCACGCACGCACGTACGCACATCCTTAATATATTTAAATGTACGTTGTACACGTGTATATAAAAATATATATATATTTTTTTTTATTTCGACACGCTTCACGTGACCCGAAATAACGGCATTAGTCAAATGTTGGTCGTGAAAAGGGTTTCCCGAGAAAATACGGCCGCGCTCGGAAAATGGGAAGGTTGGAAAAAAATATTTTCCACGCAGACGTGAGTAGATTATCGTTCGTCTTAAAAAATATAATATTTTTTCTTTTTTTTTTGCATGTGCTATCACATTGTGGATTCAAATTGCAGCCGAATATCCGGGTTCGGATTTTTCAGGATTTTCCTATTAGATAAAAAGATTGAATAATATATATATATATATATATATATATATATATATATATATATATATATATATATATATAACTAAGCTTTTAAGAAAATAAAAATGTTTTATTAAAACATGAATTTATATTTTAATCGGTATTTAAAAAAAATGTCTTGTGAATCCTAATTTGTAAAAAATTATGAACCGTAATTAAAATAATTTTTTGAATAAACGAACAAGTTATACAATATAAATATAATAAAAAAAATCGAATTTATTTGTTATATTATACAAGAAGATTTTTTTATATTAATATAAATACATGATGAATGAACAAATAAAATTATTTATTTAATCGATAGATTTAATATTGAAATTATATGTGAAAATTCATAATTTGATATGGAAAATTAATTTTACAAATTTTAATTATCAACATGAGATTAAAATAAATATCTAAAGGATATTGAATTTTCCACGAAAATGTAATTAAAATAATGTTGAATTATTTATATATGTGACTGCGTATGACGCGATATGATATATTTTATGAAAAGTTTGTCAGACGGTAAATTTCATCAGGCTGTATTTATTTTATCATCCCAAAAGAATTAAACGGAAATACGAACGTTAAAAGAGATACAGAGACATATTTGGTTCGTTTTATTATTATTATTTTTTTTAATATATATTTTAGAATTGAAAAAAATGACCAAAATTAAAATATACAAAATACGCCATTCAGCGTTGATTTGTGTCGGAAAAGTTTTTCTGACCCGAAAATTCCTTGAGAACTTTTGATCAAATACCGAGTTTTTCCTCGCGGTTTGTTTTATTCGTTCTGCTGATTTTGTTTTTTTTTTCATTTTCATTATATAATTCTCTATATATTTAAATAAATTTTCAAATAATAACATCGTCTATATTTTACATTCATTCTAAATGACTACAGAAATTAATTTTCATACGTTTTATTTCGATATATGTAAATATATATAATAGTCAATATTAAAAATAAATAATTAACAATTCTTTAACTACACATTTCATTCCTGGAAAATTCCCCGTGGGAAATTTGCGAATAATTTAATCTCGACAATGCGAAATTCTAAAAACTAATATCAATTATAAGATATTTTTAAAATGCGCGCGTATAAAATGAGGTCCAATTATAATTTAATTGACTTTTCCACTTTTCCGGGGAAACGAACCTTTTCTAAATATAATATAAATTGTGTAATTTACCTTTTTGCCACTGCATAATATTTTTTTTCATTATTTTAATTTTTTTTCGAGGGGGGAGAGGTAGCGATAAATTATGCAAATTCTTCCCGCCGTTTTTATTTTTTACAATCTTTACGTGACGGTCGTTTTAAATTATTTTTACAGGTCTTTCGACGCTATAGACGTTTTGATATATATCTATATATATATATATATATATATATATATATATATATATATTATGTGGAAAATATTTTATAATAAAAAATAAAAACGCACAAGAAGAAATCTCTAAGGTATTTCATGAATGTCAATGAAATATTTTGATATTCCGTGAAAAAATCTCGGCGCGATATTTATTGAAAATAATCATTGACAAAGCCGTGTTCTGAATTTAAATTAATAATTACGTTATTTTAATTGCATCCCCCTTTTTTTCGCGAAAATCCAGTAAAAAAATATTCTGACGAAAATGTAAACATATTTTTTTTATTTTTCAAACACACAACATTATATATATATATATATATATATATATAAACATGAACAAAATCAATATTATTCATTTTATTCAATTATATTAACTATTTTAACTCAATCGTCAACACTAAAATTTAAAATAAAATATATAAATTCATGTCGAAAATTATTGATCAGAATTTTAAATATTATTTACTATAAATAATATTTAAATAATATAAAATAATAAATTTATTATTTTATATAAATAATATAAAATAATAAATTTTCAATAATAATTAAATACAAGATGTAATGAATTTAAATAATATATGAAGCAAGTTTATTATATATGAATATAACAGTACTTAACATTGATTAATATCAAACAATAACAATAAACGCTGTGAGCTTATTAGCTATAAAATCCAATATAATTATTAATTTATATTTGATCATCATAATAATATGTATTTAATACTAAATTAACACTTATCTATATCAAATTGATAAAAGATATAATAACACTGTGATCAAAAAGTATGGTGAATTTGTTTATTAAATGTAAATTCTATATTTATTCTTCTAAATCAAGTTTATCCCCTTCATATTTACCAACGCTTTTTCTAGTCTTCGAAACAGTTGATAAAGTATTTTTCCGATATAGCCTTCATGACCTTCTTCAATTCGGTTTTTATCTCCTCAATCGAGTCAAAACGTCATCTTCGCATTGGCTTTTTGAGTTTGATGAATAGCCAGAAGTCGCATGGAGCCAATTCAGGCGAACACGGTGATTGCGGAATGATATGAGTCCAGTTTTTGGCAAAAAAATTGCAAAGAACCAATACTGTATGACGTGATGCATTATCATGATGAAGGAAACAAGAGTTGTAAAAACACGTGTAATTCAGAGATAATTGAACCTTTTGACAAATAGATGCTTGACAAATATTTTAGATAGTCCTACTAACCTACCAATTTACCTGTCTTCCTAATGCTTAGGAGATTTAAATGTCAATTTCACCATACTTTTAGATCACACTAGTAAGTCTAAAGATTGAGCATAAAACTGACGACTCGATCTCGTTAATGATTTTAAACTACGTTTCATATACTTTAAACTATATATAAGTGATTTATAGTGATAAAATATTAAAAATAATATTTATTTTACATATTATATATATATATATATATATATATATATATATATATATATATATATATATATATATATATATATATATATATATATATAATATAAATTTATGTTATTATCGAGTGCACTTTAAGGTTCAATAAAGTAATATTTAATATAAAATATTCGATAGTAATATTAAAATATTCATATTGTGTTCGCTATTGAGTGTTGCTTAATCTCAGAAATCTTACATTCGAAACACGATCAATTGTATAAAATAAATTTGAATAATGTATAAAGCGATGCACGAATGCGACGTATTAATTAAATATGTATCTCGGTTATATCTACTATTTGTGCCGTTTCGTATATACGTTCGATAATTGTAAACTGCGAAGTTAGTGTGTTATATCCTGTTATTATTATGTTAAATGAAAATCCTTGTCGAGTTTGCGAGAATATTGTTCGGATAGCGAAAGATATACACAGGGTGCTTGCGAAGTGATAAACGTGCACTTTGCGCATAATTCGTATAATGCGATGATAATTGTTAAGTTTAACGCTTTGTAATTTAAATGTATATAATAATTTATGAAATTTCAACATGTGTTTGCATTTACGTATATATATATATATATATATATATATATATATATATATATATATATATATATATATATATATAACATTTTGATTGTATAGTATAATTTTAACTCGTTGCACTCGTGAGGTGCCTTTAGGTCACCACTTAAATTAATTTGAAAACTCGATACTATTGCATGTTAATTTCTTTTTAACGAATTTCTGTATTATATTATAAAGTGTAAAATGATGTACTTTTATATATATATATATATATATATATATATATATATATATATAATATTTTATTATCTAAAATTAATTCGCAATATCGTAACCACGAACCGAATTACATTTTTAATATTAGAACTTTGAAACATTTTTGGTTCAAAATTGACAATCTTGACACAAGGATTACTAAAGATAAAATTTTTAATCTTTATAAATTTTGAATGATAAAACGATTGTGTAGATCGGTATAAGTCAATATACTATTAAAAAAATCAAAATGGTTGAGAAAATCATTTTTTTTTTTGTATAGAAATTTGTTCAACAAATCCATATATTCTATATAAAACCATTAAATAGCATGAGGTATATAAAATGTTAAAATATATATTTTTTATAATAATTTTAAGTCTGCAAAATGTCAAATTTCATATTTCAAAAATCTTTTTTTTTTTAATTTTATTAATATAATTAAAAAACTAATATGTAATTATTTTTATTAAACAACATGAAATCTATGAATTTTTCAAAATATTAAAGAAATATATATTAATAATAAATATATATGATATAAATCACATCGTCGCTCTATAAGTCGAATTGTCAGGAAGTTACGAATCGGTTTCGTCCCCCTCCCCTCCTTTTCACCATCCCCATCCCCCGTCTCTCCCTTCCGCGCCGCATTTCCACTCGTTTCCGACCGGAAGCAGTCGCTAGATGCATCCATAGTGATCCGCATTAATGCGGTATACCGCATCGGCGATTCGTACGGCCCAATTGACGACGGAAAAGGGGGACGAAGTACATCCTGCGATTTGGGGTAAACCCTAGAACCGCCCGAAATCCTCCCATCAATAAGGCGCAAACTGTCGCAAAAGTGCCTTAACCGTAAAGGACCGTTAAAGCCTAGCGGTATCTTCTTATGTCTCGTTTCGTCTAGTTCGCATTCATATGTCGTCTCGTTCACTTGCTAAAAACCTATGTTACCGGGTTCGAATCCTGCGGACCTTGACTACGTGTTGTGAGTACCTTATTTTGTGCACGATCGCAATGTTAATTGATCGCTTACAACTTTCTCTACGGACAAAACGTGTTTATATATTAAAAGATACGAATATATATATATATATATATATATATATATATATATATAATTATGATAAGACGAAATTGGTATGTAAAACTTCCGGGCATTAGGAAGGTATGTAAATTGTAATTTTTTTCCTAGGTTGGTAGGATTGTCTGTAACATTTGCCAAGCGTTTGATTGTCGAAAGGTTTATTTATCTCGTTTTTTTACAACTCATCACGAAAAGGACTATGTCATACTGCATTGGTTCTTCGCGACTGTTCTGCCAAAAACTCGATTCAAATCGTTCCGCAACCACCGTATCCGCCTGATTTGGCTCCGTGCAACTTCTGGCTATTCAGTAAACTCAAAAGGCCAAAAAGCAGGAACTCCGTTTTAGCACCATCGAGAAGATACAAATCGAATCAGAAAAGGTCTTGAAGGCTATACCGAAAAAAGACAATTCCGACTGTTTTGAGGACTGGAAAAAGCGTTTTATCAAACACGGAATTCTTTGAAGGGGATGAAATTAATTTGAAAGAATAAATAAAGAATTTACATTTTATAAACAAATTCACCTCACTTTTTATGTTGGTAAAAGAAGTTTGCATACGTTATTTAAAATTATTATAAAATTTCAGTGTGTTTTAAGAGAATAGTGCTGGATCAATGTGTACTTCCGTTACTTATATATAGTAGTAATTAATATAACCAGATGGGATAAAATGAGAAATACTAAATTCAGATTATTCGATGTGATAGAAAAAATCAAAAAGTTGAAATGGAAATGGACTAGACATGTATAGCTAGAAGAAATAACAAAAGATGGACGCAAGAAGTGCTATATTGGTATCTACGTAAGCGTAAGAAAACAAAGGACATATCACATACGAGTTGTGGAATTAATTGGGTAAGGAAGGCAGAAGATATAGACTAATGGAAGTAGTTTGGAGAGCTCTTCGTTTTGCAGTATAATATATATATATATATATATATATATATATATATATATATATATATATATATATATATATATATATAAACCTATATATATATATATATATATATATAGGTTTATCTTATAAAAGTTAATAAAACAATTATAATGAATTTAATATTATGTATTATAATGAATCAAAACTATGTTTCAAAGTTTAAATTATTTTTAATATTTATTTAAAAATTAAAAATTACTATATAAAATATTTTGTAGTGAATATTGTTATATCATCTGAAGATAAAATATTTATATACAAAAAAAAACGTAATTTAATTTCAAAACTCTATAACACATTTATAAACTGCACGGTTGGATATTTTTTCATTTTTAACACACCTTCGATATAAGAAACAGAATGAAATTACGAAACCCTCGGTAGAAAAACTCTCGAGAAAATGAAAAGACTCCATTTTCCACTCTGAAGTTTTTTGGCGTCGTTCGTTTCGGCGCCGAAAATGAAATATGAAGAAAAAAATAAATTCGCGGAAAAGTTTCCGAAAAGCGTCCGAGAGTTTCACCTGGACGAGTTCGAAGCCGGCGAAAAGCGCCGTTAAGCCTTCAATCGGGAAATTTTCCCGACGGAAAATTAACCGGCGCCATCTACTCGACTAGGTCGTAATATAATGCGATTAGCCGGAGAGAATTTCGGAAATTTTCCAATTTGTAAAATTTTTAATCGCGCACAAAAACGAAAAATTTTTCCCCGAATTGCGTCCAGATTCGTGAACACGTTGCGCTTAAATATTACAATCGGGAACGCATAATACAAACATATTACAATGATCTAAAAGTAAGGTGAAAATGTCATTTAAAACATTAGGTAGACAGGTAAATTGTATTTTTTTGTTTGTTAAAAGGTTTAATAATCTCCAAGTTACATGTGCTTTTACAACTTTCGGTTTCCTTTATCACGATAATGCACCATGTCATATTGCTTTGATTATTCGTGACTTTTTTGCCAAAAACTCGACTCATATCGTTCCGCATCCACCGTATTCGCCAGATTTGGCTCCGTGCGAGTTCTGTCTATTCAGCAAACACAAAAGGCCAATGCGCAGACGCCGTTTTGACACGATTGAGGAGATAAAAACCGAATCGAAGATGGTCCTGAAAGCTACACCGAAAAAAGACTATTCCGACTGTTTCTAGGACTGGAAAAAGCTTTGGTGAAAGTGCGTTTCATCGGATGGAGTTTATTTTGAAGGAGATGAAATTAATTTAGAAGAATTAACATTTTTATAAACACATTCACCTTACTTTTTGATCACAATATTATATTATATTAATTATTACTGTATTTATATTCAATAGAAAAATCTATACTATATTTATTTATATCAATTACAAGTACAATATTTAAATATGTTTGTAAGAAAAGCGAATATTCTATAAATTTTCCGATGCAATTTTCTTAATAAATCTTAGAAAAAATTCTAAACGCCAATTTTGTTCTAGTTTTCCTTATTTGTTATCGAATTATATAGCACTCAATAAAATAAATAAATCACCGCGATTTATCGGGGATTTTTCGTCGTGAGTTTTTCCACGTAAATCGCGATGGAAAATCCAAAAATTCTGTATTGCGCTCCCACGCAACGAAAAAAGGAGCGCGTGTTCCTCGAAATAATTGCATATTCAAATAGTACTCGAGGGCCTTTTTTAACGTGTATTACCGGGATTTTTTCTCGTTTGAATAGATTTCGCGTAAATCTACCGACTCGGGCACGCGAAAATGTAAAATATATAGTGTACATGCGTGATACAAATTTGTAATATTTTATTTCGTATGCAATTTTTTTATGAATATATTCAACGGAAAATTTTTAGAAACTTTTGTAAAAAATCTATCCAAAAACGATTTAAATATTTTTTTTCTATATATAAAAAAATCATTTTTATCATATAAATCTTTCGAAATAAATATATACATATATAAATCCAACAGTGATATTATGATAATAAATATATCTTACGAAGAAAATCAAAAAAATATATAGAAAAATCTAGTTTTTTTTTTTTTTTGGAAAAGGGGTCTCGTTTTTCCGTCACGCGTATAAATGACCGAATGGATAAAATATTTTCTGTATTTACAAAGCGATAAATTTTTCCGACAGTGAATTACTGCCGGTGAACTTCTTTCGCAGTCCATTTCAAAGATGGCCGAAGGGAAATATTTTCCCAACGCGTCGCACTAATTTTCCGACCGATGATAAACAATATAAATATAACCGCTCTAATCATTATATTTAACGGATTTTTTATATCTACGAATTTGAATCTGAAAAAAAAACCAGCGCAAATGAACGTTTTCTTGTTATATAGAAATTTTTAAATAATAATTTGTTATATTTTTGCTTTTATAATAAATTATATTTATTTGTACACAGGTTTTCCAACGTCGAGAGTAATTTTAATTAAGTTTAATTCCCGTTTATTTATTTATTTAATTTTTATTTATTTTTACGTTTTTTTAGAGTCGTCGCGAAAACATCCAATTATACTTGTTTCGAACGAACAATATAAAAGCTCGGCAATTAACGCGACTTTTGCATATAAAAGTCGTTCCGAGGGCGATTCAATTCTTCGTTCCGATGCATGCGAGACACCGGAAAACCGCTTTTCCCGGAAGAACGGTTCAAACAGTGACTGTTTTCTCGTTTTCAGTTTGCGTCAATTGCATCACAGACGACTAAAACGGTGTCCATAGACTGTTGTAATTATTTTGCAATCGATTTTAAATATTAATTGAAAATTTTGTGCTTGTAGACTTGAAAATTTCAAATAAATATACTTGAAAATGTTATGTAATATTACAGTTAAATTATTACAATATTCAAAATTAACTCGCCATGTAAACTATTATTATAAATATTTTTTTAGAATATTTTTGTTCTTTTAGTTATCAGCAATATTATTTTCTTCTATTTAAATAAAATTTTGGGTGAAAAAAATATTCGAAGTTGTCAAATTTAGTCACTTTCTAAAATTTAATTCTTGTACTTTAAAATCGATAATAA
Source organism: Leptonema lineaticorne (assembly GCA_024500535.1). Classification (NCBI taxonomy): domain Eukaryota; kingdom Metazoa; phylum Arthropoda; class Insecta; order Trichoptera; family Hydropsychidae; genus Leptonema; species Leptonema lineaticorne. The sequence continues at coordinate 3,849,841 of JANIJI010000012.1, read as the reverse complement.
AAATACATCATATTTTCTATCTAAAAACATTTGCCTTTTTAATGAAATTTTTACATAATTGACGATGAAGAAAAATATAATAAAAAAAATATTATTAAAAGAGAAAGTTTTTATTCAATTTAGAATACTTAACAGCTTAAAATTTAATTTTAGTTTTTATAATCATTTTTCAAAAAAAACATAAATAACACTTTTATATTTCATTTAACATCAGTTAACATTACGTAAAATTCGCGATATATTTGTATATAAAAGATGAACGAGCATCATTTTACATTATAAATAGCCGGAAAATGTATAATATTTTAAGAGAAGGAAACCTTTGAAAATTTTCCGGGAATAATTATAATGAAACGAAAATGCTTCTGTAGCTCGGAAAAATTAGAAATGCACGTTGCACAGCGTAAAATTAAGCTTTACATAATGTATAAAACGATGCACTCAAAAGTCGAATAATATAAGACTTCTACTGAATTATATATAACATTGTGATCAAAAAGTAAAGTAAATTTGTTTATAAAATATAAATTCTTTATTTATTCTTCCACATCAAATTAATCCCTGTCCAATAAAACGCATTTTTACCAGTGCAGTCGGAATTGTCTTTTTCCGGTATAGCCTTTAAGACCTTCTTGAATTAGGTTTTTATCTTCTCAATCGTGTCAAAACGGCGTTCCGGCATTGACCATTTAATTTTGCTGAATAACCAGAAGTCACACGGAGCCAAATCAGGTGAATACGGTGGTTGCGGAACGATATGAGTCGAGTTTTTGGCAAAAAAATCGCAAAGAACCAAAGCAATATGACATGGTGTATTATCGTGATGAGGGAACCAAGTAAATATAATTTTAAATGTCAATTTTACCTTACTTCTTAATTAGAGTAGTATATTTTTAACTATAAAATCTAGTTATTTTTATCTTATCATAAAATTCATATGAAAAAAAATATAATCAATCATAAAATTTACATCGTACCATTACTTATATATTTAAATATTCGTTTTTCCGATCATTGTTCAATCGTATGGATAACTTTTTGAGATAAAACTAAAAGATAAATATAAACCATTAAAGTTCTATTTCGAGTTTAGAATAATATGTGAACGATATCGCAGAATAAACTCGGTATATATTGCAAACTAAACGTACGCTTTAACAACTGAACCATTGTTTAATATATATATATATATATATATATATATATATATATATATATATATATATATATATATATATATATAAATTTATACTAGTATATTTTATGTACTCTATGTTATAAATGAAATAAAAATATTGTATTTTAAATTAAACATTAGAAAAGAATTCGCAGTGTAATTTTTAATATTGAATAGTAGTAAAATCAATATTGAAATTCCGGTTTTTGTATTAAAGAATGTTTTCGAAACTGAAATTTTTATCTTGAATTAATAATAATTTAATTTTTTTACTTTGAAATAGTGTATTATTTTATATTTTTGCAGAATTCTCATGCAAAAGGAATTTTTAAAATAATTTTAATGATAAATCGTGAAGGAATATATGCGAACGATATATGTTGACTGCAAAATCCGGAATATTTACGGATATCTGCAAATAAATGTAATTGAATTTATTTGATATTTAAAACTTAAATTATATTTATATCGAAAAAAAAATTCATTATGAAATATTATTGAGTATTGAGTATTGAATTTACATATAATAATAATATTATAATTTGAAACAAAAATCGCACATAAAATTAAAATTAATATGAAAGTATTATTTATAATAATAAATAAATAACCGATAATTTAATAGTCGGTAATCGAAAATATTCTTACGAAAATAAATAAATTACTACTATGGTATTCGTACTAAGATTGTAACACTTTTTTTGTACATCTAATACTATATATATATATATATATATATATATATATATATATATATATAAATTTTACAAATTTTCCTTTAAATAATAATTTTATTAATTAAATATGACGATGTGTAAAAATCAAATGATTTTATAAAATATTATAAATTTTATAATAATAATAATATTTTTAAAATTTCATAACGTATTTTATTTATATATAAATAAAATTTTATTTCATAGCTAAAATGCACAAAACTGAACATATTTTCATATATGAAAACATTTAACGATCTCTAGTTGCGCATCGAAGCGGGAACGTAAACCATTTATTTTCCGCATCATCCTGTATATATGGAACACACATACACACCATATATAGATATAGAAAAAAGCGCAATCGACAAGAGCACGAACATTGAACGCATTGTTGAGCACGTTGGCTTATTCCATTTTGGACTTTTGATGCATTCCATTTTCTTTCTTTTTTCCTTTCTTTCTTTCTTTCACTCTTTCATTCTTTCTTTCTTTCTTTCTTTCGTGCTTAGTTGCATTAGTATTCGGTGAGCGGCGCTGGTTGTTTCGCGTATAGTTTACGTTAAGAGCACGAAGCACACGACCTTTGCATTTATATAGAGGGCCCAGAAACTAGAGGACCGGCCGTAAATAATCGGCCCTAAACTTATCCCGACCTCGCTTATAACGCGCATACATCATGCGTCCGTAACGGGTGTGTTCAAGTCGAAAATCGCGGTCCATATTAAAAAAAAATACTATCTCAAAATGTCAATCTGCTTATATTTTCTTCGCGATATTTCTTAATCTATTTTTTATATAATAAATATATATATATATAAAAAAATAAAAATTAACCACTTCAAGACCCGAGTGCTGCTCGCTAGTTTCAACTTGTACTTTGTATGATAGATGAACGATCTACACTCGTTGGACGCTGTTGAACGATTTTTCAAAATCTTGGATATCGTTTTCTTTTTTATTTACTATTATAAAATATTCCAAAAAAGCGAGTTATTATTTTTTTAATTTTTTTTTAATTAATATTTAATATAGTAATATCATATATTGCTGATTTAGATCACTTCAAAATCTTCTTGGCTAGAAATGATAAAACACATATCGACTAAAAAAAGGATAAAACGTCTTCTTCAAAAGAAATAATTTCCAACGAAATATCAAAATTGTCATATTTATATATCATATGTATAATATATAAATATGATATATTTATATATTATAAAAATTTCATACACCACACAGTTAACCATTTCAAAAATCAAATTAACCATCACTTCATCCTTTGAATAATAATAACATCGTCTATTTTACGACTATGCGTCACAATTTCGCAGATCGTAAACTTTTCTTTAGTCACGATGCATTTCACTAGAACGATGAAAGTTTCACAAGGCCTGTCCTAGAGAAGAAAGACTTCGCTTTGGAATAATGGCGTTTTCCTTTCGCCATAAAGGGAATAGGGCAAGTGTTCATGTACGTTACACACAACGTCGAGCATTGCAAGTCATTTATCATGCTGTATAAATAAACGCTTCTCAGAAACGGTTAATCATGTCGTATAGTTAAATATGAGAATATTTAATATACAATTACATCATTTATATATATATATATATATATATATATATATATATATATATATATATATATATATATATATATACAACTGTGTTCAAAAAGTCAATAGGAAGGCAGGTAAATTGTATTTTTTTCCTAGGTTAGTAGGACTATCTATAGCATTTGCCAAGCGTTTGTTTATCAAAAAGTTTAATTATCTCTGAGTTACACGTGTTTTTACAACTCTTGACTTTTTTTCATTATAATAATGCACCATGTCATACTGCATTGGTTCTTCGCGACTTTTTTACCAAAAACTCGATTCATATCAATTCACAACCACCGTATTCGCCTAATTTGGCTCCGTGCGACTTCTGGCTATTCAGAATACTTAAAAGGCCAATGGGGAGATGCCGTTTTGACACAATTTAGGAGATAAAAACCAAATCGAAGAGGCTCTTGAAGACTATACCGGAAAAAGAATATTCCGATTGTTTCGAAGGCTGGAAAATGTGTTGAGGAAAATACGTTTTATCGGATGGGGATTACTTTAAGGGTAAATTAATGTAGAAGAATAAATAGAGAATTTACATTTTAGAAATAAAATCACCTTACTTTTTGTTCACAGTGCATATTATTTTTTTATATTATATATTTATATGATAAAATCCGATTTGTGGACAACGTTGGAATTTTCGCATAATTTTCACACCGTTGAAAATATCAACCCTTTACCCGCCACACACATATTTAGAGATTGAAATTAAGAGAAAGGGGTAGTTTGAGGGATAAAAGGGTGGTTTGGGTGAAATTTCCGCAATTTCTCGTTCTGCGAAGCTCCAACAAAGGAACTTCCAATAATGCAGTCATAATTTAATCGCGAGCTCTCCATAAAACCGACTCGCAAAACCGCACTTCGCAATTTGGAAATAGACGTTGCGCGAAACTAAATCGAAAATTACAACGTGTCGCCGAGGCGAGGCTTTCACGGAATCCGGTTGAATTTCAAAGCTTTTCGCGGAGCTTTTCCAAGTTTGCGACCGTAGACCGTTTTTGCGCTCGCTCGAGTTTCGCCATTTTCCAACGTTTCTAACGCGGCACTGTTTGTCTGTACCTTATTATTTTTATGTACATAGGAAATAGAGTGCTTTTTGCTCGCGCTCAATGTGCACGGTGACTGGAATCGGATACGTCATTTCACCTATTTGTTTTTATTTTATTTTAACCGTCGTAAATTGCAAATTATAAATTTATATATATATATATATATATATATATATATATATATATATAATTTTAAAATAATAATATTTATTTTTATTTATCAACTTAAAAATATATCGACTGCAATATATGAGATAATATTACAATAAATTCCATTATCGAACGATCATAAACACGCATAACTTTAGCTAAAATCAATTAACATCACTCAAATTTAACTGCATTGTTACAAAATTTGATTATGATTTATTTATATTTCATATAAATAAATCATATTTCATTAACAAATATAAAATAAATCAATAATATCTAAATATGATAATATTCATGTAAAATATTAATAAATTTATCAAAAGAATACAAAATGAAAAAAATATATATTTATCCGTTTTCTAAGTATATCATAAAAATATTACGTGGAAAGAATAATTATATTATTTCTATAATATCATTCATCATTCTATTGAAGAAAATAAATAAGATGAAATATATATCTTATTTGAATAAGATATTTTTATTAATAGATAATTATTATATATTTGATTAAGATATATTATATAAGTCAAAAAAATCATATTCTTAATATATTTATATGTAAGAAAAAAAAGTAAAAATATATATTTTTTTTGTTGAATATAAAAAGTAGTACTAAATTTTTCACTGAACTATTTATTTTCACAGCTTTATAAGTCAATTTTATTTTTTTCGTCCTGAAACGTTTTTTATCCGAAATTTGTCATTCGATCTCGTCAAAAGCTACATCGCAAAACTTTTGGCGCACATTTTGAATAATTTAAAAACATTTTACATCGAAAAAAAACAACATCAGTTTATTTTTAAAGCGGAAAACGCTTTACATATCGTTTTATGACTTTGTTCGCGTCATAAAAAAAAACGCTACAAAAAGAAACAAGCCCCTCCGTCGTCGTTAAACCGACAGCGTCGTAAAATGAGACGAATTGAATTTCGATTTCATCGCCCGATAAAATTTCGATGCAAATTCGCAATTACAAATTGTTCGACAACGCCGAGAAAGAAAACGGCAACAACAATATATATTATAATTCAAAAGTTTTTCATCAAAAAAAAAAAGGGGGGATGGTTTTTTCATTTGATAGACCGAATGAAATATTATATTCCGACACTTTTCCGATATAAAATAGGGGACGCTTCGTTTCGAAAGAAAAAAGATAACTTTCCACAAGTGGCCAATTTTATCAGGCTTCAAGTGTCGCACAATCGCATCGAAAAATGTCAGATATATATATATATATATATATATACCCTAAACACAGATATAACATATAAAATATTGTGATATAAAAGTGACGGGGGGGGGGTAGTGGAAAATATATGTGAATTTATCGCATAAAAATCAACATATACAGAAATAGTATTATTTTATTTTATTTTATTTTTAATTTATATAATATAAATATTATATAAAATGTCATGAAATTCTTTGTCACTCTATTTGTTATTAGTCTGAATATTTTTTTATAATATATATAAAATTCAATTATCGATTCTTTTCTATGTTAAATAATTATTTTTGCATTTTTATGTCTTCGATTTTTTTTAATAGTAAACGTCTTAGAAAATTAAAAATTCAAGTAATTTATCAATAGTATATAAAATAATAATTTTTTAACTCGATTTTCTGAATATTTTTGATTAAAATAGGCTAATTTGAAAACTTATATGATTTTTGTTTGTCAAATTACAATATCACTGTGATCAAAAGGTAAGGTGAATTTGTATATAAAATGTAAATTCTTTATTTATTCTTCCACATCAAATTCATCCCCTTCAAAACAATCCACATCCGATAAAACGCACTTTTGCCAACACTTTTTCCAATCCTCGAGACAGTCGGAATAGCCTTTTTCCGGTATAGCCTTCGAGACCTTTTTCTATTCGGTTTTTTATCTCCTCAATCGTGTCAAAACGGCGTCCCGGTATTGGCCTTTTGATTTTGCTGTATTTAGCTAGAAGTCGCACGGAGCCAAATCAAGCGAATACGATGGTTGTGGAACGATACGAGTCGAGTTTTTAGCAAAGAAATCGCGAAGAACCAATGCAGTATTACATTGTGTTTTATCGTAATGAAGAAACCGATATAAATCAAGAAAGTGATTATTATATATATTATATGTTTCATTTTTAATTCAATACGACAAATACCATTTTAAAGGTTGAATTTTTTTTTTCATATGTGAATTACTTTCTTATATGCACTGTATATACGAGTTTCACATCGAATAATGTGACTCGAACTCAGACATATATCGAAATTGTGACGGTCAATTTTGCGATCGTTCCATCGGCGATAACGTCAATAAAAAATGTCGCAGTAATTTCCCGCGTGTAACGATATTGATTTCTCGCGGGAAAATTCCCTACGTCGTTTCAGCGCGTGCATTTTCCAATATGGCCTTAAAAAAATAAACACATACACACACACACACATATATATATATATAAATACATGTACACATGTCAAAATACGTGCACGGGTAATATAGTAAATACGAGCGTTCGAATAACATCAATATTACACGAAATTGTCAGTCGGGAAAGCGGGAGCAAAAAAAAAAAGGAAAAGAAAAGCGGGAAAAAAAAGAAAATTCTGGTCGGAAAAAATCGAATATCGTCGAAAAGAGATTCATCTCTTATGAATATGTTCATCACAAAGGCACATGTCGAAGGGAAAGGGACATTAAATAATCAAAGGGATGGACATGATTGAACTGTTGCGCCATATGCTGAAAATAAAATATGAAAAAAATACATACATATATATATATATATATATATATATATATATATATATATATATATATATATATATATATATATATGTATGTATGTATAAGGGAATAAAAAAACCTTTTGATTTAGAAATCTGTTACGGTTCAATGAATATTGACTTATAGGTACAACTTTTTTTTGAAAGTAGAAAAATGAAGGATATATTTTAATATACTCGGATATTTTTGTATGTATGTATGTGTGTGTATGTGTATATTTATTTTTTTAATAAATAAATAAAAAATCGGACATTTCCTCGAGAAATTATTTTTAAAATTAAGTAACGTTCTTTTTCTCGTTTACAATGGGCGCGTCTTCCGGATCAATGAATTTTTTCTCATTTCGCAAAGCTTATATTTTAAATATAGTTTTTATTATTATAGATGCTGAAATTAAATTTGACGATGTATTCAGATTATGGTAAAGATATAATAGAGATATAAAGTGTGGTCAGAAATTTTTACAATCACTTTCAAAAATTGCAAATACATTTCGATATACGATAGAATCACATAGTAATCAGTTTACTAACTCTAAATATATTTCAGATAAATCAATTAATTTTTGAAAATTAATTGATTTATTGTGTTGATAAAATTATATACTATAGGTTTTCAATATTTATATATTATATAAATATTTTTACAAATTTATTATTTATCACGAAAGGCTCTGTTAAATTGAAATTAAATTCCGACTAAAATCTTTAGACATTGATTAAACTTTTAATTTATCTGATTGTAGATGAATTTTATTATAATTTGAGATGAAAATAAAAAAGCTATTAAATCTGGAAATAAAAAATGGATTTAATTTTGCTAAAAATACAAACAATACATTTTTTATATTTATTATAATATTATAATAAATAACAATTGATTCTATCGGACGTTCGACGAACTTTGATACCATATATATATTTTATTTTTTTTGGTTCGTTCGCCCTTTTTGTCTTCTTATTATAATAAAATTCGAAGAGATAAAATTTAATGCTGCTCAATCTTTCTTCTCGTTTAAAATTTTTGAGAGAGAAAAACGCTTTTAGTAATCCTCTTTTGCTCCTGGGGGATCGATAGACATAAAAGCTCTCTTCTGAACTCCTAAAAGACACAGTAATACTTTGCAAATACAATATTCATACATTTTCGATAAAAACACTAATATATATATATATATATATATATATATACAAACTTATATATATTATTTTATATGAAAAAAAAATATAATTATTATTTTATTTCACAAGAAAAATAAATAAAAATGTTAAAATTTTCTTAAGATGAAGATATATGATTTTTCAGCGTGATATTTTCCACGTCGTCCAACTTTAAATTGAATTTTCTCAACGTGTCCATCAAATATGAAAAAAGAAATAACAAAATTTCCACCGTCGATATTTATCGATAGAAAAGCTAGCGAGTGTGACGACAGAGCGTTTCGATGCGCAAATAAAAAAAAAATCCGATTTAATTATGCGCGATATTTTTTTTTCAGCTGAAATTCGCGTCGTTTTTCGGCGGTATCGGCAATAAAAAGCCGATCGCACTCTAGATTTCCAAGGGTTGAGGCAGACGAGACAGGGTCGCTAAAGGGGGTAGGGGTTGAATCCGAAATAAATGGTCCGCGAATAATGCGAACCTTCGTTCGAGTGAGAAAATCGGAAATAGTTTTTCCTAACTCCATTACGGGGGTTGTAACTTAACTTTGCGACAGGTAAAATACCGACAAAACCCACCCAACCACCCCCTTCCGACACGCTTTTATAATCGTATTATAATTCGTTCCCGGTTTATATTGTGTATGTGTGTGTGTGAAACGGTTAAAAGTTAAAGGTCACGGATATGAATTTTTCAAAATTCCAATCAATGAGAGATATTTTGTTATCAAAGTATCTCTCATTATAAATTTAAAACTAACTATACGTAAAAAAATATCGCTTACAGGTATTATTTATTTGACGTCTACGTATTTTTATATTTATAATATAATATATTTATTCATAAGCTTGTTTCATATTTATGCTACACCACGGATATATAAAAAAAAAAATCTTTATATATTGACGCGTAAAATACATATGTTTTACGACACATAAGTTTCAGAGACGCCTAGTAAAACCTTTTCAGATTTTTTTTCCTTTATCAATTTAACCGACGCGAAATTTTATGATGAATGTTATTAGTAATAAAATCATTTTAATATACATGCCTAATAAAAACATTCTTATATATTATGAATAAATCGACAGTACTAAAGTTAAAAGATAAATTGTAAAAATATATTAATTATATTATGATTAAAGAAAATTTTAAAAAATATATAATATATTTGATACAATCTTGATATACTACTGTGATCAAAAAGTAAGGTGAAAATATCTTTTAAAACTCCCGGGTATTAGGAAGGCAGGTAAATTGTATTTTTTTCCTAGGTTGGTAGGACTGTCTGTTCATCTCTGAGTTACATGTGTTTTTGTAAACAACCAAAATACACCATGCATACTGCATTTTGCCAAAAATTCGACTCATATCATTTCGCAACCATCGTATTCGCCAGATTTGGCTCCGTGCGACTTCTGGCTATTCAGCAAACTCAAACAGCCAATGCGAATACGCCGTTTTGACACGATTGAGGAGATAAAAACCGATTCGAAGAAGGTCTTGAAGGCTATATAGGAAAAAGACTATTCCGAATGTTTCAAGGAACGGAAAAAGCGTTTGCAAAAATGCGTTTTATCGGACAGGGATTACTTTAAGGGGATGAAATAGATTTGGAAGAATAAATAAAAAAAAATTACATTGTATAAATAAATTCACCTTACTTTTTGTTTTTATTACAGTGTTATGTATGATGTGTCGAGCTTATGGAATATCGATGTTTCACTCGACGTTGCATTTAACCGGAAATTAAGGCTGTAACTACAATAGCACAACATCAAAATTTACTTATCGCACGGAAAACGGTCGTACAGGGTTCAAATTATTATTTTATATTTTTTATTTTTTTTTTTTTGAAACCAAACAATGCGAATAACACAAATGAAAACGACACAATACAATTTAATTTTACTTTATTATTACGCACGGTAATATCTTTAAATTCTACTTTTTAACGATTATTTTCCAAATGTCAAGAATTTAAATGTAAAACAGGGTATTATTATAATATAAGATAAGGGAAAACCTTTTTTTTACGATTGTGTGCATTTCTATAATATTTCTAGAGGCGGTAAAGGTTTAATTTTGCCTTTTATATACCGCAGATAAGGTTAAAAAAAATGGATATTTTTCTTTCAGCAATATCTAGATGAGAATTTTTTTTTCTCTCATTTCACATGGATTTTTTATATATATTTTATATATGTATATATATAAATGTATTTTTTTTTTGTAAACAAAATAGCGTTTATTTTTTCAGTTCCTCGACCTTGTAAAGAGGTTTAAAAAAATGAGGTAAATGGATTAAGTGTCGCGTTACAAACATCAGTTACGAGAAGATTTTTACGGTTATATTTTAACTCGATGACGTAAAACATTAAATTACAGAAAAAAATTATTGTTTTCGAATAAAAAAAATACTACGAAAATAATTAAATATGAATTTATCGAAAGTGGAGGACGTCCTTCATTTTTCAAAATGATCAAATTCGATATCAAACAAGCGTAACAAAATAAATAAACAAATTCGATTCCATATAAGAAAACGCAAGTTTATAGCGTTTTAGATTTTAAATTAACATTCTTTTGTGTATATACTTGAAATACTTTATATATATATATATATATATATATATAAAACACGATCGGAAATTGTTTGCTTTGAAAACGTATATATTTCTTTTATACTATATATTTATATATTTATGTGGGCGAAAGCTCTATTTCTATACACGTTAGAAAGAAGGCTAAATCTGAAATTATTGTGATGTAAGAAAAAAAATCGACCCCAAAATTTAGTGTTAATAAAATATACGTTTTATCATGTTGTGTGTTGTTTTTACGGCAATATATCTCGTAAGTTGTAAAATAAAGCTCCGCAAGAAAAAATGAGCGTTCATCCAAGAATAGAAGCTTTATTTATATTTGATAATATTTCGTTATAAAGCACGTAACGAACGCGTTTTTTATCAACATAATAAGAATTTTCTATATAATAATTAATTACATTTTTAAAATTTCATTTCATTCGCAGTTTATAATGCATAGCGAAAGGTGAGAAAAAAAAATTTTTTTCTTCTCAAATAAATAACGATATAATATTTCGTCGTTAATCGACCGCAAATATTTTCAAAAGCGACGTAATCCGAGTCGATTTTATGTATCTCGGATAAAGTTTAACAACTGCGAAGGCGTTTGTCGACGGCTTTAAAGCTCGCGTAATCTGTGCGAATTAAGACGCGAAGCTGGCCGAAAGCTTAACAGCTGGAAAATTGCCTGTCGTTAAAACTATCAAAACACAGTTTTCGAAAGGGCTGAAGCTTTCTTGTTTTACACACACATATACGTGTATATATATATATATATATATATATATATATATATATATATACACATTTAAGAATAAACATTTACCTAGAATTTCTATGTCTAGTTTTAAACCGCGTCGCAACTTTAATTTCATGTTTTTCCGTTATCAAATTCTCTAATTTTGTAGACAAATAAAATAGATGATAATCTCTAATATCTGTATAATAATGTATCATAATTTAAGAATTATTTATATTTTATAATTTAAAAAAATATATAAATTTGCTAATAACATCAATTTAAATATTTAAAATCGCAATCGTATATATATATATATATATATATATATATATATATATATATATATATATATATATATATACATACATATATATGTATGTAAAAAAATTGGTTTTTAAAATAAATATGCGTAATATACGATGAATTTAAATTGTAATTTTAGCAAAAAAAATAAGTAGAAATAAATTAATATTGAAAATTATGAAAATGTATAGAAGTTTGTTTTACTATGAAAATTAATATATCTTATAACTTTTAAAAAACACTCGAATGATTAATAGAAATTTAATATCAAATTATACAAAATTATTTACAAAAAAGATATTGTAAAAACTCAGTACATTTTGCAAAGTTATGAAAAAGTGTACCTTATACTTGTTAATTTTCAAAGTATTGAGATTTTATATCGAGAATATATTTATGTATCGTTTTAAAATCTTAAAATATCTTTATGATATCAATTTAAATATTTTTTTATCATTATGTAATTAATATAGAGGTATTTTATATATAAATTTTCAATCTATTTTTTAAAGTAAATCTAAACAAACATCCCGTATGCTTATGGAAAAAAAAATATCGTAAATAACTCGAACTTAAACCCTAGTTCCTTTTATGTGTAACAAGAGGGGTTTTTCTCGCTAACTAGAAGATTTATTTGATTGGTTCGGACTGAAACAATCTGCGAGATTTATGTCATATTTATTTTTTTTTTTCTGTACGGTTCCGCCCCCCCTATTTTCGTTTTTTTTTTCCACCGGTTATAAATACGGTGATTTACGCGTCAATTTTTCTTATAAATTTTGAAAATGTTCCACAATACTCTTACCAAAAAAAAAAATTTTTTTTATCCCATATAGCAATTAATAAAATATATTTTTATGAAAATCATTTCTCATTTACATTGTATTAATTTTTTTTATTAAATATTATTCGTTATATACATTTTAAATATTCGCTAGAGACGTATTTATATATATATATATATATATATATATATATATATATATATATATATATATATATATATATATATATATATATATATATATTTCGTAACAAAGATAAAATAGTAGAAAACGATTTTCGGGTTACATCTCGAATATTCGCCTCTATCTGTTTTATTTTATTTATATACATATATACATGCAGGTTTTTTTTTCGTTTTAAGCGGAAAAACTATTTTTTCCCGTGTGTCGTTCTTTGCTCAAACGATTTCAAGTTAAGAAACACGTACAAAGGCCGAACAAAGAATATTTTATTACTTTTCAGTGCCGCCTTCTGTTTCTATTTCGTTGACATCTATGTGTTTGATTTTTCCGCGTTCTATTTTCCGAGAGACGGTATTTTTGCTCTATAAAAGTATTTTTGTTTATATTTGTCTAAGCGTAAATATTTAGAGTTTTTCTCTATGCTTTATATATATATATATATATATATATATATATATATATATATATATATATATAATAAATCTATCCGATTATTTTACATATAAAGATAACAACGAAGAAGTGTATCACATATAACACTGTTAATAAAATGTAAATTCTTTATTTATTTTTCCAAATCAATTTCATCCCCTTCAAAGTATTCCCCGGCTGATAAAACGCAATTTTACCAACGTTATTTCTAGTCCTCGAAACAGTCGGAATAGTGTTTTTCCGGTGTAGCCTTCAAGACCTACTTAGATTCGGTTTTTATCTCCTCAATCGTGTCAAAACGACATCCCCGCATTGGCATTTTGAGTTTGATGAATAACCAGAAGTCGCACGGAGCCAAATCTGGCGAATACGGTGGTTGCAAAACGATATGAGTCGAATTTTTGGCAAAAAAATTCGCGAATAACCAATGCAGTATGACATAATGCATTATCTTGATGAAGAAACCGAGAGTTGTTAAGACACGTGTAAACTCGGAGATAATTAAACCTTTTGACAAACAGACGCTTGACAAATTTTATAGATAGTTCTACCAATCTAAGAAAAAAAAATTACAATTTACCAGCTTTCCTAATTCCCGGGAGTTTTAAATGACAATTTCACCTTTACTTTTTAATCACAGTAGTATATAAATCATATATAATTTGATCAAATATATACTATAAATTTTATTATATGTATATATATATATATATATATATATATATATATATATATATATATATATATATTAAAATTTATTATTTATATTTTAACTTATAAGTGATTTTTTTTTGGACGAGTTCACGAGGTGAACGATCTTTGAAAATATTTTCCAGATATCAAAATATTATTATTCTCTGCGTCGGACGAAAGGGGTGAAATCGACCGTTATACCGACTATATACAGGATGAATATATTTCGTTTTCGCCGAAACGATTTCTCTCTATATCGTCGTAAGAAGCTTTCGACGCAACTAACAAATCTGAAAATCAAATGAAATGAAACGAAACGTTCACAGACACGGTAATTCAAAAGAGCGCCGGTTATTTTCTTTTACTTATTTTTTATTTTTATTTTTTTTTTTTACTTTTTCACCTTTTGAACCGTTTTCGCGGCGCTTATTATCGACATCGTTAACATTGAGAATTTTCTCTATTTATATTGCCACGGTGAAACGGTGAATTTTTTCCACTTTTCTTCTATGAAAAATTGTAAAATAAAAACCGTACAGGTTTTGCCGTTCATTTCGAACAACCCGTTCTATATTCATTCTGTTTTCTAATTAGTTTTAATGAAATGTAAATGATGGAAAACGATGAATATTTTACACAATGTTTTCCTTGAAAATAGTAAAATCGTTATCTTTAAAAATTTACTTTCAAACTTTAGTTTGCTATATATTTTTGACCCGAAAAAAAAAATATATATATATAGACGTATCGTTTTTAATGTAATTAAAACGCAGAGAAAATTCGAATTTTACTGCGATTATGCATTTTAATCGAAACTTGTACATATAAAAGCATTTTTCTCATTCGAAACAACTTCGCCGATATTAATTTTCATTCGAAAGTCACCAGATAAGGCCGAATATACTATATATATATATATATATATACAGGGTGTTCTGTTGTTCGCTTTGTTCGCGGAAAGACAAATAAAATTAAAACAACACTGCAAACTAGTGTCAAAGTTTTAACGTCGAAAACTTTTGCGGTTCTAAAATTGCACTTCGTTGTATTGTAGAATTTCTAGGGTTAATATTAAAATTAAATAATGCACGTTAAATTGTTATATTTGCATTTTAATATTATTAAAATATCAACGTCGGCATTCGAAAATATTTTAAAAATAATTGTTTATAAAAAATTATATATACTATTGAAATTTATTAAACTGATTATTGATTTTATAAAATATTCGCTTATTAATATAAAAATTCATTTGAATCTATATTCAATTATAATTTTGATTTAAATCATTATTTCCATCAAAATAGACATACTTTAATTATAATTTTTCATGCTAGCATTAATTTTATGCATATTAAAATTTATAAAATATTAAATTTGTAACGCCAATACAAATATTAAACCACGGACGGACTTTGATAGACGACCTCTTGTCGCGAGCTTTCATAATGAGCCGAGCTTTCAAACCGAACAAAGAGAAGTCGAATATAGAAAATCGACACGAAAAGAGAAATATAACCGAGACGATTGATTTAACTTCACCGCACGACGGGCAATAGTGATAATAATAATAATAATAATAACCGTATTCCAATGGATGGAATATGAAAGGAATTTCAACGCTACCATGGAATGTGCCATATAGACGACGGCCATTGCCGCAAATAGCCGTAGTAATTTCGAATTCTGAACATTTTCTCCGCAACCGTTTCATTGTCTCGCGTGCGTCTGGTGATTCTATTTTTTGTCCCCATTTTAATATTTTTTTTTTGACCCCACTCCTCAATACGATGTGGGCGCAGATAAAGGGGCGCAAAATAAAATGTAATAGAAATACAGTATGGCGACAAGCAATTGCGTAACGTCTGGACGCAACATTAGAAATTCGTCTATGTCATCTTATAATATCAACAATTTAATATAATTTAAAATTAATACATATTAAATACTACTCTGATCAAAAAATAAGATGAAATTGTTATTTAAAACTCCCGGGCATTAGGAAGGTAGGTAAATTGTATTTTTTTTTCTAAATTGTTAAGACTGTCTATAACATTTGCCAGTGAATTACACATGTTTTAACAACTTTTGGTTCCATCATCACGATAATGCATCACGTCAAATTAGACTCATATCGTTCCGCAACCACCGTATTTGCCAGATTTGGCTCCGTGCAACTTCTAGCTATTCAGCAAACTCATAACGCCGTTTTGACACAATTTAGGAAATAAAAATCGAATCGAAGGTCTTGAAGGCTATACCGCAAAAAGAGTATTTCGACTGTTGGTAAAAATGCGTTTTATCGGACGGGGATAAGTTTGAAGGGGATTAAATTAATTTGTAAAAATAAATAATGATTTTTCATTTTATTAAAAAAATTACCTTAATTTTTGATCACGGTATTATATTATATTGAATACATACAAACGTTTTTAATGCTACGCTTCTCAAAATTTTCTATCTTCTTATTTGCTAGGTGTTAGCTCAATTAACATTGCTAATGAACACGTGTCGAAATCTCGTTTAATACGTAGCGCGTATAAAATTAATTATATATATATATATATATATATATATATATATATATATATATATATATATATATATATATTCAAAAGAACTTCTTGTGTCGTCTCTCGTATAATGAATCGGCACTTGTTAAATATTTAAAATCTTTTATACTTTAACACGATCCCTTTGCCGTCTTTCATGCCCGTCCCGAATCTATATTTAAATATGGCGGCGTCTCTAACGAAAACGTACGTTTACAATTGTATTAATTAACGTCTAAAAGTTCGCGTTCAAATTGACAGTTTCTGATTATTTGTCGTTAAACGTTTCGATACTTATTTTATAATCTTCACATTATACTCAATAATAATTAAAGAAAAAAATTATGTTACAATAATGATAACAATTTTTATATAAAAATTGAATTTATTGCATTATATAAAAAGATTACAAATCACTGTTCAGTATTAATTTTTCAACATACTTTCAGCGTATTTAAATGCAGACTCGCAATTAACTTAATGCACAATATTATGAAAAATTTTAATTTCGTTAAAAGCATACTTTTTCTTGTAAACTCCTGACCGTTATTTATTGAAAATATATATAATATAAATATTCATATCATATATTTATCGAAGTAATAGCTTTAGTTAGAATTTCAGAACTAATTAACTTAGACTAACAACTATAAAGTGGATATTAGTGAATATTATACTATAATATAACGTAAAATGCTAACGAGAAAATGAATCACTATAAATATATATATATATATATATATATATGTGTGTGTGTGTGTGTGTAAACATTTTGATTGAATATATAATAATCAATAATAGTAAATTTTACAAGTGTTTTTGTATATTAATATATTGCATTATAAATTATATAATACGTTGTATTGAATATCGTTAATGTGAAGCAAAATTAATATATTTTGGAGTTTATTAATCAAAACATAAATTTCATAACAGATAATCACAGACTATATTGAAGTACAAAGCACTTAAAGCACCCGAATCATACTCGGGCATAACCAATTGCCAAATGGAGTAACTAATGGCCGTTTGGAGTTCAATTATGCCAGGGGTTCTCAACCCTGTGCCAACGGACACCGTGGCGTCTATCGATTATTATACACGTAGCTTGTCTATGAAAATATTTTTTTTTTAATTTAGAAAAATACAATAAAATTTTAATAATATAATCCGTAGGATAATTAAAAGTTTTTTTTTATCAATTAATTTATAACTGATGCATTTTCTTTATGATAGAAAATATTGATTTTTCATTATTTATTGATAAATATATTTTATCATGTACTTAATAAAACAGGTAATTGACTATACATTCATCTTGAAAAAAAAAATAATTATGTTAATCGAGAATTTTCACTTAAATGAAAACCATATTCAGTCATAAATTATAACTGCTATTTAATTCATTAATCGTTAATCGTTAAGCTATATATTTAATATATAAATACTTGTTTCTATAATAATTTTACACAAACTCATCTATTTTTTAATACACTTATATCGTACAACTTTACAAGTATTTCTCGCATTTTGCTTATATGATAACATATGTGAACACACTTTGGCTTTCACCTTGAACAATATGCTTGCTTTTCCTCATAATATTACAAAAGGATCAGATGGTACACGTGGAATACGTCCAAGTATCCTGGTGCTCCTTGCGAACGTTCAATTAGACAGGAAATATGCCACATTGTTTAAGGGACAAAGCGAGGACGAGTCACCTGAGAGTCGGTTCGAAGCCCGTCCATTGTTGTATACTTCGACAAAGGAATCGCGTTTCCTACGAAAGCCAGTACCCGACACTTTGAATCGATAAAAGCCTTACAATTCAAATTAAACATACACATACACACACACATATATATATATGGTATATATATAAATATGGATCATTGTTAAGGTTCGTATTATGACTATCTCTGGAGATATTTCGTCAAGATACGTCAAATATCGAAATGACATTGTCTATACATATACTGGATTAAACAGTTATGTTTAACTTATAACATTGATCAAGTAAATAAAACGTATTGATATTTATCATCTAAATAAATAATCACAAATTATTTTTAAATAAAAATCAATAAGATTGAAAATTATTTTTAAATCAAATGAAAAAAAAAATCTGATTTTTCTTGATGAAATTACACTTTTATTGCTTCATTTTTAAGTCTATTGTTGTAAAATTTTCTTGATGAAAAATTTTTCCTAATATTATATTATAAAAGGTGTATTATATCTTCGAACAAAGATGTACATATAATATTATTATAGTAATATATAATATTATTTATTCGATTTTTTTTATGCACCGATGCATTCAAGAGTTGTTTCGTTAATGAAGACATTGTTCTAATTTTCCTTAATTATGCTTTGTAAGATTTTGCTCCAAAATGACTAGCGACTCGTTCATTATATATATATATATATATATATATATATATATATATATATATATATATATATATATATATATATATATATATATATATATATATATATATATATATATATATTGAATAAAAGTATAGCAAAATTCAAAACAATAATAAAAAGAGTCGTCCCAGTTTACGGAATTCGCGCACTGTACAATCTTCGCTACTATTTAACTTGTCAATATCCATTTATTTTTTTATGAAAAAAATGTGAAAACGATAGAATAACCAAGCAAACGAGATGTTCTTTGTTTTTTTTTTTTATTAATTCTAATTGAATCACAGAAAGAATACTGTTAGAAATAGTGTTAAATGAATGGTCATGTTTAGTATCAGATATAACCAACATTCTATTCGCGTTATAAAGAACAAAATATTTTTTTTTTATAGTACTAGTGCAAAACGGGGTTCGTTATTGAAAATATCGTTTTAAACACGAGATAAGCTTTAACGTTGCCATTTGTTGTTATATATAGTGCTATAATAATGCTAACGACGAGTTAGTGTTTAAACCGGTAACGTTCATGTCGTTTTCAACCCTTAACTATAAGCGGTTAAAATAAACTCTGAGCCCTTCACGAAAGTTTACATTCTTTCAATTTACGTCGCCTGTCGAAGTTTACGCCTTTGATATTTCAAGTGGCGCGTCGTAAAACGTTTGATGTTTTTTTTTATGATTTACAAGTAAGTATCTTGTATGTGACGCAAGTGGATAAAGGTCACAGGTAAAATACGCCAATATATTTTAGTAAAATAATATACCACTGTGATCAAAAACAAAGATAAGTTTGTTTATTAAATGTAAATTCTTTATTTTTTTTTCCAAATCAATTTCATCTCCTTCATAGTAATCACCGTCCGATAAAACGCACTTTTGCCAACGCTTTTTCTACTCCTCCAAACACTCGGAATACTCTTTTTCCGGTATTGCCTTTAAGACCTTCTTCGATTCGGTTTTTATCTTCTCGATCATATCAAAACGACGTCTCCCAGTTGGTATTTTGAGTTTGCTGAAGAGCCAGAAATCGCACGGAGCTAAATCAGGCGAATACGATGGTTGCGGAACGATACGAGTAGAATTTTTGGCAAAAAATTCTCTAACAACCAATAATGACATGGTACATTATTGTGATGAAGAAATCAAGAGTTGTAAACACACGTGTAATACGGAGATAATTAAACCTTTTGACAAACAGACGCTCGGCAAATGTTATGGACAATCCTACCAACTTAGGAAAAAAATATAATAAGGGCTGATTTCGTAAAAATCATAATAAAGAATATATTTTTATCATTTCTAACTGGTCGGTTATATTTAAACCGTAATGTCGCGATGCGGTTAAATTTACAAATTAGTACTCGATTTTTGTGCGTAATAAAAAAAACTCTTAAATGGTAGGCGGATTGAAACTTTTCAAGGGTGTAGAATAGGAGCGAGTCGAAAAGTGTGGAATTCTCGGGATTCCCGAGGCCGGAATCCCGCCAGTAAATTTCAATTAACGACCGACATCGGGCACTACTGGATTCTGAACCAAAAATGTAGATGGGAACCGAAATGGGAAGATAGAGGGGGAGGAGGGCGAGGTACAGGGTGACACAAAACGCCGATTATTTTAACGACGCCCGCTTTTTAAACGGGAAATTTATGGGCGGCCACAGAACAAATTGTGCGTTTCGTTCGCGACGAGTCTCGCCCAAAACCGCCCACTAAATACCGCCCTCATTAATTTCCGCGAAAGAAAATAGAACAAATAAAAATATGTGCGCGTGTATTCGGTGTGTCATTATATATTAGGTATGCATTTTTATAGAAAATTTAAATAATATCGTATTTTTATCTAAATTTTATTCAATATTTTTATTTATAAGTTTTGTCTTAAAATAAATTAATTCGTGATAAATTATTCGATGACATACAAGAACGTCCCTGTTTAGTTGGGAACGTGTCTAGGAATTTTTTTTTTTAAATCCGGGAATACTCAGGACAAAAATACGTGTCAGGAATGTCGCTCGTAAATGAGAGATAAATTTGATGGGTTCCGTGCGAATTCTAGAGATTTGTATGTTTTTAAACGACTACATATTTTCATTTATTTATACGCTTGAATCGACTATTCTCAAACTTTCCTCATTAAAAAAAATTATTTCATATTTAAACAACATCGTCGTCGACCGCTGTCCGCCGCCGCCGTCCGCCGTCATTCCTTATATATATATATATATATATATATATATATATATATATATATATATATATATATATATATATATATATGAGGAAATTAATATGATTTTGATCTAATATTTTTTTTTATAAATATAAAAAAATGCAAATATATATAATATTATTCATTTCGTGAAATGACTAATTAATTTAAATCGTGTAAAATTTATCGCGTTCCTATTTTACTTGTGCACGATCAATTTTCGTTATTTATAAACGATAAAGTCACTTTACGATTAAACATAATCAATCATAAAAATTAATTTTTCGCATTTTCGCACAAACATAACATAAAAGAGTTAAATGTATATATTTATATATATATATATATATATATATATATATATATATATATATATATATATATGTGTGTGTGTGTGTGTGTGTGTGTGTGCACTTGTTTCGTTTGTGTCACGTTTTAATGGATCGATATTAATTTTCGTTATTTCGATACAACTGTAAAATATGTTCAAGATTAGCGTTTTAATTATGCATCGTGTCAATTTTAATCTGTACATAATTAAAATAAATATAAGTAATATTTTAATATATTAACATTTTTAATATTGAATCATCTTTTTCATACATTTATATTCTGATTTATTCATTTTCATAAATTAATCACATTAAATATATTATAGATCATTTATTTTTAACGTAAATTTAATTTGAACAAATATCGTATAAAAATATTTATCTATAACAATTGTTATTAATTAATAATTATTTTATATTTTCTTCTAAAAATTAACATTAATTGATTAAATATATATAATAGGTGATACTAAAACAATTAATGATGTTCGTCCGCCACTAAGAAAAATAAAATGTTTTATATTAATATAATAATTAAACAATATAATATTTTGATAATATATATTAATTATAATTTCTCAATCTAAATTTAGATATTTTATTATGAAATATTTTATTCAAACAAAACATCACATCATTAAAAGTTTATTATACAACAACAAGCATTCGTTAACGAGAAAAAAATATTTTTTTAAGAATATTATTGTATATTAAAAAAAATAATAAATATATAATTTTATTTTTTCATACGAATATATCAATAATAATATTTAAATTGAACGTATTTATTTATTTTCATTTTTAATATACGACTGCATTCATGAAAAATCGCAATATTGAAAACGTTTCAATTTATTTTATAAATACGTGCGTGCGTGCGTGCGTACGTTTGCCGTTTTGATTTTCGATCTCGCATCGGAAAAACCGATTGAAACCATTTTCCGAGGCGAACGTCAACACGATGAAAATTTCACCGTGTAACGAAAACATTGACGGAACGTTGGCCGAATTTAAAAACGTCAAAATCGAACGGGGGGGGGCCGCTAGGGGGTGTTTTTTTTGCCATTTCTATAAAACCACCTGTTTTAAAAATCGATAATTCGAAACTGTGGAAAATTGAAGAGGGACGGCCGAAGTAGGGGAGGGGGGGGGCAGCCGATTCGAAACAAAAATATTTACGCTCCGTGACCACAATGAAAATTTAAATATGGCGACCGATAGAGATTAAAATGGCGGTTTTATTTTTTAATTTTTATTTTTTCTTTTTACATATATATATTTTTTTTAAATAAATTAGAAAAAAAAATGTGTTTAAAAATTGAATTCGAACGATTTTTAATTGTGATTCTTGGTAATTTCGTTCAATATTAAGATGAGTGTATTTAAAATGTGGCGCCCGAGTTTAGGTTCGTGCAAGACAAAACTTTGATGGGTAAGTTTCTATAGAATAATAATTAGGAATATTCTATGCTAAATAACTATATTATATAGTAAAATTGTAATTTTAAACTTTTACTAATAATTTTGTTATAGAAAGTTGGAAAAGTTAGTTTTTTTTTTATATTTCTCCTCACAAAATAGTGAATCGTATGAGAAGTTTTATAACACTTTGATAAAAAAGTAAAGTGAATTTGTTTATAAAATGTAAATTCTTTATTCAAAGTAAAGTAATCTAAATAAAAAAACGCACTTTTTGTCCTCGAAACAGTCGGAATAGTCTTTTTCCGATATAGCCTTCGAGATCTTCTTCGATTCGGTTTTTATCTCCTTAATCATGTCAAAACCTTTCGAGTTTGCTGAATATCCGGAAGTCGCACGGAGCGAAATCGGGCGAATACAGTGATTGCGAAACGATATGAGTCGTATTTTGGTCAAAAAAGTCATGAAGAACTAATGCAGTATGACGTGGTGCATTATTATTTTGTAAAAACACGTGTAATATATATTCGTGGTGAATAATGTCACTTATAATGTCACTCAACTATAACCACACTATTTTTTTCGTTATAAAAACGATCAATAATAATAATAATAATAATAATAATGGTAATCAATCAGACATTTGGTCACGGACACTTTAATACGAGTATCGTTAATGACGGACATTTGCTCACGAGACGAATTAACGAATCCGTCCATGATTCATCCGTCGTAAGCTGCGAGAACGACGTCGAAAAATCGCGTCTCGTCGCAATCGGTAGCTTTTATCACGGACATTAGTCACAAATTGTCGTCGCATTTGTCACCGTCTGTATCTAGAGTGTGTGACCAATTTTTCCCCGCTCTTGCTTCTGTCGGTGTACGACGTCATACAAATATCGATTCGATAGACCATTCGTCACAAAAACGACTGTTTCGACAACTCGATACATATATATTCGTCGAACTTCGAGTGCAATATAGAAATATTTACGACGGCGGAGATCGACAACCTTTCGTTCGAATCCGCGTATATTTTATTCAACGTACTTCTTTCGATGTAAATTCGAAAAGTTATATTTTATTCTTTATATCTATACCAGGGGTCGGCAAACTGCGGCTCTTTATGATGTGAAGCTGCGGCCTTTTAGTTCCATTTTTCCCACTTGAATAACAATACAAAACGATCGTTCCGATTGCTCAATTGTTTGTTATTGAAGCACAAGTTAGTATAATTTATTGTGAAAAAACAATACTTATATATGAATAAATATATATTTTTCTTACGAATAAACAGATTAGTTTTTTCTTATCGAAAAGCATTACTTATGTAAATATTATTTATTGTCATCAAGAAAAATTTTAATGGCTCTCTTGTAAATTGTAATTTTTGACTCTTTATACACAAAAGGTTGCCAACCGCCGATCTATACAATTGTTTTCGTTTTAAAATTAAATTCATATTATTATTATATATTGAAAATATTCATTCAAGACTCACATTAAAAATATTATATATATATATATATATATATATATATTATATATATTCTGCTGCAATTTAAAACAATATTTTTTTATAATTTATTTAACTCCGACACGAGCTAAAATTAAGTACTTTATCAATGACATTTCCATAATAACTTTTCGTAAGCACATTTAACGTTACTTATAACCCTCGAATGACTGATTAATATATATATATATATATATATATATATATATATATATATATATATATCCCCTGCTGAGACGTAATTTATTTGATTCTTACACGCATACGACAAATGCACATGCACACGTAAAAATTTACCCCTTAGCTTTTTCCTTACTTTCATCCCTTAGAAATCCAACCCTTGTCGTAATTAACGATATCGAATTCCGTTCCCGAGATAAGTTCAATCCCATTATTACGTTATTGGCTATAAATTAAACGTTCGTAATAAAAAAAAAATTGAAGGGATGGAACAAAAATATTCTCGTTTCATTCATATCGCATTATCACGTTAAATATCATCTCATTTATTCCGGGACTGTCAATTAAGTGTAATAGGAACGTATATCATTTATTATTATCGTCGATGGACAATGGATATAAATGAGGAGAAAATAATAATAATATTTACACCGTAAGAATTTATTAATAAACTAAACATTTTTAATCTGTAATTTATTGTACGCGGTTAAACGCGTTACCACAAAATTGTCATAAAAAATCTTTTATATTATATAGCGTAATATAAATCATACACAATCAACAAATAATATACAATAATTTTATTCATCTGCATACCGAAAATAAAATAAAATATATACCATTCTTATCGTGCTATAAAAACCGTAATTAACATAAAATTTTAATCAAACCTAAATATAACTCGCATCTGATTTCTAAATCGCACATCGTATTTTATATATATATTTTTACTGCTTGTAACACTTTTTTCTTCATACTTCTAAGAAATCTAAAATACCACCCTTGAATTTTCTTTTTTTTTTATTTGAACATTTTTAGTATATTTTTTTCTACCCTCGTGTCTCGTATCGGATAGTGAAGTCGTAAAAGGGGTCGCGATAGCCTCCACGCGAACGGACCGCGACCCGGACGCTTTAAAAGCGCTGCAAGATAAAACGAGAAGGCTTTACGCGCAATAAAAGCTTTCCCTTCCTGAAAACTAATCTGAAAAATGAAGACGTCATCGCTGAAATGCGACGAGTTAACACGAAACACGACGCGTCGTTTAATCTTACCTTTTTTACTGTTATCGTTATAAAATTTATTTTTACGAACGTGCGAATATTTAATTTCGTATCATTTTACCATTTTTAAAATTCACTAAAAAGCTTTCTACATAATTAATTATTTTATTTTATTTTTTTATGATATAAAATATCGAATAAATTCATATACGATTTATTTTCATTAAAGAAATCTATATTTAATATGGTTTTTTTAAAAAACATTTCACTTTTTTTTCTCAAATAAGCATAAATAAAAACTAAAATACAATAGTAAATTCTGCGTTTAACTCGTAAATTAAACTTTTATATTTAAAAATATTATACTAATCACAATTAATATATATAAAACAAATATATTACCGCATATTTTTAAATAATAATATTGTCTCAGAATTCACAATGAAAAACAGAATAATTGTATTATCTTGAATACTTGTTATATTCATAAATAATAAGAAAAATATATTTTTATTAAAAATATATATAAATCTCAAAAAAAAATATTAAAAAAATATAAATTGAATTATTTGTGTCTCTTTCGATAAATACATGCGAGTTCCTTTTTTATTTTTAATTTTGAAGAATTAAATAAAATGTATTTATTTTTTAATATATTGCATAATGTCAATACACATATTATATGCTTTTATTTATATATTTTCAATAGAAAATTCGCGAAAAAAAATTGAAATTTTTAAAAATGACTAATACGATTAAGAAGCTTGACTACCCCTGTTATATATACCATATATATATATATATATATATATATATATATATATATATATATATAATGTTTCTCATTAAAAATTATATATACTTTTTCCAATATCAATGACATTAACAAATTTAGACAGCCGCTCGTATCGAAATCGTATTTCAAGCACTTGCGCCGTTTTGCTTCTAAGGTGCGCCATATATAAAAGCTTATATCTCGATGATTTGTTTGAAACGAAACCTCATTAAATACACGTCCATTTAACGTGGGAGGGGTCGCGCCCTTGTTTGATTTACGAAATGCGAACTTACCAAATATTTTTCCATCTTTCCGCCTGTGTGTGTGTGTGTGTTTGTTTTTTTTTTTCGTCTTTTTATTTTTTCGCCAGTCATTATTTTCACGCCGTTTTATACACGAAACGCCATTTTTTTCCGCTCGCGATGCGGTTAATTAAATTTTCCGCACGATAAAAACGAAAGCGACGTACTATCGGTTAAATATTGTATAATATGTATATTCGTTTACTTTGGTAAAAAAAACAGTGATTCTCAACATATTTTTTCAAGATTCATGCTGTTAGCATGATTCTAAAATAAATTAATTTAATATATATAAATATATATATATATATATATATATATATATATATATATATATACTACTACTACTACTAAAATCAAAAAGTAAGATGAAATTGTCATTTAAAACTCGCTAACATTAGGAAGACAGGTAAATTGTAAAAAAAAATCTAGGTTGTTAGGACTGTCTAGAACATTTGCCGAGCATCTGTTTGACAAAAGATTTAATTATCTCCGAGTTATAAGTGTTTTTATAACTCTTGGTTCCTTCATCAAGATAATGCACCATATCATACTGCATTGATTTTGCCATAAACTCGACTCATATCATTCCTCAACCACCACCGTATTCGCCTGATTTAGCTCCGAGCGACTTCTGGCTATTCAGCAAATTTAAAAGGCTAATTAATGTAAGAACACCGGAAAAAGATTATTCCGACTGTTTTTCGTTTTTTTTAAATGAATGTAATTGATTTGAAAGAATAAATAAATAATTTACATTTTATAAACAATTTTACCTTACTTTTTGATTACAGTGCTATATTTAAAATTGACATATTTTATGATTTTGAACGTCATTCTAATGATATAAAAATTCAATCATATTTTTATAGAATAATAAAAGTAATTGTATATTTATGCGCAGATTGACAACCTTTGCTTTTACAGGGTGTGTTTAGAATTAGACAAAGTGAGCAAAAAACAAAAAAAAATCCATAATATAAATATACGTTCATAAAAAAAAATAAAGAAAACTCGTTTAGAAGTGTGAAAAACTAATTTGGCAAATGATAGATTTGCGTGACTGTCGATGCTTTTCTTACGTTCTTTTTCTTTTGCTAAAATAAAAATACATTTTTCACGCTCTATTCGATTTTCAGACTCTATACACATCTTTCGGCAGCGTAAGGTGAAAATGAAAACGTAAAAGAAAAATGAAAAACAACACGTGAAACGTGAAAAAGCATATAATTTAGTTTCAATTATCGGCCATAATCGTGTATTGAGTGCGAAAACTCCATTTTCTAAATTCACATAAATTTATCACGAATTGTTTTTGCGCTTCACCCCTTCCTCTAACCACCCCGTCTCCCCTTTTATTCGAATAAAAAAAAATAGATCAATATTTATTAACCTCTTCGAATCTGACATTTATTATAACAAATAACCGTTTTTTAATTAATTTGGCAACGATTTAGGCAAACTTCGCATAATCGATTTATATCATGTCAAAATATTTATATAAATATATTTTTATTAAATTGAAAATTTATTTAATAAATGATATATATATATATATATATATATATATATATATATTACAAATTCATTAAATAACTTTGGCACGAACGGGTTAAAATAACACTAAACGTCGTTGAAATAATTGAAACGCCCACTACTATCGGTCAAAAGTATCGATTCTGCGTCGTTTTAATAATACAAGTGTAACAATATATAAATTTTATTATTGAGCACCCAAAAACCTTAAGTATTCTTCACCGCCCACCAGTCCGTTCGTCTGTCTGTTTGCTTGTAACGCTTCGTCGTTTTCAAAATTCGTTTGAATTTGGAAAACCGGTGGGCGCTTGTATTGAAATTGCGCGATCCTCTCGATCGAAAATAGTTGATCTATTAACAAAATCTACGCTAGATTAATTTAGATTTATTTTTATTATCAGAATAATAATAATAATAAATTGTACGAATCGCGCGATTCGAATTTTGAAATCAAATCTAAATTTATTATATTGCCGAAACTTGTGCGATTTAAACCATAATTTATAAATCGGCATTAGTCTGATGGGAATTTTCATCGCGCTTTTTATTTTTCTTTATTATTATTATTATTTTATTTTTTCATACACTCGGTCGTGTTTTTTCTTCGTCGGCTTCCAGCGACTTATTTTTCACGTCACGTCGACTCCAACGAGGGTGAAATTTATGCGAATTTTCAATAGTTTTCATCGTCGTGTTTTCACAGTGTGTCGTTTGACGTCTAGTCGTGGAAACAACAGCGAACTTTGTAATTTTCCGCACACCGAATACTTTACTGCGAGTGAGTGCAAGCAAATTTTTCAACGTCCCGAAAAAAGAATTTCTGGTACAAAAATACGACGAAAAAAAATCAATGAAAATAAATTACATCCCAAATGAAATGTTCGAAACTGTAAACTTTCAAACAATATATATAATACTACCGTGATCATAAAGTAAAGTGAAATTGTCATTAAAAACTACCGGGCATTAGGAAGACAAGTAAATTGTATTTTTTTCCTAGGTTGGTAGAACTGTCTATAACATTTGTCAAGCGTTTGTTTGTCAAAAGGTTTAATTATTTCCGAGTTTCACGTTTTTTTTACAACTCTTGGTTCCTTTATCATCATAATGCACCATGCCATACTGCATTAACATAGTGCAACCAACGTATTCGCCTGATTTGGCTCCGTGTGACATCTGGCTATTCAGCAAACGCCGTTTTGACACGATTAAAGAGATAAAAACCGAATCGAAGAAAGTCTTGAAGGCTAAGAGTTATAATTTTTTTTATAGTTTTTTTATCCTATACAAATAAAAATATCGTATAATATAAATATATTTGTAATATTTTCAAATAATTAAAAATAACCCATTTTTTTACAATCAAGGCTGTATCACTTCACAATTTTAATTGGACGCGTTTCAGTTTATTGAAGTTATTTTATCTTTCCAAACAAAGTTGTTAACGGATACTTCGACAGTTTCCTTGAGATGAAAATCTATATTAATCCTTTTGACGTTAAATTGACAGCTATAATATCGAAAGTGCAATAAAAAATCAAAGCTTTTCCATATAATATAAATCACTTTCACTTTTACATCGAACATCAACAATTTAATCCAATAAGAATATCAATTTCAAATTAAATATTATATCATAGATTAATATTATATATTAATATTGAAATATATAATATTTGCAACAACTTTACTTTTAATTGAGAAATATAAGTTTTATTTATAATCACTTAGCTTCTATTAATTCAATGGTTATTTACTGCGCAAAAGTTTCATGCTAATTATCTGTCATTAAATAATAATATTTTTTAATTATATTATTTAATAAAAATAATGCGTATTATTGATCAATTTAATAATCTTTAAAAATTTGGAACATTTTCATTTCAAAATGAACGAATTAAATAAATGTTTCGAATTGAAATTTTCAATGTCGAAAATGTGAATACAGTTCATTTATACGAAACCAATTCAACTGAAAAATAAATTAAACCATTTTTCAACGCTTTCAAACACTAAAATCGAATTCATAATCTCTCTCATGCTTAATTAGACCCAGCTTTAATTACCACTGCATGAAAGTGGGGGGAGGGGGCAATGTAAAATAAATTATGCACGTATTTATACGACAAAATGAGCTCTATTCATACAGCCTTAATTCAATAGAAAAAGATAAACGCCGATTCTTTTATATGAACGCTTAATAGCATACGAGAATAGAGAGATAGAAAGAGAGAGAGAGAGAGAGAGAGAGAGAGAGTAAATACTTTTCCGGTCGGTAAATTAAAAACGCGATTTTTCCCTCTATTTTCTTTCCGGAATTTTTTTTTGTTTCGTTATTTATTCGTAAAACAAGAAAAAGTGAATACGATAACATTTTAAATAATAATGTTGACAAAAATTTTAAGTGTTAAAACACTTAAATTTTTTTAAGTCACAATTAATCATAATTAATAATATGTTATATATTTTTTTAGCTTATAATATATAATTAAGTAAAAATGTTTGAAAAAAGTAGAGCTCAATTATGGAGTTTTTCACTAGAAATTTATCGTTTAAAATCATAAAGAAAATTCTGTAGAAAATCTTAAAGATCATGAAAAGTTAGACCATAATCGTAAAATAAAAAGGCTTATATTTTTGTATGAAAAAAAAACTCAATACTAAGTGACTCTAAAAGCGGGGATCTGAAACGATTTTTTTTTCATATTTTTAATATCATTTGTAAAACTTAAATTTTAATAATTTTGTCTAAAAATACGTAATTAACAACTGTGATCAAAAAGTAAGACGAATTTCAATATAAATTGTAAATTCTTTATTTATTCTTCCAAATCAATTTCATCCGTTTCAAAGTAATTCCCAAAAAAAGATGCAGTGTCAAAACTGCATCCCCGCAATGACTTTTTGAGTTTGCTGAATAGCCAAAAGTCGCACGGAGCCAAATTTGGCGAATACGGTGGTTGCAAAAAAGTTGCGAAGAACCAGTGCAGTGTGAAAGATATCGACTTTTATCAATATATATTATATTGATGCTGTTAACTATTCTATTTTCTTCAATCATTTATTTTTTTCTGATCTAATATAAAATTTCCCATTTCTATCGCAATAATAACAAGTAGAAGATTTTTCACATTCATACATTAAAAGTATTATTCACTTGAATAATTTTATGTACGCCTTTTATACGCCTCGGTCCATTGATTATTTTCTTAAAATCGCAATAAAAACCGGACATAATAACCGGAAATATTCGAAAGAAGAGGCGGCCGTTTTCGGATCGGTTTGTTTTAATAATTCGGCACACAAGAGGCCGAACAATAAAAGCAATTTCGCGTGTTTTATAGCCTCCATAAAGTAAAATTATACAAACGGCTGGATACTTGGTCTGTTTTACCCCACACCGTCGCGTCACGGTTAATACGGCGATAATACGAATTTTATCGCTCGCCACAGTTAGCGAGGTGCGCGTATGAATATTTACAATAATAATAATAAAATAATAAATAAATAATTTTAATGATTTTTTTTTGGAAAAAACCGAAAAAAAATGGCCGACGCATTCTTTTATTTGCCGGTTTTGGGTTTATATTTTTTTGCGTATAATTCACTGCGTTTTTACCGGTGTTATTTTTGGGGGGGGGGCGAAATTGAACAAAAATCGCGTACACATCCTCTCACCCCCCCTCGCTTTTTTTTAAAAAACAACCCCTCTTTGTGCAAATACCGATAACGTGTTCAAATCTCTTATTTATGTTGCGTCTCGTAAAACTGGCGTATCGCAAATTAAATATTGTATATCAAATTACCGCTTTTTTTATTTATATATTTCGTGTCGTTAAATATCTGCAGATTGTATTAAATTTAATATATATATATTTTTTTTTAAATTATGTATAATTTTAATTAGGTCCGTCTAGATTTTGCTCGAAATTTTAACACAGTAATGAATACATAAAATAATTTAAATTTTAAATATGCCTAATAAAATTATCCAGATTAATTTTAAACAGCATTCCGTTAAAAGCTTCAAATAATATTATCTTATGAAAATATAAATATCACAACCAAATAATTTTACTAAATTAAACACAGCCCATCAAACGAACACTGTTATAAAGTTTTTCGAGTAAAAATATTTTTTTTTCTTCAGTATAAAAACATCGTTTTTAAGGTCGTGTTTGCCAATTATAATAATTAAACAAAATTACCTTTCACTTTATACAAGACACTCAATATAAAAACCCTAAAAAAAATGTGCGCGTACATATAAAGGGTGAAACTTTGCAAAGTGCGCCGACGAAAGAATATAGAAGTCGAAAAAAAAATCGTCGAGGGTAAATATGGTAAAAAAAATTGAGGGGAGTTCTTTTTTTTTTAAAAAAATAAAAATAAGAGAGCTCAAACTTAACATAAATTACGGTTGAAAAAATATTCATTATCGTAAAAATGTTTGCGTTGTGGAAGCATCGTCTCAAGGTGGATGGATTTTCTCTTGTTTTGCGTTAGCGAAAAATATCCATTTTTTTTTCTCTCTCGGAGAAAAATGGATGAAAAGCGGACGCAGAATGGAGAAATGGAATGGGAAAAGGGAAACGTTCCGTAGACGAAAAAAAAAATACAGTGAAAAAAAAGCATAAAAATGTAGACCGGGGGGGGGGGCGAAGAGTGGAGTTCAAAATTGATAGAAGAAAGGGGGGCATAATGGTGAGCTTTTAAAGTATTGCTGCATAGTAAATTTTTATATTATCCGCTTTTATCGTCAACGCGGATGAATGTCTTATTGATTTTTCGATAATTCGCTATCTCTATTTAAAATTTAAAAATACACAAGTAAGTAAGAAGATTCTATAGATTCTATCCAAATCACTTTGAGGGTATAAAATTAGTTATAAACAATACAATGTATTATATATATGTTATTTTGTGCATCAAAAAATATTTATATGAAATTTGATATGCTATATCTTTTTTCTAATATTTATAAAAATATATAATTTTTTTAAAATATTTTTGTAAAACACTGAACTATCGAAAATGTTACTATACTCTGAAATTCATGAAATATGTACGATTATTTAATGTTAATAATGTACTTGTTATTTATTTGAATTTATTATATCAATATGCATATGTTAAGGGTTATATTTTTAATATACATCATCAAAAATTTAAATAAATAATTAAAAATAAATATTTATATATAAATACATATATAGATATTATGATTCGAATGTAGACATTATTTTTATAGAGTCACAGCTTTATTTTTTAAAATCGATGCAACGAATACTTTGAAAGTCTTAAAATTCCATTACAGTTCTAATCTCGGAAAAGAATACGCGGAAAGTCGCCGAAGAAACGAAACATTTCTATACACGAATTAGAAAATGTAAAATGAAAAGGAGCGTAAAAAAAAGAGACAAAACTCGGTCGATTTCCAATAAAACTTGGCCGAACGAGAGAAAAGCGCGCAGAATTTTCCGAAACTTTTTTCTAAATATATAACGACGGCGACATCGCAACTTTGATCGACTTGTATTTTCGTGATCGATTACGTCGAAGCGAAAGGGGGGCTGAAATTTCGATTTCCTTTCAAATATGTTGATTTTATTATTATTATTATTATTACGTTTGTCGTATCACGAAATAGAAAACTATATAATTTTTTAATAATATTATATGCGGCGTAAGTCGATTAATAACGACAACGAACGATTTCTAACGTTACAAATCTTCAAAAGTTAAACTCTATAATTATTGATTTAATTAAAAAAATAATAATTAGAAAAAAAGTAATATATTTTGATATGTTTTCCAGTATTAAACATTCGCTAGCAAATTGCATGTGGGAAAAGTTGCGCTGTTTGTACGAGTCATTTGAAATCGTATACAACGACGACGATGACGATATATATATATATATATATATATATATATATATATATATATAACCGGGTGTTTACAGTGCAAATGCAGCGTGGAAAATTGCTCGGTTTACAGTTTGCACCGGCATTACAAAGTTAAACTTCAAATCGGTTAACTTTTAAGGCAAAATCGGTTAACTTTTAAGGCAAAATCGCAACACAAAAGCTGTACCGCCTTTTCAAAGGGTTAAACCGGACGAGCTTATTGCGTTGTCGTCAACGAAAACGAAATACTAAACGCAATGTTAATATAGAACATTGAATGTCAAATGAAAAAAAAAATATCTTTACGAAGACCATCCGTTCTGGTATGCGGTAATTTTGCGGTAATTGAATTCAGGGAAGTTCAAGCTGTGTTTTTGCAGACCGCGTTTCGTGTAAATGAGCGCATTTCGAAGCGCACAAAGGCCGCAATGTTGACTTTTATTTCCATGTTCAAAGTGAAAATATCAAGTTTTGAATGTGACTAGTGGTTATTTTAACTATCAAAGACTATTTAATATATTCGATTAAAATTATTTAATACTTTTTTTTTGATTGTCTTATATATGATAACAAATTTTTTTTTCAAGAAAAATTCAAAATATTATATATGCATATAGTCAAGAAAACTACATTGAACTTTTTTCAATATATCGATAAAATTTCAGTGAAAAACCAATTCGTCGAGGACACTCGTTGAAGTTTTGCCGAATATCCGTGTATTATTTGCCGGTGGAAAACTTTAGAAAACAAATTTTCCTCGAATGGATTTTAAAATATAATATAAACTTGGTCGTTCATTTCAAAGGATTGCAGTTTCGCTCGATGTACGTTAAAATATTAACTCGATTCCTATTTTTTTTTTTTTTGCAATTCTTTGAATCGTTCAAAGTTTAACTCTTTAAGTTGTATGTAGTATAATATTTTTTTTATTATGGATTTTATTGATATCATTGTACTATATTATATCTATATATTAAAATTAAAGTAGATATTATTTCAATCTAGCAATTATGAAAATCAGACTCGCAACGTCGATTTTCATAAACAAACAATAAAAAGGCAAACTTGAAAAACTGTCTTTTTTTTAATACATAATAAATTCTTCATTCAGACGTTTAGCATACGAAAAAAATTTATATGTAAAATTTTAATGGAATTTATGTAAAACAAACAAACAGAAAAAAAAGAGAACGCCAAATTTATGTAACACCGCATTTCGAAACGAAGAAATCGCTTAAAATTCCCCCCGTATCGCGACTGTATTTCTGTTTTCCAAAAAAAAAAAAAATATAAAAATGTTAGGGGGTTGATGAAAAAAAAAATAGGATGAAAAGTAAAATACTTGGAATAAAACGAACGAAAGGAAACAAGGGATGTTGAATTCGATAGTGCGTTACCCTTGTTATCGCGTTTCATTGAATCAAGCAACTTTTGCTCCATTTTACTAAAATCCCCAAAGAGTAAATCCCAAGAATGTACTAAACCATTCAAGAGAGATCTCTCAACTACCCCTAATGGTTCTAACACGTGCCATTTCAATGTATTTGAACCATATGAGGTTTTTTCTCATAATAATATATATATATATATATATATATATATATATATATATATATATATATATATATATATATATATATATAAAATATTATACTCAAACAAATCATATTAATCATACTACTGTGATCAAAAAATGAAGTGAAATTGTCATTTAAAACTCCCGGGAATTTGAAAGGCAGGTAAATAGTATTTGAAGACAGGTAAGTTGGTAGGACAGTCTAAAAAATTTGCCAAATGATTGTCAAAAGGTTTAACTACCTCTGAGTTACACGTGTTTTTACAATTCTTGATTCCTTCATCACTATAATGAACCATGTCATATTGCATTGATTCTTCGTGACTTTTTTTAACAAAAACTCGACTCATATCGTTCTGCAACCACCGTGTTCGCCTGATTTGACTCCGTGTGACTTTTGGCTATTCAGTAAACTCAAAAAACCAATGCGGGAACGCCGTTTTGATATGATTGAAAAGATAAAAACTGAATCGAAGAAGGCTATATACCCGAAAAAGACTATTCCGGAAAAAGCGTTGGTAAAAGTGCGTTTTAATGAACGTAGATTACTTTGAAGAGGATGAAATTTATTTGAAAGAATAAATAAAAAAATTTCATTTTATAAACAAATTCACCTTACTTGTTGATCACAGTGTTATATATAATACGTAATAAAAATAAATTCATATAGAGAATGTGCGCATATAATATTAAATCGTCAAAATGAAAAAAAACGCTTTTTCGTAATAACGTTTTAAAAAAAAGATTACTCTTAAACTTTTGTTGAAAACTCTCAACTTTGCACGTGTTCCAAAGTCAACCGTTTCGGTTATCGTTGTTTTTCTGCGCGATTCACGGCTAGTTTTTCCGACAAACTTTGGAAAATTCGATTCCATTTCAAGCAGTTACCATTACGTATTTGGATCGAATATAAAACGGGCATCGCAATATGCAGCTTTCACAAAAATCATTATTGTCAAATATTTCTTTTTTTTACAGATTTTTCCGGAAAATTATTTTTTTTTTTGATCAGATTTCGATACAAATACATTTTATTTGATAATTATAAAATATATTAGAGTAAATTGTACATTATTTTATTGTTAATTTTGATATAAAAAGTATTATAGTAATATTCAATACTATCAGAGAGAAAATTAAAATATATATTTTTTTGTAATGATAATATTAAATAAAAAATACTAATTTTTATTTATATCTCTATTTTTTCAAATATAACACTATTTTTTTAATTTAAAAAAAATATTTATTTCAAAAATTTCAATATTCACATAACCGACGTCGTATTCTTTAACTGTTTATTGGCACTGGAATATTTTTTTTTCTTTATATTCGAGCTTTCCATTTATACGACTAGTGTAACCATAGCCTTAACTCCGTTATACATTATCGCAACACTATCAGTATGTACGCACACGTGCAAAGCTCGTTACGACGCAAAGGAAAAAACCATCGTTTTCCTCACATTTCCATCTTCCCCTTAAAATGTCGACATATTTTTTTTTTTGCAAAGAGCTTTCCGTGAAAATTTTACATTCAAACCTTTAAAGTTTTCCATGCGATATCTATTGAAAGATGTGCAATTTTCCAAGAAAGCATCTATGCAAGTCGAACGTGACCCGGAAAAACTGGAAATTTTTCACGTTCGGAAAAAGGTGCGGTATCGGTGAAAAGTTTTCGCGGTAATGTCTATCATCATTTTTCGATTTCGCTTCTAACATAATCCGGATTATACTCCTTATACAGTATCAAAAAGTATGCGGATTTATTTCTTTTAAAATAATTTGAAAATATATAAAAATATTCTAAAACAATTTTATACTTATAAGTTCGAACGCGTAATTTTTTATTCAACTACTAGTAAATTTATTAAATACCATTGAAAGTACTATATATTATATCGTTGAAAAAATGTAAATAATTTTTGACACAATGTATTCGTAACATTTTCATGATGTTTGTATCATCCAAAGCTCAACTTTTTTGCAGTATCGAAATTCACTAGGCATTATTCGATATGCCTACATTTTCCCTTTGAATATTCGCCGACGACAAAAGCTCCGCTGCTACGGGAAAATTTTAATCGTCGTGTCGTGTGTCGCACATTTGCCCCGTCGTTCGGATTCGGAAAATTCCAACGCGGATTACGACGTCGGCACTGGAATACGTCGGAAAATTCAATAAAATTTTCCGACGGCATCAAAGGTGAGTGTGACGCTCGTGCATTTTCCGAGTCAAAGTCGATTTTCAAAAGCGGAGTTTGTCGGACGGACAATGAATTTAAACTGGAATTTTGTTCCGTTTATATAAACGATCCTGAAACCAAATTTATTTAACCTATATATAAATATATATATATATATATATATATATATATATATATATATATATATATATATATATATATATATATATATATATATATATATATCAGTATGTTCATTGTATAGTTTTCCTGAATTAATGATCTCTATATAATAAATGATAACCCGAATAAATGATCTCTATTTTGGAATATTATGTTAATAACAAAAATATCACATTGTAAGTGACTTTCAATTATACATTTGTCTAAATAAAAATACATATCTGCATCTCAATACACATCACAAGGGTAACAAGGTGAAAATTGTTAATATTTCATCCCTAGATGAATAATGAAAATGTGGTTTTAGAATGCTGTTCTGATATATAACACGAGTAATTCATTTATTTCAATATTCACATGCAATATTAATTTTATAAAAAACTAATATAAATTGCTTTAAATTATGATTAATTTAAATAAAAAGTTTCTCATAATATATCACACAAAAAATTAATAGCTTAAAAATGTATAATAAAAAAATGAATAATGATCCATTTAATCATATTTATAAATTATAAGACATAATTATTTTGCGACGTTTAAAAATTAAAAAAAAAAAAAAAAAACGATATATATATATATATATATATATATATATATATATATATATATATATATAAAATTTTACATTGAAAAACGGTACACATTTTAAAATCGATTTATCACGGGTCATTTAAGGCGTTGTCCCGTTTCACGTAATCCGTGCCGAACATAAAATTCTAATTGTATTTCAAAATTCAGCCGTTGCCTGAAAATCTCAAATTCCGGCCATTTCCGAGACGGACGGTCAGTTTTCGAACCGTTTCATTGGTCCGAAAGGCCGCTGGCATAAATCGCTTAACCAAAATTTATTGTGGGTCTCTCTCACCTGGGGTTTCTTGGTAAAGGGGTTCGACTCCATATATTTTCGACTCCACGGAAATAATGAACAGTTTCCTTCGGTGTGTCGTTAAGTCGAGCGTGAGCTTTGAGGTTTCGATAGGAGCTTTCATTGCGTTTTAAATATGCGATATCAAGACAACGTTTCTGTTTTATTTTTTTTTCAATAAAAATATAATAATAATAAATTATGATTATTTAATTTATAACAACGAATAAAAAAAATAAAAATCATATAATGAACCATTCTCAATATTCACCATGTATATTTTTATTGCGTTGATATTTTACAATATATATATATATATATATATATATATATATATATATATATATATATATATATATATATATATATATATATATATATATATCACACAAAAATATTTTTTTAAACATTATATTACAAAAAAAATATAATAATTAAATAGATGAAAATCCAAAAACAAATATATATATATTTATTAATAATTCCTATTTT
Source organism: Leptonema lineaticorne (assembly GCA_024500535.1). Classification (NCBI taxonomy): domain Eukaryota; kingdom Metazoa; phylum Arthropoda; class Insecta; order Trichoptera; family Hydropsychidae; genus Leptonema; species Leptonema lineaticorne. Next base: position 3,809,993 of record JANIJI010000012.1, on the reverse strand, counting down.
TTTATTATAATATTAAAAAAATGATTTGACTTATTTACAAATTAATTAGTAAAACATTTATATAGACATATTTCATGTTAAAAATGTATATATTTATTACAATTCCCCTTTTATACTTATTTATAATGTCAAAATAAATTCACACAAAATATACCATCGAGCATAATTAATTATAAAATTATTATTACAAAGCGCATAGTCGACGATGAAAAATAATCGTTTTATTTTTAACCGCTTTAAAGTGGAAAAGTTATATAAATCAGATCAAAATTTAGATTTATATATATATATATATATATATATATATATATATATATATAGAAATAAATTTTTAAAGTCAAAAAAAATCCATTATTTTTAATTTAATGCTTTCAAATTTCCATATAAACACCCGCAAATTTCCTACTAATTTTTATAATCTTTCTAGTTACCGAAACAAAAAAAAATGCATTACAAGTCGCTGGATATTTTAATTATATCAGATTGAGTCGTAAGCATTAAATACATAATTTCCATTCATTTATATTTTTTTTTCAATGTCATAGTAATACATATATAACAAGTCCGTCGTGTGTAATTTACATAATTTGATTACGGCCGTCCTTTTCATTTGGAAATGTGTCGTTTGTCATCCGAAAAATAGAAAAAAATGGGCTCGCGTGTCGAGGCACCCTAATTTCGGCGATATTATTCGCTTTAAAGCGGCGATTCTCAAATATCGCACAATTAAAAATTTCAACTGCTTATATAAAGCGACGTTTAAAATATATATGTATATAGAAATAATATTCAATTAACAAAATTATATATATATATATATATATATATATATATATATATATATATATGGTATATATATATATATATATATATATATATATATATATATATATATATATATGGTATATATATATATATATATATATATATATATATATATATATATATTATGAATTTAAATTGAATTTTATTATGATTATTGTGACCATAATTCACGAGAGTGAAATTGAATATTTAGAATAAGATGATATTTTATTTTATTTCATTTGATTCATGTCACTATTTTTCCATAAATATATTCAATATAAAACGACATAACATTAATTCATTCAACATTATTTTCTCTCTTTAAACCAGGCATGTCAAACGCGAGGCCCGCGAACCGCATGCGGTCCATTGAAATGCACTATTTCTAATAACATATTTAAAATTAATATTTAAAAGCAAATTTTGTTTTTTATTTATTTGTATATAGCTCCGTTTAATAAAGTTGTAGTGTGCAGTTTAAATTAATTAAAAGTAATATTTTGATTATTAAACTTATAACGCGCTTTCAGTTTTTTTTTTTTTTTGGAATATGGCCCACAACTTATTATACAAAAGCTCATGTGGCCCGCAATATGCTATGAGTTTGACGCCCCTGCTCTAAACACTAATAAATATTCCTAGAAATCTATAAAAACTTCTGATTGAAATAATTATATTTTTGATAACATTATTCATAAATGTATTTTCATACGTTTTTTATAATTGATAATATATATATATATATATATATATATATATATATATATATATATATATATATATATATATATATATATATATTTGTAAAACCACTGCATATAGGGTGTCCATAAATAAATCGCGGCCGGCCAACAGGTGAATATAACGCGTGCACAACGGCATCATAAACACGTAATAATTCACGCGCCCGTCAATAATACAAAATTTATGCAAAACGCAACGTTAATAATACACCATAGCCGATGATGATAATGATAATGATGATGATGATGATGATGATGACGATGACGATATAACAACGATAATGATGATAATGATAAAGACGCGGTCGGCAACGCGAGTATTTTAACACGAGCCCGCGGAATGAGTGTTAAAAGTAGATTAACGACGGGGCTGGGGGGGGGTGTTGGTTACATTCGAAAACGACACGATGTTCGTGTCGTTCGCGAAACTCGAGCTTTTGAATAATTAAGATGTAATCTTCGCTTTCCGGTTACACGAGTGCGCGGCACGTACGCGAACTCGCACGTGCGCCCGCGAAATGGAAGGCGTCGAAAAAGCCGAAGCACGCGATTCTAATAAAGAATTCAAAGCTTTTTATTAGGATGCTTATTAACATATCTCGTGCGCTTTTCGCTCTGAAAAGTTTCGGTTGTTGATTTATATATGCGATATAAAAATTTGTTTTCTTTTTGCGCTTTTACACGTCGTTTTTTTTTCTTTTTTCATCTATTGTTAGTCTTTATAAATTATATTTTATCTCTTAGATTTACAAATAAAATATTGTCAATATGAATGCGATTGGTTTAAACTAAATGTATATATTATAAATGAATAATTGGAGTATATGAAATACTACATTGATTATAACAATTAATTCAAACTACTGATGAAATAATAGACAAAAAGCTAATTTACAATTTCGATACAAAATGTCAAAAAAAAACTTTGATTTGAAAATTGATTCTTTGAGTTTTCTTACTGAACTTTCTATAATATATCTAGAATTAACAAAATATTTTCAAACGTTACCCGAATATAGACCTTAATAATCATCGAAACATTATTTATTTACCCCTGTATAAAGTCTTTTATATTCAAAGCGTTAATCTGAAATCGAAATCTAAATACTAAATTATGGAATATAGTAACGAAATAACGTTTATTATGAAAGTATCAAACTGTCAACTAACTATACACGCGTCTCTAAATCCGAAAATCCTAACGGAATTTTTAATAGGATTCTGCGTGTTTCATCGTATAGTTGTAGCGCATAAATTTTCAATTTCCAACACCTAGCACTTTATACAGCAGAACCGATAGTTTGATTCGATGATATATTGGCTATTACAATATAAATTTGCTAAATGGACGAGGCTTCGTTTTTCAACTTGTCTCGCAACGATTTTATATAATCCGAATATTCGAAAATCTATTTCGAGAGAAAATTTTAATCTAATGCACTCAAAACTATTGAGAACCCTTTCAGACGATCATATTTCAAGCGTTTCAGCTTTTTTTTTTATTTTCGTGATTTCTCCAACGGTTCGTGGCAAAAATTTAAAAGTTTTATTTTAAATTTTAATATTAATATACCGTTATCGAACAGAATACTGATTAAAATTAATATTATATTTTGATATTAAATATGAGTTGACCACCGATCGTTAAAATAATATTAATTAAACCATCAAAAGAAACGTTAATATCTCCATATAATATTAAAAAAAAATATTTTTCATTTTCAATTTTTAGAAGACTTGTAAGAAAACGATTTCTGCACGAAACATCCGATAGATATTTTCAACCACATATCATACAAAAGGCTTTCAAAATTACGGTTCACTCTCTGGAAAATTGAAAAGAAAAACCACGAGCTATTAATAAAGGCCATTGTTTCTGTTATAATAAAGTCTTCGACTTTATTTCAGTAAACGTTCAATGTGTATTGTAAGAAACGTTGCATCGCCGAAACATTATCTGTCGTTTTCGTTCCGTAATTAAAAGCTCTCGGAAAGCTTTTTATACACGCGATATTTTTTCCCCCGCTAAACCTGAACAAGTTCTAGCTTATTTCATTATAAATATAAATATATATATATATATATATATATAATTTTTTTTATAATATCTTATAACGTCAAAGTTTGGCTTCGAAGTTTTCGTTGTGTTTTTAATAGCAATTTACGGCGCGCTTTGCACTTAAAGGTTTAATTAAAAATGCCACTATGTCAAAGTTTTAATTTTATATCCGTCACGTGACATTTTATATTATTTTCAAAGCGCTTTTATGTAATCGACATACATAAAATATATTCATATAAATATATAAAATTATAAATTAGATTTCAAGTTATTTTTAATAATAATATTAGTTGTATTTCAATGTGTAACATATAATAGCGTAATTTTCGGATCCCTAGTCGACGTCCAAAAGTAAAATTGAAAAGATTCACATTATTTATAGCACCCAAAGCACGATGAAAATAATATAAGAAACCGCGGAAAAATCGGTAAACGGGCGGTAAATTTGAAACGTACGACGCGATGATATATTTATCGAGACGCGATAAAAAGTACAACGAAATCGTATCGAAAACGTGTCGATAATTTATTATACTTGTTGTTATTGTTGTTGTTGTTATTTTTTTTTTTTTTGTTGTTCTTGTCCGTGTTTAAATAGTGTTTGTGCATTTTCACGTTTCGGCGACTCAGGTGTTTATCGGTTAAAGTTGCGCATTACATTGTCATACGAAAAACGTGACAAAAATTTGCCGTAATATATTTAAAACATTTATATATATTATATATTAAACTATATATGTACTGAATTCATAATTTAAAAAAAAAATAATTTTATATAACAACAAAAATATTTAATATGTATGCAATATTTCAATAGCGCAATAAGCGATTATTTTATAATATTTTCAATGCATGGCAACATATAATATATATATATATATATATATATATATATATATATATATATATATATATATATATATTAATATGAATGATGTTAATTAATGAGAAGTTTTGTTTAGCTTTTTAATTTTGCAAATTGAAATTTTTTTTGTAATATAATAATCGAGATATTTTTAATTTGTTGTATAAAATCTTAACTCTAAAAATATCCAAATATAATATTAATACTGTTTTTATGATAAAAATAATATTAATATAATAATTTTTCATTAATCATGGTATTTATATAATATAATATATTATAATATAATATATAAACGATTTACTGCATAAAAAGATAAAATTAAGAAAAATATCTATCATTAAATAAGATAAAAGAATAAATGAAAAACATTTCTCTATATAAAATAAGTGTTAAATTATAGAGAAAAATCCATTTAATCTGTATAATAAAATTCTTATCGTTAATTAAAAATAATCGATTCATTAATCTGAACGAAAATAAAAAAAAACACGTTTCACTATCACGCACGTGTTTCAATATCGAACGGAAAATCGCAGGGAAAATAAAAAGATTTTTCCGCTTCGATTAATTAGGCGTGAAAAGCTCGCAAAGTGATAAATGTCTTAGTTGACATTTAATGCTCGTAATTGATTCATATATATATTCAAATTTCGAAAGCTCGCACGTTACTCGCTGATATTTAAATAACATATTGAAAGAAAAATTGTAAAAAAAAAAAATTAAACGTATCATCGTTATTACGGCAGGGGTTTTAACCTATGGATCGGCATCCAAAAAGTGGGACGCGTTAGTTTAGTTAGATCGTTTTAGCATCCATAAAAGTTTACTATAATTTTTAAAATAATTACTATATATATATATATATATATATATATATATATATATATATATATATATATAAGAATGTTTACCGAATTAGTGATCATTTTTTTATATATAAATGATGTATATAGATATTTTTGATTAAGTATTCGTAAGGGTGCGCAGTTCGTTTACGGAAGTTTTTCCGATTTTCCCGGAAAATTCAATGGGATAATTCGCAATACGTACGTTAATGAAGCACTATTGTATACGACTTTTTTTTCATCACACATACACACACACATATATATATATATATATATATATATATATATATATATATATATATATACCATCATCAATATTTGTAATATTAGTAATTAGATTTATATAATAATGAATATTGAAAATATATATGGATATGTGTTAAAAAAATTTATATGATTTTATCGTTTCTAAATTAAACAATTAATGTTTTAATTAATATTATCAATTATTATAATTAAATTCGTTTTTAAAGAAAATGAAATTTATTATATAAAAATGGATAAAAAACCTGACAATTATTTACAAAATATATACAATATTGAAAATACTGTTTTTTGATGGAAATCTTATAAATTACATTTTTGCAGAGATTTTACTTAAAAATATTAAATATTTTTATTCAAAATTTCACATTTACACACACATACTATTTAAAATTACACGCGTAATGGTAAAACTAGAAAATTTTTCATTTACTAATATCCTTTTCGAAATTAAATTATTAAAAAATAAATGAATGTTTAAAATATGGAAAATCGACTTACAATAAATGATTAATCTAGTGCACCATAAATTAAATCAAATTTAACAAGTTGTATTTAAATTTTGGAATATGTATAACTTTATATATATATATATATATATATATATATATATATATATATATATATATATGCGTTCATCGTAAACTTTCGTCTAGGCTTTCTCGAAAGCAAGTCCCGCGCGCTTGCACCCTTTGACCCGTGACCTCCACTTAAACAATACCCAACACACACACACTTATATATATATATATATATATATATATAAACGAATGTTATTATTGATTACGGGTATAGCTATAACTATTCACTGTGGCAATACGGTTATTTACAAAAGCTAACCGTTATAGTTATATTGGTCGGGTTATAGTTTGAAAGCCTTTAACCGAAGTGGCCGTCCCGCATAAGCCCGGGAAAAACAACTACCCCCCCCTGCCACCCACCTCCTCCCCGAGCGGAGGCGATAATTGGATTTCCATAATCTTTCATCTATTGGTTCAATAAGGGTAGCGAAACCGTATAGTAATTGCTTCGCTTGGAAAACGCCCTTTTTATTATTTTTACACGGTGGCTTGAGGTTCGATAATCGCCGTTTTCCTTTCCGGCGGAAAAATAAACCCCCCTACCGATGATTATCTTCGACGATAAGGGATGAAATTGATTTTAATGCGAAAATAATCATTTTTTAATATAAATACACACACACACACACACATATATATATATTTATATATATATATATATATTTATATATATATATATATATATTTATATATATATATATATATATTTATATATATATATATATATATATATTTATATATATATATATATATATTTATATATATATATATATATATATATATATATATATATATATATATATATATATATTCAACTCCATCGTAAACAAAAAAAAATATTAGTATAACAAAATCAATATTTATTTCATATAAAATATATAAAAATAAATAAATAAAATTTTTCAATATCAATTGAAAGGAATGCGAAATTTATTGACGTTCAACGTTAAAATTGGCAAATTTCGCGCCGTAATCGAATTAAAACGTGAAATCAGAACCGCGTTCAAAACTGCGAACAATTCTCGGTTTTGCAAACAATGAAAATTGCCCGTAATATATACGTCATGAATGTTGTACAAGTTGACGACTTAACTCAAAATTACGACTGCCTTGAAAACTCATTAATGCCGTCGGTACACTGAAATTGTTTGTTTGAACGTCGGTAATCAAATTATACACAGTAACAACTCGACATTGATCACTCGAATTCTATATATATATATATATATATATATATATATATATATATATGTGTGTGTGTGTGTGTGTGTGTGTGTGTGTGTGTGACGTGTGATCAAAAAGCAACAAAAATAACTGAATTTTTTAATACATAAAGTAGTTCTAGTAAAATTATATTTTTATATAATTATTAAAAATTATTATGCGTAATATTTATAACTTGATAATATTAAAAAAACTTGCATGGTGTCAAATCGGATGAATATGGAGAAAAATATGTTTAATGTATATTTTGAATTAAACATATCAGTCAAATTAATATAAATTAATGAATTATAATAATAGAAAATATAAAAAAAATATTACTTTATTTTAATTTAAAATATTTTATTTTATAATCACCAATATTATTTTCAGTATTATAAAATCCTCGTTGTTTTCAATCATACTTTTCATATAAAACACATAGGAAAACCCGTCTTATAATAATAATAATAATAATAATAAAATCGTATTATTTCAAACAACCCCCCGTCCCGCCTCCCCATCTCCGAATCGTTTCGAGAACACGAATCCGTTCGCCGTATTTATTTTTTATTTAAATTTTTCGTATTTAGATCGCGTCATTTGGACGATCTTATGAATAAATGGATGAAATGATTCCGAGAACTCGATTGGAAGATTCAAATAATGGACTCTAAAAGTCTACCCCCGCCCCGCTCCCCCTCTGTTCTGTCGTTATTATTGTCGTCGAAATAATATTGCGCAATATTCGAACGGGCACAAAGGAGTTCAACTCCTGCAACCGATTCGATATCTGATTTTGTACCGTTTCGCTGAATTGTCGTGTTGTATTAAGCGGATGACTGATTTATAATTAAATTTCTAAATATAATATAATCAGTGTGAAGTAGTAAATTTAAAACTCATTTTTTAATCACAAATATATATATATATATATATAATTCAAATTTACAAGGACCCAGTGCGGTCCGCTAGCCGCGAGTTGGACTCCCCCCGCCCCTCTACTGGCGCATCGTTAAAAACAATATTCGTAGTGCGTTCGTTCAAAAGCACGTATAAACAATAAAATATTTCGTCCGCAATAATAAATAAAATTATTCGCCGGTTAAATAAATTAAATTAAATCGCTTATTGCATTTTACGCACATATTACAACAACGCAAAATAAACTATGATATAATTGCCGAAAACGACCGCATCGACTCGTAATAATGATAGCTATGGCCAAAAACGAAAATTAAATTCGCCCCAATAATAAACACTATTAACGCGAACCGATCCGTACAATATGTGTAAAAATAAAATAAAATACGATGAAAATGCTCGCGAAACGATTGAATAAAATCTAATTGACCCGCACCTCCCCCCCTCCCCCATCGTTTATCGTTCGTATTAGTCGCACATTTATTTTATAATTTTAATTATATTACAGTGCGATTTTTGAAGACGATTTACACGTTCATAAAATTCATCTAAATATTTGTCAATAGAATAAAATTATATATTAATATATAAAAACGTTAAATATTATTTATTTATTTTTTTTATAGAAAAAAAGGAAAAGCACAACTTTCAATATAATTAATAGTGTCAGAATAAAAAGGTAAGAAAATTTGTTCAATGATCAAATAAAAAAAAAATACACTTTTACGAGCTTTCGAACGTTTTGTCCCGAATAACGCAACGTTTCATCCCCCCATTCAAATTTTACCGGCATAAATTAATAAAATGGCCTTCCGATATTCGGGGGATGACCTTTTGTATTAATTAATCAGACATTCGAAACCGTGCCTACAATAATAATAATGTGATATAATATATATAATATTTCGCATAATGGTTTTCCTTTTGCCGTACCGAATTTTAACCGAATCATCCCCCTTCCCCCTAACCGCCCATAATATCGTAAAGAAAACTGCCCTCGAACATTTTCAGAATTGATACTAATGCCTGAATCGAATTGGAGTCGATTTGAATAATTCTAATGTGCTCAAATTACAGAATATATATAATATTAATATATATATTCATATAAAAATACATATATAGAAAATTTCAAACAAAAAATATTCCATTATATAAAATATTATCATAAATAAACACTAATCTAAATTATAATATGTATTTAACACATTCACGCCGGCGTGTACCACCGGTGGCTCACAGTAGACTAACGTCGGGCGGAGAAAAATAAAATATTGTAAGCATTATATTTTAAGTTGTTTAATGAAACAAACAGCAATATACCTGAAAATCGGCCTCGGCGTGTACCACCAGTGGCCCACAGTGGACTTTCATCGGACTTTTCATTTAATTAATAATATTTTATAAACTCAGTTTATAAAATATTATTATTTATATTTTATATAAATAATAATACATGAAATGATTCAATTTCAATTCAAAATGTATGAATTTCATTGCTATTTTTTATATTAATAATATATTTTGTACAAACATTTAAATGATAATACTTTATATAAATATATATATATATATATATACGTTTGTCAAATTTTGAAATAAAATTAATTCAACGTTATCTAAAAACGTCATACAAAATATATTATATCGTATAATATTAAAATAATATTAATTAAGAAACATTTATAAACATTCTCGGTCGCCGATTGTTCTTCGAGCGGAAAATATTGAATACGCATCCACTTCCAATGGCGAAATTATATTAATATTTTATATAAATTGTGGAAATTCGAATATCTGAAAACCATTAATATTCGACGTTACGCATTCAATTACGATTTGTAATTATTTCGAATTGACTTATCGCCGATTCTGAGCGCAAATAAACTTGTACCGTATTAATAATATATTCCGCATGAAAATTAATCGAACGACCGGAAATTGTATTTATTATAAATGTGTCATTTTCGGAAAATTCGATATATATATATATATATATATATATATATATATATATATATATATATATATATTATATGAAACATAATAATGTTGTCGTATTTTGATATTGAATATTGTTTTCGACGCGTCAATCATGATTAAAGCGGTGAATTTTCCGAAAATTTTCACGAATTATTTATTATTGTCGTAAAATTTAAAAATATGATTTTTATTTCAATTTTGTTTTAATATGTATATTTTATATGCGAAGTCTATATTGTACTATATTATTAAATATACTATAATTATCTATAAAATTTTTGTGTCGATTGTCAATCGTCCAATTTAACATTAATTACTTAATTTTATTGAAAAAAACATAGTTATTAACACTTTTTTCGATATTCATGTTTTTCACTGTGTTTGTTTTTTTTACATAACTTAAAATATAATCTAGAATATTTAATTTTTCACCGCCCAATAAGTTAGTTTATTGTGGGCCACCGGTAGTACATGCCGTACGACGAAAATCTTATGTGAGCCACCGGTGGTACACGCCGGCGTGAAAGTGTTAAATAAATTAGTTATACAGAGATAACAAAGATTAGGGACCTACTTAACCTGATTATATTATTTTTTTATATAATTATCATAATCACACTCTCGATTAACCGGATATCTAAGATTATAATACGGTATATCTTTCCACTTGACGCCGTTAAAAAAAGTGAATCGTCTGAAACGCTGTCGCGCTTCAGCAAGGGCGGGCTGTAATTTTTAAAGTTTCTCCATTTTAATAAGATAGATGGCCCGACCGTTTGACACTACTTAATTAATGGTTGAGGAATTTACGAGCCTTTCAGGTCTTTCACGACACACGAGTTACGACTGTGGAGAATTTGACGTGTCAAGAGAAAAGCCTTATCCCTTTAACCCTTTTCGTGAGAAGTTACGCTTCGTGTCTTTATCGGCTACGGCTCGCTTATATCGCACGACACGTATAACCCTTTCGCCTCGGCGACCATTCTAAAAGACTTTCTAAAACTTTGAATATAATGTGCGGAGAAAGCTCTCCTCTTGATTTTTTAACCCCATCACCATTAGCTTATTGTGAAAAAATAACAAAATAATAATATTTTTAAACGTATAAAATAAATAAATATTTTTCTATCTAATGATGCCAAAAATCAAATAATATTATTTTTTCTAATTTTATCACATTGTTTTATATTAAATTAAAAATTCTATTTTATTTTTTCAATACACGCGTCTTCATCTAGGTCTTGTGTTTAACGATAATTATTACGAATGCGATGAATTTAATAAGAACGCAATTTTATCTTCAATTGACCGATATAAAATGCAGTAAGAAGTTAATTTATAGTGAAAACGTGTTCAAGCCTTCGAAGGCATATCCGTCTTGAGTGCTTTCGCATTCGCGACGAAAGCACTCGAATATACAAAGCTTTCTTTGCGATGAAATCTTCAACTTTTTGCACGTGCATCGTTTAAAATGAAAAATTTTCACATGTGCAAAAATTCAATTCTAGAAACGCGAAATATAATTTTTAACTATTGTCTGTAATGAAAATTAGAAAATTTTAATCATATGAAAAAAACATTTGAATTATAAAGAATCGCGTCAATATACTATGTATAAAGTTTGAATGTAAATCTGATGATTCTTTAATAATAAAAAATATATTGGTTTATGTTTTTGATATAATACTGTGATCAAAAAGTAAAGTGAATTGGTTTATAAAATATAAATTATTTATTTATTCTTCCAAATCAATTTCATCCACTTCAAAGTAATCCCCATCTGATAAAACGCACTTTTGCCAATGCTTTCTCCAGTCCTCGAAACAGTCGAAATAATCTTTTTGCGGTATAGCCTTCAAGACCATCTTCAATTCGATTTTTATTTCCTCAATCGAGTAAAAACGGCGTCCTCGCATTGGTCTTTTAAATTTGCTGAATAATAAGAAGTCGCACGGAGCCAAGTCAGGCGAATACGTTGGTTGCACTATGTCAATGCAGTATGACATGGTGCATTGTCATGATGAAGGAACCAAGAGTTGTAAAAACACGTGAAACACGGAAATAATTAAACCTTTCGATAAACGGACGCTTGGCAAATATTATAGACAGTACTACCAACTTAAGAAAAAAATACAATTTATCTGCCTTCCTAATGTATGAATAAAAGACGACATAAAATCATGACATAGTATCTTAAAATAAAGAAAATTAATTATTTGAAAAATAAAAGCGTTTATATACAATGAACCAAGTGATAAAATGTAAATATTACATTGTAAGTGATTTTGCTTCAACATAATATATTTTAACTATTTTATTTATCTTTATTTTAACTATTTTATTTATCGAAAATTTTATCTATATATGACAACTTAAAAAATTCTGTCTTCTGTTGATTTTATAAAAAGAAAAAATAGTTAATTTTTTTTTATAAATCAATTTTAATAAAAAATGTTTTTATTAAAATCGATTTTCAATATTGAATTAATAATGGTAAAATTTAAATTTCTATATAATATTCGTTCAATCAATATATTATATAATAAAATAAATATTTTTATCTTCTCTATATTTTATTTATTAATATCATAATAATATACAATATTTTATATTACAATTTACATGTACTAAATATATATATATATATATATATATATATATATATATATGTGTGTGTGTGTGTGTGTTAAAAGTTAGGTGGAATGAGCTAGGTGAGTGATTCACGGCCGATGCGGACTCATCCATCAGGGTTTATCAACCGTGACGACCCAACAGGAGGAGGCCATTTGCCGTGCGCAACACCGTTTGAGAACCTCTGCCTTCCCCATATATCCTCCTACCAAAATCGTCCTGATCCTGGCCGTGAGAATTTTTTTATTTTTATTTTCAACTTGGCAACAATCATAATTCAACTTGATTTTGTTTTAACCGCAACTTCATACCATGTATCTGAGTTATCAAAAATATGAACCTTAAGCTCAGATTAAACGGGGCCGCATTATTTAAAAAATAATAATAATTCTCCTCAGAAAATTGTCATTAATAATTATTAATTTTATATGGATAATAATAGTTACTGACTTCATATAATTTAAATCTGTATGTAATCGCGGTTAAATCACGACCGCATAATTGAGGTCGTTTAAAATGGATTATACTAGAGACGTCTACGTAAATTCAGAATCTCATCCGTTATTATTTTGAAATCGCACTAAAGTGACATAATAACAGCCATAACAAAATACCAACTAATTAATTGCTATTCAATATTTGAGCAATAACAGTATTAGTCCTGCAAAGCCGGTTTAAAATTTCGTTGATAATTAATACGAGTTACAATTATGATTAAATCCTTTAATTAGATCGTAATTAGTCTTAACATTTAAGATCAACAATGTTGTATTTATTTAGATTTACAAAAAAAAATAATAAATTTATAAATTTATATATTATTTATTAAATATATAAATTTATAGAAAACTATTATATTATAATATAAAAATATTCTTTAAAATAGTTAAAAAAAAAAACTTAACTTATCATTAAACGCTAGAAAAAAAACAGCAGATTCAGCGAAAATTTACTTTGTGGAAAATCGCAAGAACTCAGACTAAATTAATGGTTCTTATCGGTCAAAATGAAAAAAAAAATGAAACGTTTTAATTTGCTAAATTGTGACTGTTATTTTCGACTTTGCTCCGTAATTAGTTCTATGAAAAAGCGATTGCGAAATGAAGTACGTCAATTTTTTTTTAAGAATTCGTCTACATCAAAAATTAATATCTAAATTGAACTAATTAAAATTATCGGAATAAGTTAATTTAAATATATAATATATTACATATTATATAAATATATATATATATATATATATATATATATATATATATATATATATATATATATATATATATATATATATATATTAATCTTGTAATATAGTAGAGCAGTATTCTTCATATTTTATTTAAAATTTTTTTTTCTCAAATCTTTCTACAGTAATAAAATTTAAAATAGAATTAATAATTCATAAATCATGTTTTCAATTAAAAATCTGATGTAATGTATAATCATATATAAAATACTAGCGCCGATGACGACGACGACGCCGCGCGCCGAACGACTCACGCTCTCACACTAACGTCAACATATATATATATATATATATATATATATATATATATATATATATATATATCATTTTACACGATATATTTATACGTGTAGTAAACAATTTAACAGGCCGTACATTTTCAATTGAAACCCGTGCACCGCAGAATGAAAGTGAATTTTTTAAAGGGCAACATCAACGTTAACACTGTCGACGATAATAACACATGTTATCGGTAATGACACGATTTCGATTCAAAGAACATTTGCATCGCATAGGAATTTGCATAAACGTGTGTGCATAACGCTGCCAAAGTGCACGTCGCGCTCCAAAACCGACACTAATGATAAACCGTGTCGTGTTTACACCCCTGGCTATGACACAACACAGTTTTCAATCATTATATATATATATATATATATATATATATATATATATATATATGTATATGTATACAAATGTATGTGTATTATAATGTTGCTTTAAGCCACGATTGAAATAATTCGGCGAACATGTGCGATGCCACCGCGTTAATTGCGATGCATAAATTACGTACATCGGTTTTGTCCGAGAGCAAGAAAAATAAAATTAATATTATTGTACTGCATTGTAAATATTCGATTCAGATATAAATCAAATTTTATTTATCATACTCGTGTATAAAATAATTAATGATAGTATTATCAGAGTAAAAATAATATTTTTATCTCAGATACTATATTATATATATATATATATATATATATATATATATATATATATATATATATATATATATAACAAAATAATCAATGCTATTATATATTAATTAATGTTCAATGTTACCATATAAAATGTCGTTTTTTCAAGTACAGTAATAACTTACTATTTCGCGGTTCGTTTGTCGCGGATTCGCTAATGCGCGATTTTTTAAAAATTATTAGAAATTAATTGTGTGATTATTAAAAGAATTAAAAATAATTATATAGTGTATAAATGTGTGAAGATTATTTATAAAGAATTGAATTAGTGTATAACTATTATAATATATAAATATAGTATTCCCACTTCGCGGATTTTCGCTTATCACGGATAATAAATAAGGTATGAAACATAATACAAAATATTATACGAAAATTGATGATTTCAAATATAATTCAATATTAATAAATTGAATATAAATAAAATAAAATTCAAAATTTTAAAAATAGTTTCATTATCTCAATCGATAATTTTACGATTGATTATAACGTCAAATATAATAACGACAAATATAGTCATCAAATTTTCATAAAAGTTGTCAAATGATGTCAAATTTTGACATGCAATACGAACCGACAAGGGGAACAACTTTTCGAAACGAAAAATTTCAAACTTCCAATTCGTACCAATGAAAATTTAACGAGACGCGTTTCTTTGACGCGCAAAAGTTTATCGCGTATCGCGCGGAAATTTTTAACGGAAAATCGCGAATATTTTATTTCCTTATATATATATATACGTTTTTGAAATATGAAAATTATAATTAATATTCGATTTTTTAAATAGATGCGATTAAAATTTTCATCAATTTTATTCATTATAAAAGCTGATAAATAATTATTAATTAAATATTAGTTTTAGATATTGCGCTAAACAGTTTTAGGTGAATATATATATATATATATATGACATAATATGTCGAAATCCCGCGGGAAAATTACTCCTATTCACATAGAGAGTTTTCCCGACGTCTTCCGACGCCTCAAAAACGTGAGTTAAAATCCCGTTTAATAAATTTAAGATGACGCCACGTATAATAATTTACGTTCTCAAAGATCGTATATAATGTGTTTGTTGAATTTCGGAAGCCTGCGTGAAAATCCTTTACAAAGTCACCTCATACCGTTTTTCGCATAATAAATAAATATAATGTAAAACGGGTGGCGATGGTTCAAAACGTAAGGATAAAAGGTGGCAACAAGCTAAAACATAAGTATTACGCCTTATATGAGTGAACGTTTACATTACACGAACAAAATATTGTTCACGATATGCGCGGTTTTGTAATTAAAAATATCCGCGGTTGCCAAAGTGCGGTGCGCGTTCAAGCGTAACAACGAAATGGTGCCAAATTGAACTTTTCAACCATATCGGTGCGTCTAATTTCGCAATGTTTATTTGTAATCAACGATTATAAGTTTATAATATTATTATTGTCGATTGAAAATCGTTTACAATTTTGTATGGAAGAGTATTTTTAATCGTAAAAAAAAACGCCAATTAATCCTCAAATTATGATTTTTCGCCATCAAGATCACAGGTTTTCTTTCAAGTAATTTTTCATACGAAAAACCTGCACAAACACGATTAATTTTGATATTTTTACGTGTTTTTTTTTTTCAATCCAATCGAAAAATATTTTGCAATTCGATTTTTAATAATTTCGCTGAAAAAACTGCGTTTTGCAAACGGTTTTCAGCATTCGATTCGTCTCGTCAGATTGTTTTAAAATAATGTTATTTTATATTCTTTATTACTGCTGTGCAGACAAATAAAATTATATTAAAATATTTTTTTTTGTGTTTTCTCATATTGTGATAATTATTTGTTTCTTATATATATATATATATATATATATATATATATATATATATATATATATATATATATATATATATTGCTATCATCATTAAAAAACATACAGATTTATCGCGTAAAATTTTCATCGGTATCATTTCATCCGTACCTGAAACCTTTTTAGGACGAACCCGGGCACACTTTATCCCTTTTTCGGAATAATATACAAAATATTTTACTTATCTTCTGTCATGATATAGTCACGTATTCACCCACGGGACATTTTGAGAACGAGAAAATGCTAAATAAGATTTTAGGTAAACGCTTCCGCGTTATCCGCCCAACCGCCCACAATTTCTGTTTACAAACCCCACGTTCGCAGTTTCGTTTTCTTTTGATAAATTTCGTATTTAAGATTATACGTTTTATTATTTTAGAATGCAAAATTATTCGAGAAATTATTTTGATATTCAAAATTATATTTTGAACGGAAGCAAAGAAAAACTGGGTCAAATTTGCAAGTGTACCTCTCATCTCGTTCGCCCTCAGTATGCGACATAAGGTTTTTATCTGTTTTTTATTTTTTTATAAAAAAAAATATATATAATATTAATAAAATATATTGAAATGTTTCGAACGTTTCGATCACTTACAGGTTTTATTTTTTATATACATTTCACTTGGTTTTTTAATGAATATAATTTTGCAATTTGATTCGCTCACATGAAAAGTGTATATCGATAAAAATATTGTTTAAATTATACAAAAACATTAACATTTATAAATTATTCCGATGAATTTATGTTTATATATATATGTATATAAACTAACAGATTTCTGAAATTTAAAAAATGTATCCAGATTCAAGCAGATTGTTATTTATTTTCATTTTCCTAATTTTTTCAATAAAAAACTTTTTTCAATTTTCATACTCTTTATATGATTCATTTTATATTAAAATATTTTAAAAAATAAATTACATTGAAATGAATCTTACAATCAATAAAATCGCATTTTAAACGGTCTTTGAAAACGTTTGAGAAACATCGAATGAAAGGTGCTTTTCTTTCCTTGACGTTTAATGATATTTAAAATCGTTCAAAATACGAACAATTCAGACATAGAAAGAATATCGCTGATGAAAATCGGGCTGACAACGTGACTTGAAAACTCTCCATAGTTACTTTGGTTATTTCCACCCACCCACCTTCCTCCCCCCCTCCTCCCTCTACCTCTCTCGCCTTCCGTCGTACTTTAGCAATAATAATAAATATAAAGATTGAGAAGCGCCGCTCTAGAGACAATCCCAATTTGTATGTAAATGCAATCTAATGGAAAGGCGTTTTAAATTCGATCGTGCAAATATGCAACCCGAAACTTAACGAGGGTTCAGACAAACAATGACGACGATAATAAAAATAATGAAATACATTTAAGCCGCAATTTAACCGATTTTCGTATTAAGCTGCTGACACATTAGTTAAAAATGCAAAATTATTCAAAACATTTTATTTTATTATATTTTTCAGTTATATATAATTAAAAAAAAATTAGACATAATAAGTTTGAATCCTTATTGATAATATAATATATCATTAATAATATTGTTATATCGCATTATCGTTAGTAGTGTAAATTATATCGTAAAAGAGATATAATTAATTGCCACTAATTGGTCAATTATTATATAAATTTGTTAATTTATTCTTGCATTGTTATCGAGTGTGAGCAAATATGCAAAATTTTAGCTTAATTAAAAATTGAAAAGTGCTCTAAAAATCGATTACAAAACTTTTCTAATCCTTATTGATAATAGTATTAAATTTAATTTTTATGTTCCGTTTCGTGCAAATGCATCGCAAGCTTTATCCGTTCGACGGACATAATCGCAGACGAATCTCCTTGCGCGAAAATTTACGATGAGCTTCGCAGACAGGGGTCGCAAACCTCGAAAATGGAACACTCCTGATGCGGCAACGAGACTCTCGCAACGGTGTGAGAGTAGCATTACTTTGTGCCGACTGCGACTAATCGGTATCTGACGACCCCATCTTTCGAACAACCCTTTGTTTGCCCACTGCGGCCCCATACTAGGAACCGCATAAATTTTCACGCGGTATAGAGAAAATATCTTTTTATTGGCCCGTATCGGTTTCGGTGAATCGTAAATATATTCTCTAGTTATACGACGCCATATTGTGTCCGCGGCGAGATAATTTCGTTACGGACAAAATGGCCGTCCGACGGCCATTTAATCACCGATCGATGTCTGATTTGATGTAATTCTTGTTATATAATATCTTAATATGATTAAAATACGTCATCACATTAAACATAAAACTATGATCAAAAAGTAAAGTGAATTTGTTTATAAAATATGAATTCTTTATTTATTCTCAATCGTGTCAAAACAGTGTCCCCGCATTGGCCTTTTCAGTTTGCTGAATAGCCAGAAGTCGCACGGAGCCAAATCAGGCGAATACGGTGGTTGCGGAATGATATGTTTTGACAAACAAACGCATGGCAAACGTTATAGACAGTCCTGCTAATCTAGGGAAAAAAAATACAATTTACCTACCTTCCTAATGCGCGGGAGTTTTAAATAACAATTTCACCATACTTTTTGATCACAGTAGTATTTAAAAATCATACATTTTTAATAAATTATATAATGTTTAAATAACAATCGGTCTCCATTTCGTCGGATTTCAGCGTATATATCGTGTTCGAAAACACGTAGTGCACTTAAGCTCGACGAACACGCCAACAGCATTTCCGGTAACGTTAAATTTTCAGCGAAAGGAGTAACGCGGTAAATTTTTCCCGTTTCCTACGACGGAATTAAACAGTCGTAACGATAAAAAAAACGTCGGTCGTTACAGTCGCAAAATGTTGACGTAACGTGTTTACGTTACGATCGGTCGTTAAGTTCAACCCTGGCTCGGTCGTCGCCGACAACAAGTCAGGGCTGGCACACGGAACAAATTTACGAATGCGTCGTAATAAATTTTCAAATTACCATATTAAATAGAAATATATAAGACGTATCACAAAAAGTGATGCTCAATCGTAAATTAGTACACGGATTTAAAAGCAAATATTTTATTATTAAATGAAACGTTGATCCATTAGTTTTTTTATTTTTTTTTATTAAATATTCCCGCTTCCTCAAATCGTATAACAATTTTAAAATTTACGGAGTCAAATTATTATAATGTTAAAAACAAACGTCTTCTTAATATTTAATACCTTTTCTAGCAAATTTACTCGACGAATACACTTCAACAACTCTAAAGAGTGCTTTTCTCGATTTTCTACATTCGATTTGATCAATTGTTCTGACTGTGAAAAGATTTTTCCTCTTTTGATTTTCTGACTTTAATAATTCACCGATATCATTTAGCGATAAATTTGTAATAAAAAAAACAATATTTATTTTAGAACTATCAAAGAATAAAAAAATCAAATTATGTTATATTGATGTTTAAATTAAAAATATATATATATATCTGTTTTTAATTCAATTTGTATTAAACTTGCAATTTATATTTCAATATATAATTTATATTCATAGATCTCAAATGTAATCGAGCTTAAGTAACTTAATATGCGCTCACAGATGAAAAAAAATAAATTATCGATCTAAAATATACATTTATATATATATATATATATATATATATATATATACCGTCTAGGCGTTATGACAATTATATTCAAGAAGGTCAATTATCGTCCGTGAATAACACGTGTCAAGATTAATAGATCATCGTTAGATCAGGTCCGGTGCTCCGGAGATAACGGCGGAGCGGTACGACGTTCCGAGGTCCGTTGAGTTGATTAAATTGTTAAAGTTGAAGTCGTGTCCTGTCAGGGTATAATGGAGGACCAGACGATGGAAGAAGAGACCTTCGTCTCGCTGCAAATTGATAACGTCTGACAAGACGATATTAGCTAAATTGACCTCTTCAAATTCACGTTCGAATCGCATTTTTACATCTGAAAATTTTCTCATAATATTAACATAAATATAGCTATATAATTAAAAAAAATAAAAAATTGTATCTGTCAGAATTCTGTCTGAAATTAATATACAAATAAATACGATTGCTATTATAGCATTTCAAGAATTTTATCTTTTACCATATATAATATATATGCGATATATGATAAATATTTTACAGAATTCTATCCAACAATGGTATCATATATTATATGTAATTTTATTATAGCGAGTTTCTCTTCGCGTTTTACAATTCGTCCGCGAAAAAGTTTTAAATGTACAAATGGCAATTTCGTCGAGCTTTATTAGCCGGCGCCATTTTGCCGACGGCGACGGATAGATGGCGCTCGTCGGACGCCCGAGCGGGACCGTTAATCAAATTTTCGATTCGCACCTTTGCGTAATGTAAATTCACGTCCGATTAGATTTTCGCCGTTCACAAGTTCAAATATCAAACGTTAAAGCAATTAAGGCTAATGGAGGGTGTAAAATTTCAAATTCAAATAATGGCGGAGCTTTCGTGACGTTCGAATATAACTTGAAGCCTTTGGTTTTTGACCGGCGAGAAAGCCGATTCTCATTTTTGGAAAAAGGTGTCAGGAGTAGATAGGTTGGGGGAAAAATTTAATTCTTTCATTTCCTGCTCGATATACCAAATGTGCTCTTTAAATATAATATAAACGCTATTTAAAATGAATTAATTCTCAGATTATTCCGAATGGATAATGGAATTTAAAATTCATACCATTATTATATAATATATAAATATTTTAATAAATAAAATAAAAAATGAATTATGTCATTAGAATAACACAATAATATATGCAGTGCATATGCGGTCGAATATCTTCAAGTTTTTCCACTACGTAAAAGAAAATGAGGAAAAAGCGCTCGGTGCGAATTTTCAAAAAATGTGCAAAGAAAAACCATCTCGACACCGTTAGTTTAAATTTACAAACAAAAGTACGTATAAAACTGAAAAGGAAAAACTTTTCATTGTGCGGCGGCGCATTGAAAACTTTTCGTGTCGTCCTCTTTGCACCGAAATAGAAAAACACAAAAAAAAAACAAAAAATAATAACGATAGAAATAGAAAAGAAAAATGTTTTTAATCACTGCACTGAACACGCGACACAGAGCGCAGTTTTTGCTCTATCACGCTTTCAGTTCTTTGAATGCTAAAGAAAATGAAAAGCGTAAACATAAGTATTCGAAGTAGTCTAGTTCAGTTTTTCACTAGTCGAAATCAATATAAAAATGCTAAAAATAAATAATTGTTAAAAATATTATTCATTAAAATATTATATAATACTATACGGCGTCGTTTAATCGATATTATCGTAGAGTTGAACTTACAATCAATTAGTTCGCATATACGACGCTTCGGATTTTGCAATTAAAGTTTTTCAATGATACGAATCGAAAATAAATTGAATTCGTTCACGAATTTTGAAAGCAAATATCCACAGACATACATATCAGTGTAAACTTTACATTGGATAACCCTCTCATCCCCCGTAAAATCCTCGCAAATTTGAAGTATTTAAATTTAATCAGTTCTATTGAAGTTTTTACTGTATCGAATAAAGTTTAAAATTTACCAATATATACTTCAGTGATCAAAAAGTAAGATGAAATTGTCATTAAAAAAAACTCCCGAGCATTAGAAAAGCAGATAAATTGTAAAATAAAATCCTAGGTTAGTAGGACTGAAAAGATTTAATTATTTCTGAGTTACACGTATTATTTACAATTCTCGGTTTCTTCATCACGATAATGCACCATGTCATACGTATTAACATAGTTCAACCAACGTATTCGCCTGATTTGGTTCCGTGTGACTTCTGGCTATTCAGCAAACTCAAAAAGCCAATGCTGAGATGCCGTTTTGACACGATTGATGAGACAAAAACCGAACCGAAGAAAGTCTTGAAGGCTATACCGGAAAAGATTATTCCGACCGTTACGAGTATTATAAAAAGTATAAATAAAGAATTTATATTTTATAAACAAATTCACCTTACTTTTTGATCACGGTGTTATGTTACAATTAATGTGATGAGAGATTATATATAATGTGAAAATATTAAATTTTATATCATATACGTGTTACATATGAAGCAAACGACGCATTTCATAAAATGAAATATATTTTAAAATGGAACAAAATATCGTTTCGTCGGATATAAATTTCGTTTCGGACCATATTTAAAAAAAAAATATACGATCGAACACTTCTTTCAGCTGAAAAATTTTGCCGAACGATTCGGGCTTTCGTTGGACCATTAACCGCTCAATTATTATATTATCTACTACGAAACTGTCAATTCCATGTGAGAATTCAATTTTCAGCTGAAACACCGCAAAGAAATGACTGCTGAAAAAAAACCATTAACCGTTTTTCGTTACTCGCTCTTTCAGATTAAATAGAAGATTTAATTTAAAAAATTTAAATACATATTTTTACGATTTTATAAACCTTTTTTTTGATGCGGTGGTATTTTTCGCGTTTTTCTCAATTACGATTTATTTATGAACGTTGTATTGTAATATTTATGTAGATATCTGTGTGCAACTTGCGAAATGGGGTCGTTTAAATGAGCACAAAGGGTTTTCGCTTCGGGCGAAGCATGCGTTAATTAAACAGCGTCGTAAGTCGGATCCGGGTGACGCGCATACGTTCTATGTCAAATTATGCGAGTAGCATTGCGTTCGTTTAAAGTAGAATGAGAGGAAACGGGAACGTTTTGGCGAATGAGAAATTGCCCGCAAAATTGTGTAACAACTGACAATTTATGTAATGGCGACGCCAGCGGTTCCGAACCGATGGGCCGCGTTCCGTGCACGGCCTCGAATTAAACGGAAAATTGTTAAATGTCGCAACTAAATAAATACGAGGGGCGCATTCCTCGAATTGCGCGACCTGATATAAGCGTCGCATAAATCGGTCTTCAAAGTTACAAGACGCTGGTTTTAAACTCTTTGATAATAATGCAACATTCAAAAATATATATTTAATAAATAAAATGTGTGATTAAAATTTTTTTAATTTTTTTCGCTGTTTTCCATAATAAAATTTTCACTTTTATATTTTTAAATTAAACTTTTAACCCTATATTGTCGAATTAAATGATTGAAATATACGTTTAAAGCGAAAAATTATTTTTTACCATAGATTTTGAATCACGTAAAATATTTCAAATTCGCAGTCGCAAAAAAGAACTTATTCCATATTTAATTATATCCACTGTGCATGCTTTAAATTTATGGAACTTGCAGACATCCACACAGGTGTTGCATTTTCTATTTTTTTTTAGATCCTTTACGTCGCACGATAGGAAAATTTATAGCACTCTTGGATATTTTCCTGAGAGTTGCATTTTCATTTTATATATTTTTTCATAAAGAAAAAAATATAAAAAATATATATATATTATGAAATAAAAATATTAAAAATAAAATTATTTAAATTTGTTTCAAGATAATTATTCAATATAAAATTTAGTTTTAATTATTATGACACATATTTTCAATGTAAAATTTGATGTTTTTCCGCAGAGATGTCGTATAAAATTTTATATTAGTCCATAAAAGAAAACCTAGACAGCGTATATAACACGCATAAATAATATTTTTACGTATATTTATAAACAAGAATCTAATAAAACCAAAGCAAACCAAACAAGTGGCAAAGTTACCAATATATTGAGTCAATATACAGCAATATCATCCGATGGTGAAAAAAAAAATATACCAAAACGAACCTGGTTTCCTTTCACGAGATCGCGTGTGCTAGAAAAAAAAATAAGACCTAAAAGTCGCTATTTTCCCGGATAAATAAAATAAAAAAATTGCGAACAATGTTCGAATACGTATAGAGAATGTTATGGAAAACGGGATGATAAAAAAAGTGTCGCTTTTGTATTTATTTTATTTTATTTATTTTTGTATTTTATTTTGTGTATAAAAAAAAGATACGAGACATTTTTTCCAATTGGAAGTAACGAAGTGTGTGCATCGGTTAATTTTTCCATTTTTTTTATTGGAAAATTCTCAATGTAAAACGTGAAAATAGGTCATAAACATATGTATATATATATATATATATATATATATATATATATATATATATATATAATTCTAAAATTTAATATATAATTAAAAAAATCCGTGAATATTTTAAAATAATATTATTTTTATTTTAGTATGATAAATATATATATATATATATATATATATATATATATATATATATATAATAAACTGTGAAGTATTGAATAAAAGTTTAAAATATTTTATATTTGAATTATGAAATATATTTATATTTCATTTTATATAACTGATGAAATACGATTAATTATAAGATTCCAGTTCTCAAATCTATTTCATAATAATTCAATAATAAAAATCGTTAACAGATATTTATCAATATCGAAAATTTCGACTAATCATTAGACTGTATAATCATAAAAATATCACTAATAGAATAAAATGAATTTAAAATATATTTATTTAATATGAAAAGCCTATTATATATATTCTTAAATTAATAATTTTAAAATAAATATTGATTTTTATTCATAATTTATATACGAATTGATATTTTCATGTAAATAGTGTACATTTTATGTTTTTTTCCTTACTATATGACACATATAAGATGTTCTAGTTGGAAAAATGCTCTTGTCTTGATTGAATTGGATGCGAAGGCTTTACGCTTTATTACGCGTTTTTCTTGGAAAATATGACGCATTTTCACGTTACACGTCTACATTGCAAAGTTTTCCTGACGTGAATCAGTGTTTCACAAACTTTCCGTTTTTGCTTCTGACGTGCATTACACTTTATGAACGTTCTCTTATAAAGATTAGCGCGTCCTCGTTAATTACAGTTGAGACATTTTTAGATAATGTAACATCAAATTATATTTCGTTCATAATTTTTATTATAATCATTATTTTTCTGAAAAAATTATATAAAACACTGTGATCAAAAAGTAAGGTGAATTTATTTATAAAATGTAAATATCTTCAAAACAGTCGGAATAGTCTTTGTCCAGTATTGACTTCAAAATCTTCTTCGATTCGGTTTTTATCTCCTCAATCGTGTCAAAGCGGCATCTCTGCATTAACGTTTTGAGTTTGCTGAATAGCCAAAAGTCGCGCGGAGCCAAATCAGTCAAATACGGTGGTTGCGGAACGATATGAGTCGAGTTTTTGTCAAAAAAGCGCGAAGAATCAATACAGTATGACATGAAAGAATCAAGATTTTTAAAAACACGTGTAACTCGGAGATAATTAAACCTTTTTGACAAAGAAAAGCTTGACAAATATTATAGACAGTGCCCTTTTTTAAATTATAATTTCACCTTATTTTTTGTTTCAGTAGTATATATATTACATTTATATATCAATATATAAATATTATATATTAATTTATTACGTTGTATATTTTACATATTTTTCTATAACAATGTAAAAGAAATACCACAGTGTAAATAAGATTCCCCATTTTACATGTTTTCACGTTGGTTTTCAAAAAAAAATACATAGGAAAAATCTCAAGATTACAGACGCTCGTATGAAAATATTTTAAGGTTATAAGTATACGCACTCGAGCCCTTTAAATATTCAGAATATTCTTTCAGCTGAAAATATCGGCGAAATAGCGGAAATTTTTGTTACATACTCCTTTTACGGTTGTCTAGTCGTAAAAGCGTTCCACGTAATATATAGTGTCATAGGCTGCGAAAATTTACCAATGTCAAGAGGCTTTATAAGCGACAACAGTTTGGAAAACGCTGACACGCATTACGCATGTAACCTTTCAATTTTCATTAAAATAATGATGATTATTTAAAATGCTGAAAAAATTGTCGTACAGAAAAATTAAAATAAAAAAACATGGAAATATGATACATCAAAATTGATACATTTTTTAACTGTTATACAATTCAATCTATTACTGTGTAAAAGAAAACTCATTGATATTTTTAAAAATCATTAATTACATGAAAATATATATATTATTTTTTTAATAATAGTATAGATATAATATATATATATATATATATATATATATATATATATATATAATAGTGTCATAGGTGAAAAGGTATGAGTTTGAATCGTCGAAAGCGCTATACGATTATGAAGCTCGAATTAGGCATTAGTTCCCGGATTCATTCTGGATCTTTTGAGAAGGCTCTGCCGTTACGTTGGCGGGTATTCCTTTTGATGTGAAGCTTCTCTTTGAGATTGTGACATAATGGTGAAAATCTTGCAGAGGTCTTGTTTTCGGCCTTCGAAGCAATTGAACGCACGTACAAGCCGTTCGCTAATGTGATTTGCCAACGTATTGATTAGCTCAATAAACAAGCATATTTTACAATTCCCATTGGTGCTCTTTTGAGCGTGTGTTAATTAGACGAAAAATAATATTAATAGAATAACTGAAATATATATATTTGTACACGACATGATCCGATTTTATAATTCAATGAAAAAAAAATATTGTTGATAATAATAATAATAATAATAATAAGTAACGACGAGATACAAAAGATGTTTGTTATTAAGGCGCAGCGTTGAACGTATTTGAATAAGGAAAACATCACTTTCGACAATAATGAATGAGAAGCAAATAGGAAAAGTCGTTTGGTCGCGTATCGCATTGTCGAAACGAAACGTTGCGATGTTTTGTTCTGTAGTGGAAAATTCGTTGCCAAGCGACGTCGGAAAAATGTCGGAAAAACTTCGCGGAAAAACACAATGGGCAATCACGCTAAAGTGAATGCGCGAATCTTGGACGAGCCGAGCACGCAAACGGCCGACGAAAAAATCCGTAAGAAAAACTAAAAAAAAAACGGAAAAAGTTTTCACTGACATAATAAGCGTTTATTATATAATATATGTGGGTGTAAAAAGAATCCATTAATTTCATTAATTTTGAAACGAATTTTTGTAATTATTGAAAAAGTAGAAAATCATATATCAAAAATATTTTGCATTATTATTTGTAAATTCTTGAATATTATATATTCAATTACAAAAGTAAACTTTGAGACTGGAAAAAAGTATTTGAAAGAAATTGCCGCAACTCCAAGACAGACAGACTTAATTATTGCCGAGCAAAACTTACGGTTTTGCAATTTACATCAAATTCTTGGCAAACTTACACTTCTTGGTGGAAAATCGCATTTTCCGCGTCTAAAACGTGAATTGAATTATAATTAGGACGTTTAAACCGCTAAACTACCGAACGTACAGTTGAAGTTTTCATTTTACAATTTCTTTTCTATGCTCACAACATGTTCACGTCCAGGGCTAAGAAAAACTATTAACGTAATTCAATTTTGACATTCAAATTTATTATGTACAAAAAAATAGTTTTAGAGAGAAATATTTAAAATGAAAAATAGTATACGAATAGCAATATTAATACTAGAATATATCTTATATCCAAAGTGAAAATATTTGAACTAAGACAATATTATTGCTTGGCTTTTATGAGTACACATCTAGTCGTATAATATATATATATATATATATATATATATGTGTGTGTGTGTGTGTGTGTGTGTGTGTGTGTGTGTGTATATATATATATATATATGTACATTTATAGGATTCGAAGGATAAAACCGAATCTCCAAGACGGTGGCTTTTGTGCCAAGTAAATAAAAGATTGAGCTTTTCTCATTTTATCGCAAAAACAAATAAATTACAGCTTAATTTAGGAACCGCAATTAAGTTTCGCTGCCGCAAAAATAAATGCGATTATCGTAAATTGCTTCGCATTTTGCAATTTCGAACATTGGCAACGTCCTATTTATTTTGAAGATCGTTTCTAATTTGGATTCTTTCTCTGAACGACACGTTAAAATATATTAAAAACTTGAATCATCGCATCGTTTAGTTTAGTTATTATTGTTTTATACGATGTTAGATATGATTATTTAAACGGGAAATTATTTTAATTTCAATCTATGAAAACTTTTCGTATACTTTAATACTAGAAATATCGATTTTTTATATTATTTTTTAATAGCATAAATCAAATTACGTTTTTACTTCGAACAAAAAAAAACGGAAACCGGAAAAAAAACACACGAAAAATAAGCTCGAGAAAATTCAGAAGGAAGAAAAGCCGACTCTTGCCAAGCTTGCACAAAAGAGATTCACGTTCATTTCTTACATATGCAATTTTCACCGCATTTTCTCGACATGCTTTGTGATGCATTTTCCTTTTGAATAAGAGGCTTTTCAAATCCATCAAAGTTGCCGTCTAAAAAGCCTTTTATAACTGCACTATTGTTGATTTGCAGATTCATAACTGAAAAATATACGTATTAAATGTCGTCAACTTGAACAACTTTTTGAAAAGGTTATATATATATATATATATATATATATATATATATATATATATATATATATGTGTGTGTGTGTGTGTGTGTGTGTGTGTGTTTGTATATATGTGTAGGGAGAAGATATAAAATATATTAGATAAATTATAAATGTAAAATTCTTGGGATTCAATTTAAATAAATTCTAAGCAGAACCAATATATAAAATTCGTGCATTAACGAATAATCAATATATTTATTAATACATATTCTTAAAATTAAAAATTTTATTATAATTTTGATTTATTTATTCACGCATTTATATTATATGATATTTAATCAATACAGCATTATTCCATCATAAATCTAACTCAAGATACGATAAAAAAAAATATAAATATATATTTATATTGATTGATGTACCGTCTAGCGCGTTTCACGGCTCCGGTTTATTTTCATGTGAAAAAAAAAAGTTCGCAAGCCCCGGTTTCAGATTGTAAACCGTAATTTCAATATATCAGACGAAATTGTTACAATATATTTAAAAAGTTTTCGTTCGCCCTTCAACATTGTTCACCATCTCTCTATCTTTTTCTCTTATATATATATATATATATATATATATATATATATATATATATATAAGAGAGAGCAATTTATATGCGGCTCCTGTTTATGCGGCTCCTTCGGTGTGAGTGGGTTTGTTGATGTTGATGGCTCTCGTGATAGTAGCGATGGCAGAAACTGTAAATAAAGCTGAAAATATCTACTTATAAACCGCGATCAAAACTTTCGAATGGGCCTATAAAGCGACCCGAAAAACAACCGACGGCACGCGATCCACTTTTTTTTTTCCCCGGGAAAACTCCCGAGGAAAACTCCTATCCGGAACGAACGAAAAAAAAAGCAAGCTTTCGCGTGCAACGCTCGCCTTTCTTCGTACGGCTGCGGGAAATTTTTCAATTTCCTACAACAGACCGGAAACGACTTTCCATAAATTACATATAGGTCCGAATAGACGTTCGAATCGCGTCCGAGACTATTCCCATTTGTCGTCGGTGCTCATATTCGATAACGTGTGCAGTTCAATTTTTTTTTTGTTGTGCAAGTGGACCGTGTAAAAAGAATTCGTGCATTTCAAATGAATATATTCACAATATGTACAATTCGAATATTTTGCGGTCGCAGCCCTCTCGTCAATGTGTAAATGTTGACGTCGTAATGAATTCGTAATGCGAAATATATTGCTCAATAAAATATTCAAAACCAAGTATGAAATATATCGAGTATATAAATCTTCGCCGACGCATAAATAATAAACAGAATATCTTGCGGAAACATTTACGCACATGTAAATTTCATAAATCACACACTAGACTGACATAAAAATTTTCATTGATAAAAACGAAACGTGAAAAATTAAAAATAAACACTAACAACATCGTTGCTGATCTTATTTTTTTATTTCAGCTATCAAATTGTAGTATAAAAACTCGCCCTTATCCATAATTTCCATATTATATATCATATATTAACGCTTAGATTGCAAAAAGTCGATTAATCAACTAATAATAATATTTTTTTTTTCGAACATTAATAAAATAAAAATATATTTATTTCATACAAAACATAGAAAAAAAAGTTACGTTATTAATTTATTAAAATTAAATATCAAACTAAAAATTGCATGTTTTTTAATATTAGAAATTAAAAAATTCATTTATTGATGCAATGATCTTTTTTCAAAGATCAACTTTAATACATATAGCAGAGGTTGTCAATCTCTTTGATAATCCTAGCCATTTTATATTTTTTTTAATCAAATAATCATTCAAAAAGTCGAATATGGCTCGCGAGCCACAATTTCGCCACCTCTAATAATGTAATTAAGTGCATTACCAACATATAAAAACAATTTTTAAGAACCAGAATTTAATATTCAATTTTTTTTACACTACATAATTTTCAAATATACTTATTACATTGATTATTAACTATTGTATAACAATTTAATTATATACAATAAATTATTTAAAAATAATATAGTACAAAAAGTGGAGCATAATTTATATATTTTAACGCCGATTCACTATTTAGTAACTGACGGCATCCAACGTCAATTTGAAAACCACTGATCGACGCGAATAATAATAAAATAAAATGATATAAAAATAAAAACCAACGCCGTTGCGAGGCAATTCAAAGTCAAAATTGACAACGTAAACGTCGATCCGGACGGATATCGTCAACGGGCGATTTTCGCTCCGGTGAAACGGAAACCGGTTTTTCGATTTTACCGGTAAAATTTATACAGCACATAGTGAAGAAGGGTTGGAGGTTTGGATGAATGCAGCCGGTGTTTCTATATATATATATATATATATATATATATATATATATATATATATATGCAAAATTGCGCCGATGCTAATCGAACAAAATCAATATGCAACGGCGTCGTAACACGGGTCGTTACGTTCGAATGGTGCGCTTATACGACGCGTTTTAACGCTACGCGATCCAATTCAATTAATCAAATACACTCGTATCGGACTGCGATAATAGCACAAATATAATTGAATAAAATTCATGTTACGCCACTGAAATCATATATATATATATATATATATATATATATATATATATATATATATATATTGAAATATTAAAAAAATTCAAATTTATATTTAAAAAAATAATATTTTTTTGTACACCCTATATTCGATAATCACATTCTAGTATGGATAATTCGTAATCAACCTCAATTTCAATTTAACGTGTTTTCTATTCGATTCAATAGTGTTAACATAATTTAACGGTTATATGTATTTGTGTGTGTGTGTGTGTGTGTGTGCGCGCGCGCGCGCGCATGCGTGCGTGCATCATTATCCGATTTTAATCCGATTTTAAAATGGATAATCGTCGATAAATCCGTGCGAACTTTAAACTCGAATAGACAAACTGTTTTGAATATAAATTTCAATTATGTGCAAAATTAAATTTTTTGATTACGAAATAAAACAATTTTGGAATTAGTTTAAATTTGTTTTTCGTTCAATATTCGACTTTAAAATGCAACAGCACAACATATTATTTTATATTATTGTTTGAATAAAATTAGCTGAAAATTGAAATTTACAAACGAGAAATAAAGCCATAATATATCGTATAAAAATAAAAATTCATAAAATATGCAAAATAAGGGAAACAAAAAAAATGAAATAAAAAGTTTATAAATAATTTCGTATTGTATTGTATGTGACAATAAATGCTTTTCGTAAAAGAAAACACATAAAAAAGATTGAGAAGTATCGTCTTAAAGCACCAAAAAAAAAACACATAAAAGTGTCATTTTTGTGAAGAATTTAATAAAATTTTAATGCTTCCTCATTCTATTGTGCACGAATTTCACGAAACAGATCTACTTACAACATATTTTTTTTTTAATTATTTCACAAAAATTAACAATAAAATATAATTTTAACGTACGTATTTAATATCTATTTACATTTTAGATGAAAAATGAAACAAAAATAAAAGTTTTCATAATAAATTACGATAAAAGAATGAAACGTTTCCTTGATAAAAAATCAAATTAATACGAAATTTTTATATAAATTCAACATGAAAATTAACAAAATGAAAATAAAAAGTAAAAACACACATAATTAGAAATGAAACCCTTCGGAATGGATTTCATAATCCGGATTTCGAACTCCGGTTAGTCGGTAACGTGAGCTTCCGACTCGAAAATTTGTTCATAAATCACCAAAAACGGAATATAGAAAGAGAAACTTTTCGAAGGAAACTTTCATTAATTTCTACCGTGTATAGATTTTTTTTTTGTTTTTTTTTTTTTGCCTTATAATATTTTGTGTTCCGTTTAAAACAAATTCATCATCCGAAACGGGAAAACGCTAGATGGA
Source organism: Leptonema lineaticorne (assembly GCA_024500535.1). NCBI lineage: Eukaryota > Metazoa > Arthropoda > Insecta > Trichoptera > Hydropsychidae > Leptonema > Leptonema lineaticorne. The sequence continues at coordinate 3,776,785 of JANIJI010000012.1, read as the reverse complement.
TAATTCGGAAAAGTCGCTAACGAAAGAACTGTATATTCTATCCGTTTATATATGTTGTATATATTAAATTTACGTATTCGCACAGGGAGAAAAACGGGCGTAGGTTGTATATATATATATATATATATATATATATATATATATATATATATATATATATATATATATATATAAAATCGAGCCTTAGACTCTGATCCGTAGGAAAACTCGGGATCAAAAAAATTTAAATAATGACCGACCGGTTAAAGTCGGGCTTGACCGCGAAAGCGGGTTATCCAAAACGCCGAGAAGAAAAAAAGAACTATTCGTCTTCGTAAAGTTTGACAAGTTGAAGAAAAAAAAAAGAAAAAGAAATGTATTTTTATTACTCTATTTTTTTTTCTCCGTTGTTTATTTAAATTCGCTTTTCTTTCACCCCCTCACATTGAATTTGTATATTTTATACTTTGTATGAAATTTTATATAATTATTTTGTTGATAGTTTTTTCTAAAATTATATATGAAAAAAAAATATTATTTTATCGACATCGCTAATCGTACGGTACAACTCGACTGTCGGCCAACAACCGACATAGACCAAAGCATTTATTTCTTGTGTTATTTCAATTTAAAAAAGAAACTATTTGATTCAACGTTTTAATACAAATTAAAAAAAAACAAAGCGTAAAAATTCATAAAATTTAAATTGGCTAAAATAATAAAAATTAATTTAATATTGGTTGATACACGGTATTTAAAAAAATGGATTGGAAATGATTAACACGTGCGCCAAAAATAATATATTTATTCTGATAAAAAAAATAATATATTTTAATATAGATGTATCGATTGTCTCTGAGACAAGTTGAAGATAATTTTAGCGGTTTTCCATCAAGGATTTCTGTCGATTGTGAAATTCAATTAGGTGCACGTGCGAGTGCAATTTATATATATACATCAGTTATTACGACTTGGCTGTATATTGGACCCTTATATATATATATATATATATATATATATATATATATATATATATATATATATATATATAATATTATTAAAGACCCGGTTAACTTGGTGCCGATCCAACTTCGGCGCAGGAAACTCTAAACTCTCACTTCCGGTTATGAAATATGACATTCAAAACTATTGTCTGTCGCTGTTAATTTGACAAAGATTCTTCTTAAAACCACCAACATTTTTTTAATAATAGTTTATTATTTTTAATGCAATTATATATATATATATATATATATATATATATATATACTGGTTTAACTTATTTTTATATTAATATATTTTAAACGTGTTTATTTTAATCGTACAAAGCATAAAAATAAAATTACGACAAAGCAATCAAACAAACGCACAACGGGGAACGAATTTTATATTAGACCACGGTATATATGTGATAATTTTATTGCGGCAATAAATCGACCATTTTATGGACTCGTTATATATATATATATATATATATATATATATATATATATATATATATATATATATATATATATATATATATAACTGTGATCAAAAAATAAGGTAAATTTATTTATAAAATCTAAAATATTTATTTTTTCTTCCAAATCAATCCTCATCCGATAAAACGCACTTTTACCAACGCTTTTTCCAGTCCTCAAAACAGTCGGAATAGTCTTTTTCCTGTATAGCCTTCAAGATCTTCTTCGACATGAAAGAATTGAGAGTTGTAAAAACACGTGTAACTCGGACATAATTAAACCTTTTGACAAACAGATGCTTGGCAAATGTTATAGATAGTCCTACCAACTTTAGGAAAAAAATACAATTTACCTGCCTTTCTAATGCCTGAGAGTTTTGAATGACAATTTAAACTTAATTTTTAATCACAATGGTATGTACGACCATTGTGAGTCTGATAAGACTTTGTGAAACAAGACATGACCACAGTGAAAATTATACAAATAAGAAAATGTAACATGTCATCAAAACGCAATAAAAATTTCAATCTACAACTAGATAAATAATAAAGGAAGAAAACAATACCTTAAAAGGATTCGTGTTTTTTTTTATCTCTATTCACAAGTCGCCTGGATTGTATTAATGTCAATGTTTCTGGTTTATTTCTTCGCCGTGTTCATAATATAATGTAATACAAAAAAAAAAAAAAAAAAATATATATATATATATATATATAGCATATTTAGAGTATAGAAATAACGAAAAGAGGTGTGAGATGGTGAAAAAATAAAATAAAATAAAATAGAAAGAGGTCGGTTACTGATAAAACCGTCGCATCCATCATTGTCTTACTGGTGGGCTTTTAAGTAAGCATTTCTTGTCGGCCATACATTCGTCTACAATAAAATTCCAAGACTGATTTTTCCTCAAGTAAATAAAGTGTCTAATATCGATTAATTTATAAATATATATATATATATATATATATATATATATATATATATATATATATATATATATATATATATATATATAATAAAATTATTTTTAAATAGAATCATTCGTAAACATCAGTAAAAACAGTATAAATTGGTCCGATATGTAAATTTGTAACGTTTGACTTTTTTAGCCTATAATCGCATTCCTATTATATATTATACGACGGGAAAATTGGCTCGGCAACCGTCGGATCGATACGAATTATTCCAATTGGAGGCCAAGACAAAGTTCGGATTCCTCTCGTTCTGAAAGGGATGAGAAAACTGGATGATTGAGTTGGCCTCGAATAATCGGACCCTGCAAAGGGAAGCCAATATCACGGCATCGAACTAGGGCCGAATGTGGAAAATGGAAACGTTCACCCGAAAGGGTGGCGTATTTAATCGAACAGGATCGAAAACCAGGTGAGGCCAGGTGGACTAGAAGAGTCGTAGAGGCGAGTCAGCGTCGATAATTGATTTTCGCCACTTGTACATTGCTTATTATCGCACTACAGTCTGTTTCGAAACAAAGTTTTCCGCCCCATATATGTGTGCCTTATATCGTGTTGGAATCTTTTACACACTCACAATATATATACATGTGGTATGAAGTGGACTTTTCACGGATAAAAGTAGCTTTTAAATCCTACTCGTCGTACCTGAAACACTTGGAAACGCTTGCAATTAAATTGGATTGAAGTCGAACAATTCGAACGTGACCAGAGAGTTTTTTTTTGTATTTTATAAAACTTTAGAATAATAATAATAGTGTATATATATGTAATCCAATGTTTTAAATATTAAAAAAAATACTAATAAAACAGTCGAACCTGTTTTTGTAACGTAGAAGGGGCCGCATAAAAAAATCGCATAAAAAAATATTCAAAAACTTTGTCAATAGCTATAAAAAATAATTTTAACGTAACATATGAAAAAAAAAATGCGATAAAAAAAGGTTGGCGGCAACTAATTGAAGTTATCAGATGGAGCATTATGTTTTGAAATTGTCTGATATAATATTGAATATGACTAATAAAACATTATAGGCTGGTGCAATATTTACATATAAACTGATACCAAAAATGAATTGTATTATGATTCATAAGCCGCATAAATAAAGAATCGCACAAAAATATCGCATGCAAAAACCGCACAAAAACAGGTTTGACTGTTAAAAATAATATTACTGCAATAATTGAAAAATCTGTAAATTATCGAATATCTTTATTTAAAATTTATTTAAAAAAAACATTTTAAAAACATCCTGTATGTTTGTACGAGTTTCTATGTTGGTATAATAGTAAATGTAAAGCTATTTATCGTCGTATCAATTTGCTTTGATCTCTATAAAACGATTGATTCTCGCGTGAAACTCGTTTTAATCGATTAAATTTTAATTGAGTTCGAATCGCGCTTGCCGTGATTTGAGAGAGAATATCTTTGAAATTACTTCAAATTCATTTTTTTTACATTATAATAAATATTAGAAAGATTTCTTCAAAAATTTATTTTTTATAGCATAAAAATATTATGAATTATTTAATATAATGAAACTTCTTTTAATATAAATGGATATCGATTATGAACATAACAATTTTATAATCGATACATACACCCGGACTTTGACTCTCGACGGACTCCATGAGTCCTTCGGATTTCGGTTCCGGTTTTCGCACTGCAGCGATTTCGCTGCAAAATCTCCACTTAATTTGCAATGTACGCAGCGAATATCTTGTGTTTAACTTTTTAATTATCCCACCGAATAAATGATACAGTTCCCTACAGCTTTCGCAGCGATATTAAGATACACATTAGCATTCCAGCTTAAAGCTCATTTGCATCCAAATAACTTCCAAAAGGGGCAATGCGGCCTCCGAATGGCTTGTAATATTGCAAAAGCTACCGTGCAAAATGCTGCGAAGAAATTATACACACACACACATACAAAGAAACTATGTGGCAGTTTACAGAAAAGCATTAAAATTAAATTTTATCAAGGTGTGCGAATCATAATTTTTAAACTAATTACAACAAATTTTTGTTTGTTCGCCGACAAAATAGACCACGAATTTCAATTCGTGACGGAATTTATTAAAATACTCGGATTCTCAGTTTGTAATCGTAATTACAATATTCTGTGTATGTGTTTACATCAGTTTATTTAGTAATTTAATTCAATATTAAAAATTATAAATAAATAGTTTACAATTATAATTTTATATAAAATTTTAAAAATAAAGATCGAACATTATTTTTCTTGATTCTTTGAAACGACATATTTTCTTTGAGAGATCGAATCACTGACTCTGAATTTAATCTTCAAATATAATATTTGATTTTTATTTTATCATTGTGAATAAAATATATAATCAATGAAAATTGAACGAATTATTACCAAAAAAAAAATACACCTAACTCTTTTTTTACACGACATTTTTATATACGATTTATAATGAGTTTTATACGAAAATATATGATTTTTTTTACCTTACATGATTTTTTAAAATTGCGAAACATATCCTCAAATTTATCATATGTCATATGTATTTATGATATTTACACATTTTTTTCTACACGTTTACTTAAGAACGTATCTACCGTGTAAAAAGAGAGTTAAGTCTGAATAAAAAATTTACAAAATTCTCGAGTAAACAAAAAACAACTAAAAATCGATTTCTGAATTGAAATATTATTTATATTTTGAACAAACAAACACGTATCGCTTTATACAATATTTTCTTTCCGCCATATTGGAATATAATAGAATACAACCTGATCGAGGATATCAAAGAGTGTCCTTTTTTTTTTTTCTTCATTTCGCTTATTCGGATAATCTTTAAGAAGTGTTCCGAAGTTTGGCACAAGATCGACGTCTGCTGCGACTCCGCCCCATGAGAAGGGTCTAGGAAATGTCAACCCAGAACACAAAGGGACAAGGAAAGGGCATAAATATAGCTTTTTCATTAATATTCTGCAAATGGCCAATCGTTTTGTGGGCGGGTTACCACCCACCGTTCGCCCAAATGCGAATTTTGTGAGGTCGGAATACTGAAACTTACTTAGGGACAATATCGTGCATATTACTATAATTTATATATATATATATATATATATATATATATATATATATATATATATATGTTTATATAATTATACAGGTTGATTAAAAAATTTAATACAATTTTGTCTTTTCGATACCACATAAATTCATATTCAAAAAAAAATATCATATATTAAATCGTGTTGAATATGCAAATAAGATACTATAGTGTTACATGTAAAACTGAATTAATTTTTAATACAAAAAAAAATATCTAATACAACTTCTTCGGTTTTCTATTCGCAACACGTTCGCATATAAATAGTATATATTATATTATGGCGTCGATTAATATTTTCAGCTGAAAATAAAAACGGCATTCGTAACGCAGTCGTGAACTTTTGCGTTCACGACACTGATTAATTTTTCAGATTTATTTTTGCTGCACGTAATATAAAATAATTGCGATTCGAATTTATTTTGATCCGTCGAAATTATTGAGTTTAATGCATCAAAGTCGATTTGTGAAATATTTGAAATATTTCGTTGTAAAGGAAATTTTTTTTATATAATAAAATCAATAAAATATATTAAATTTTTTTTTTGTAGAGTCCAATCGTCAACTCGTTGCCCAACCATCAAATATATTATTTCATTTTAAAAAATCCTTTGCAAAATATCCTCCAAATATATATGTGTCTTTTAAAATTTATCCGCAATGATAGATTTCCTTGAAAACTTTTCCTATTTTTCTTTGTCGGATAGACGCATTTTCTTGCGGCACATTCGAAGGATTATCACCTGAACATCTCCAGGATTCGAACGTAATCTGCATCAAACCCTCGACTAAAGGGTTAACATTAAACATTCACAGTTGTAGCCGTGCTTTGATTGCACTAATGTCGAGCACAAAGACAACGCACGGTTCAAAGTGGATTATGCAAGGTTACACGTGATTTAATTAGATATTACAAACAAACGCGCACACGTGCACAAATGTCAGTACGAATGTATTATCAAACGTAAATAATACATAATTTAATTTTGTAATATATATATATATATATATATAATTATTTTTATACCAATTACAATCCAACGCTGAGCTATTGAAGGTATGATATAGAATTAGAGAGAATGCTAGTACTGATGACGCCGAGCGCCGATGGTGTCACGCTCAACTACGAGATAACTCGTTTGCGTTCTTTTCCAGAGCACCAACTACAAATTATCTCGTACTGTGTTTACTTGCCATTTTATACTTTTTTGTTAATTACTATGCACTAGAATTAGAGTTTTTAATAATAAAACATGATTAAATCACATTGTCATTTTTGGACAGATTTCTGAAAATTGCCGTCAACGTGTGTTAAATGATCTTTACGACTCATCATCATTTATACATCATCGTCATGTTAGCATTCAATTAAAGCATTTCAATTTTGACAGCTAACCTCTTAATTTACGACCATAAACGCGAACAAAACGATACTTTTCGTGACCATAATTTTATATACTTTTTATAAACATGATTTTTAATGTACTATTTTTTATATAATCATCGCTTGAATTATTAGTATTTAATATTTTTTTTATTATTAATTTTTAAATTCATTTCTAGAAAATTGTATATATTTATTTTTATTTCAAAAATATTAAATTAAATTTATACGATCCAAAACAAAAAAAAAAAAAACCTCACTTGTATTCCTGATTATTTAACCCTCCATTTCGGTCGGTGATTCGCGGCTAAAACGAACAACCCTTGCTAACGCGGACACTATGACTTTCACTGTAGTTCGCCCCTTGTTTCGACACCCTCATTATGCGAGACCGGTTTTCAACGATCCGTGTCGAAAGTCGAGAACCGACACGGACCTCCCTTTCTCATAAATACGGTCGTAATCCAGCCCCGTTCGTCCCACTCGAACGAAAAACCCTTTTCGGTCGAAATTAATTGTTTCGACGTAATTCGAGACCGGCGACTTTTGCGTGATGTGGGACAAACCTAATTTTTTTTTTTTACGTGAACGTGAGCAAAATTCGATATACGCCGCCCTCCAGTTGACGCCATCTTGATATATACATATAAAAACAAAACGTTTTATGTTGTAGTGAAAATTGCCATTCCATATATAATATAAATTCATGTGTAGTAAATATATTTTTGGCGAAAACTATCCGCCTTAATCAAGAGATGACAAATTTTCACATCCATATCGTTACCCTTTAAATAAAATACGAAATTATTACCATCACTTTTCAAGAAATTATATTATATTTTCTATAAAAAAAATGTTTTTATATATTCTTTTCTTAATTAAAGAAAACTATTTCACAAGCTTCGATTTCACCCAATAATGCTCCATGCGATTTTATTTCAACTTTATTAATTTTACATTGCTATACGTTTTACGATTAAATTACTAAAATTTATATATATATATATACATGAAAAACATTACATTATATAGCAGTTTCATCAAAATATAACATGTACACATTTTTAATTTTTTAATAATGTGCACAAAAAGTAAGTTAATTAAATAAATGTGACTAATTAATTCAATATAAAACAGTAAAGCTTACACATGATGAATGGAAATATTTTATAAAAAAATTGTATAATGAATAAAATATTTTTAATAATTTTTATTACATATCATATATTCTTTCACTGATATAATTTAATTTCTAAGTTAATTAGACACGATATACAAAATTTGAACTGAAATTTCAAATAAACAGCGATTTAAATTGAAATAAAAACGCAAATATATAAATTAATACGTAACAAGGTTTTCATCGTTGAAAATTTTATATTAAAAAAAAAAAGATAAAACAGTAACTGAAAATCAGAAAACATCTGTTGCAAGACGAACTCGAAATGGCGTATCTTCTTTATGCGAAGCAAAAGAAAAAATATATACGAAACGAATAAATAAACAAAACGAAATCGAAAGGTTTTTCCAGTCACGCTTCACTTTTCAAAAACAGTTTACTTAGTGAAATATTTTCTGAAAAAAAAAATTTTTTTTTATGCATGAAGCAATTTGGCTCAGTAATTGCTTTTTCGTCCGAACGAACGGCATTCGTGGTCACGACTCACTGCCGTTCGTTTTGTTTTGTAAAGTTAATTAAGCTTCTAAAAAGTCAGAATCCGCTCTAAGGCTGCGAATGCACTAATTTTCGTTAAATAAATCCAATAATATATATATATATATATATATATATATATATATATATATATATATTAAAAGAAAAACAATAATCTCTAACATATCCTAAATTATTTCGATTTACCATATATCAAACATTTGCAATAGTGAATCAATTAATAATATAAAAAAATATTTCGTTCTCAATTATCGTTCGTTTAGTATAAATATAGCCTTAATAAAACGCATTAAAGCCTAAAAATCGATCGCACACCTTCTCCGTGCGTCTTTCCCACGTTTTTCCCACCTATTTTCCGTGACTTTTCCTACATTTTTTTCTCGTTTTTCGTTCTTTTTTTTTCCAGCAGGAAAAAAGAAAAACTTTTCCTATATTGCCGCGAAGACAAACTTTGCGAATGCATTAACTGTACGGTTATCGTGTCGCCGATAACATTATCGACCGTGTTAAACTCGCATAAGACAAGATCGATAAAAGCTATCGTATAAACCAATATATGTTAATATAATAAAATAATATAAAAGACATATATTATATGTTTAAAATTTATTTACAAAGAAAAACACTTTCAAACACTCACAATACAATCGTATCAAAAATCATATTTTAATTTTTTAAATTTTCAATACAAATAAAACTTATACCGCCTTCGATATTCTTGCACAATGTGTTGTTTTTCTATATTTTTACACTTAATATATTTATATATATATATATATATATATATATATATATATATATATATATATATATATATGTAATTAAAATTGTGAAGAGGGTAGGACAAGGTTGTGCTTCTCGAGCTTCATTCACTCGCATACATTTTCCGAATATAATAAAAATGAGGTTGCGATACGCAAATAATGCGTCGTTAGATTATTATCGGCGAAGGCTTTCACGGACTAACGACCCTCCCAAAGTACGCATGCAAAATTCACTAACGACCCGTGAACCACTGTCGAATTATTGTTTTTTTTTTTGTATTTATTTATTTATTTATCCGATGCCATTCATTTTATAATAAATACGTTCACAACTGCCGGCGACACGATAAAAATCGATCGATTACTTTCATATCAAATATATATGAAAAAAAATTATATATAATTTGGTATAAGTCTTTAGAAAACTGAGATGAAAAAGTAAGATGAATTTGTTTGTAAAATGTAAATTATTTATTTATTCTTTCAAATCAATCCCCGTCCATAGAACGCAGTTTTGCCAACGCTTTTTCCAGTTCTCGATACAGTCGGAATAGTCTTTTTCCGGTATGGACTTCAAGACCTTCTTCGATTCGGTTTTTATCTCATCAATTGTGTCAAAACGGCGTCTCCGCATTGACATTTTGATTTTGAGCCAGAAGTCACACGGAGCCAAATCGGGCAAATACGGTGGTTGCGGAACGAATCAACCAAGAGTTGTAAAAAACTCAAGAATTGTAAAAACACGTGGATAATTAAACCTTTTGATGAACATACGCTTGGAAAATGTTATAACAATCCTATCAACTTAGGAAAAGAAATACAATTTGCCCAGGAGTTTTAAATGACAATTTCACCTTACTTTTTGATCACAGTAGTATGACTCCTTTCGTCTTTGTGTAATTAAACTTCTTAGTGTGTATTACATACGACTTGATCAACAAATCTAATTCACATTAATATCATTAGATTTTATCGGATTTTTTTTATCATGAACTCCGCCGTTGATTTGAACTTGAAATTTAAAAGTTTTTCTTTGTCGTTTTGTGTATGTTATATCAATTTTTTAATTAACTGATTTCTTATTTGTCGTCAAATTATTATAATATATTAAAAATTGCACAAAATTTTTACAATCAAGTAATTTTTTTTTCGATATCTTATTCAATTATCTTTCATAAAAAAATATGCACCTCAATTAAATAAACATTACTTAAAAATATTTCATCTTACTGTACATATTTTAAATATTACATCTACATCAGGAATATTCATGAATTATAAATTAACATTCTCCGCAGTTCTTTCGTCGCCAAATTAATTTTACACTAGTACTATTCCTAGACAGAAGCCACCCGATACACGTGTACATATATATATAAAAAATAATAATAAAACAAGCTACGTATTCGGCGACACGGAATAACTAATAACTGAACTGGTATTCGAGGTGAAATTTACATTTGAAGGTTTTCACGGTTATCCGGTTATATTTTAATCTGTCGTTAACTCAACAAAGCTGTATTTTAATAGAGTATTCTCCCAACGGAAACAACTTTATAACGTAACTGGTTAAAATACCGATTAAATTATACGCCGTCCCTTTTTCAGGAAACCCTCGAAAATAATATATGCACACCGAAATATTATTATTACGACACAAATGGCGAACAAAGAGTGCCGAGAAAATGGTATAAATAGCCACAATTTAAAACGTCGACGACGATAAATTTTTTTAACGTTAATTATGTACTCTATTATAGTGAATAAGCGATTTCATAATTCAGCAATCGATAGTGTGACATTTTGGTAATAATAATAATATAGATTTTTGAATGAAAAATCTGCACCCGTTTGGTGCTGTATATTATTCGATTATATTTTCGCATTTCACATCGTATAATATATGTTATATTCTTCGATGCGAAGTGAAAAAAAAATATATGTAAATAAGAAATACGGATGAACAAAGGAGATAATGTATAATGCGTTTTTCAGTTTTTTTTTTTTTTGCAAAAACGAAAAACATTGACGCGTGTACGCTTTCAGGAAAATTTTCAGCATATTCCAAAGATGTACACTGAAAATTCCCAGGCGGATATGTGTGTGACGTTCGTCAATAGGAAAAAGTGAAGTCTCTGTATAGAGAATTGTAACTACAGGATGACAATAAAATTATTAATATCCTTATCAATATCTAAAATGTATTACGATTATTTTTTTATATCACATTTATAAAAAAACAATCCTTATAGATCAATAATATATCTATATAACTTTTTCATCAAATGAAAAAGTCATATAGATATATGTTTTTATTATTATATCTTATATAAAATTATATATATATATATATATATATATATATATATACCATATATATAGCCTTCAAGACCTTCGATTCTGTTTTCATCTATTCAATCATGTGAAAAACGGCGTCCCCGCATTGACCTTTTGAGTTTGCTGAATAGCCAAAAGTCGCACGGAGGCAAATCAGGCGAATACAGTGGTTGCGGAACGATACGAGTCGAGTTTTTGTCAAAAAAGTCGCGAAGAACCAATACAGTATGACATAGTGCATTATCGTGATGGAGGAACCAAGAGTTGTAAGAACACATACAATTCAGAGATAATGAAACCTTTTGATAAACAGACGCTTGGCAAATGTTATAGACAGCCCTAACAACTTAGAATGTTTTTTTATAATTTACCTACCTTCCACGGGAGATTTAAATAATAATTTTACCTATATATATATATATATATATATATATATATATATATATATATATATATATATATATATATATATATATATATATATATATATAAGCTTTAATTATTTTTAAAGATTGATCCACATTCTTCCATAGATTTAAACTTCACAATCATCCTGTGAAGTGGTGAATATAAAAAAAAAGAGACTTTGACGTGACGGTGGAAGAAAATGAGGGAAAATTCGAAAAGTGCGAGAGAGATATGCGGCATTGAAATAGACACGTGAAAAAAAAATTCGCATGAAAGGAAAGAATGAAAATTATTCACACCCGAATGGCTTTTCACGGTACGGCGAAAATATGTTGACCTTTTCCCTGGATGATGTATCGGCGTAGCTTTTATATTTTTCATGATTCAATGTATCTTCGAATATAACGGGGCCTATATGTTGTACTGTGAACTGAAAAAAATATGTATATGTATATATATATATATATATATATATACATATATATATATCATATTGCTGAAAAGTTATCAATGATGGTTGTAATAATATATGTTATCCATATAATAAAAAAATAATAATTATACATCTACGTCGAAATTCAAAATTTTGTACACAATTTAAATGAATTAAATATAGTTTTTTTTCCACTCGTAAAAATTATAATGCATAAATTTTAATATATGTATAAAAAAACAATCAATTTTTATAAAACATTAATTTTCATAAATTAAAAAAATCCAATAATAATTATATAACGCTATTATTATTATTATTGGCAGAAATAACAAGAAATAAATAACGCATAGTTATTTATTTCTTGTTATTTCTGCCATAGTAATAATTATAAAAGATTCTCTTGATTTAAAAAAAAATGTGTTCAACATTTTTTTTTCTAAATTATTCGAAAAGAAATTATTTGCGAAAGTCAAGCATTGGTGATATCTTTCGCGAAATAAGCTCAAGGAAAGCTCGGCGAATCTTCGGAATGATTTTCCATGGTTGTGATTGCATGCTTTCGTGGCATTTTCTGCACTTGATTCCCTGCGGAAAACTCGTAGAAAAGCGTCGGAAAATCTCGAACCGAAGAGCATAAGGACGGTGAATAAATTGCGTTCTATTTACATTGCTTTGTCCCAGACGTACAATAGAATAATATATATATATATATATATATATATATATTAAATTCAATTTAGGATTACATGGAAAGAATTTAAAATATACGTCATGTTGCGAGAAATAATTTTAATAAATAAAATATAGATAAATAAATCTTTCTTTTATGTTCGGAAATACAATTTTATATATAAATATATTGATAAGATGTTTCAAATATTTTTAAATTATTGATGTAAATTCAGAAACCGTAGGTGCGCTAATAAAAAATTTAGCAGCGAAAACTCCGTTAATTTTCCGACTTCGTCATCGTACCACGGTTTCTCCAAAGGAACAATAGATGTCACTCTGCCAATTAAGACTTATTTCTATAAAGGATGAATTGAAATCTTTACATACATATCTGCGCTCGACAGATAATCCGATAGACCGGCAATAGAGAAGCACAATAACGACAAAAATTACGTATACACGGCATATTAAGAGGTCAAAAAAATATCGAAAAGGCGGATTAAATTCACTTATTTTTTATTTTTTTTATTCATGCCCGTTTTAGAAAAATATAGCATACATTTGGTGGGTCATTTAATGCGAATCGGCATCGCGTGATTACATAATTATGACTTAATTTATTATTTTTCCACATATGACATTGTACATGATAACAATTACGATTAATAATGTTTTATAAATCCAGAGTGTGTACATTTCTCGAATTTGTGACCTTACGAAAATGTCTTCCATAATTTTTTGGCATCGTTGATGTGAAAAGACATGTTATTCATATATTGAAAAGCTGATTTATTATAATTTAATATGCCCTAATTTTTATTTTTTTAACATAATATAATGTCTAAAGTTTGATATGAAAATTTGATAAGATAATTTTCTCATTCTCAACAATAGGTTTATAAATGACATTATGAGAATCAAATTCATACGTTTATTATAATAATCAAGTATAAAACTAATGAAAAAAAAATAAAACTAATGAAATTAACACATTCATGCGAACATGGAATAATCAATATATAGATAAATCAAATAATAATTGATAAACCTTAATCTAAAACCCACATTCCATATTTTATACTAGGATAGAAGATATGCGCTGATCCGACGATTTTCCATAAATTCAATTATTTGACTCTTATAATTACGAAAATGTTTATAATTCTACAAATAGAGAATGCATTGGAAATTTTGTCCACATTGTTTTCTTCGGACTTTCATATATTACTGTAATCAAAAATTAAGGTGAAATTGTCATTCAAAACTCCCAGGTATTGGGAAAGCACGTAAATTATATTTTTTTTCTAGGTTGGTAGGACTGTCTATAATATTTTCCATGCGTTTGTTTGTCAAAAGGTTTAATTATCTCCGAGTTACACGTGTTTTTACAACTCATCAAGATAATAAATCATGTCAAACTGCATTAGTTATTCGCAACTTTTGTGCCAAAAACTCGACTCATATCATTCTTCAACCACCGTATTCGCCCGATTTAGCTCCGTGCGACTTCTGGCTATTCACCAAAAGGCCAATGCGGTGACGCCATTCTGACACGATTGAGGAGATGAAAACTGAATCAAATAAGGTCTTGAAGGCTATACAAGAAAAATATTACTCCGACTGTTTCGATGAATGGAAAAGCGTTGGCAAAAGTGCGTTTTATCGGACGAAGATAATCCCCTTTGAAGAGGATAAAATTGATTTGAAGGAATAATTAAAGAATTTACATTTAATAAACAAATTCACCTTACTTTTTGATCACAATGTTATATGTGTTATAAAATACTTATTTCTAATTTAACTTAATGCCGTGATTATATAATATTTAATATTATAAAATTTATTTTAAAAATCTTATATAAAGAATGAAAGTTTTTCGTTTAAGATATCATTTTGCAAAACAAATATTCTTGCAAACGGTGCAACGATTAAAATTTCGATTATTTAATCTTTTTGGAAACTGACGTAAAAAATTTTCTTTGACCGTTTCAGATGTTTTTTTCTTCCAATGTTCGTTTTTAAATTGAAATTTTCCATAAATCAATATATTTTGAGATTCTTTCTGTGCTGCTTCTTTTATGAATTCGATAGTAAATTTAAGAAGTTTTATAAATATTTTGCAAACATCAATACCTTTAGATATAATCTGTGTAATGTTTCCGGAATCAAAACTATCATAAATATCCAACACTAAAATCAAAATATTCTCTACAAAATCACTATTGTACAATTCTACAATTTCTATTATATACTGCGATGAATTTCGATTTTCATTTTCGATTTTATAAACTAAATCGATAGCGTGTGAATACGACAATTTTATCAATACTGAATGTTGATTTTTAAGATTTGTGATTTTAATTTCGGTCAAATTTTCATCGTCTAACAGTTTTATAATGATTTTCGTTTCGTCATTCGAAAATTTTATATCGGATAATTCATACGATATGACAAAATAGTTCTCTTTTTCTTTTATTAAATTCAAAATTGACGAATTTTCATCGCTCGATTTCCGTAAATCTCTTATATATTCGAACGCTTTCTTCGCACCCGTTTCGAACACTTGTCTAAAATAAAAATAAAAAAAAATACAGTAAAAAGGATATTATAAAATTGCATTATTCAAAATAATTTTTGTATTATTACAATTTAATAATGAAAAAAAAAGAAATTTCAAAGATTTTATAATATATTATTATATAATAGAGTTAATTTATTTTTACAATTTAAAAATACGCACCTAAAATTACTATTCAAGTGATCTTCCAAATTTCGTGAAACGTTATTTTCTACAAAACTTTTTATCGTACATAAATCCAGTAATGAAAAACATAAAAATAAAATGGATGATGCAAGTTGAAATAATTCTAAACTAGAAAGACATTCGCCGTTATGCAACTGTAAAAATAATAAAAAAAAATATGCTTAATATTAATAATAATTTGTCTGCATCTTTTTTATTAAATATTAAAAAAAACATTTTTTTAAATATATATATATATATATATATATATATATACACAACAATTTTTACTTACTTTTATCGCTATTGAGATAATATTATTAGCTAATCCCAAACTGTTAATTGTGATGCTGGTAATTACAAATGTTTTACCAATATTCAACGCTAACTGAAAGAATTTTATAAATCTATATAAAATAAAATCAATTTTACATTTTGATATTTGTATCACATATACTGTATCCAATAAATGCAAACTAATATCAATTAATATTTATACATCACTCTAAAGCCACTCAATTTTTATATTTATCAAACGTGAAAATATATTATAACATTTAGATACATACATTACTTAAAATGGCACCTTGACTTGCAGTAATAGCTAAAACTTTAGTAGTTATACCAGATCCCATTCCTACTATATTTCCACTGATGTTTATCCAACAAGCTCGCGCTTCAGAATTGCTTAGGGCAATTGTCTATAAGTGGTTGTTTAATAATTATATAAATAATAAAAATATATTAAATTAACACATTACCAAAGGAAAGCGTAATAATACGACTGACGCCTGCTATCAGTTAAATGGGGGAAGCGTAGTAATACGCTTTGCATTGTCTGATATCATTTGTTGAATAAATATTTGGTCTATATGAAAAAAAAATATTACATTGTATTATTTTCATTCTGAACTTATTCGATTTTCAATATTGACACACAGTGTTTTTGCGTAATGTTCGCAAAATTACCCCCTTTTACGTAACAGACAGCGACAAACTGGGCCCCATGGTAAAGTGTTAATAATTTGTTAACAACCTGATTGTGTCGTCTTCTATCGTCCAATTCTACACTTGATAATACAACTCCTGTAATTCCACTAGTTACAGTGAATACTGAAGATGCAATTATTATTGGAAGAACTGGTAAAGCTATAGAAACTGTTAATGCTATACCGGAAATTGCACCAACACTAATTCCGACCCATTTTGCAATTGTTTTAGCTGTTTCATCTAGTGTTGATGCTGGCGAACAAATATTTTCCAAATCAGTTACCTAAAAATTGATTATATAAATATTTTTCCTGATATATTTTTTCTTTTTTTTTGATATTATATAGATAATTACATTATTTATTGATAAAGAATAACATCCATTTTTAGGCAGAACTAGAACCCCTTTTGGTAATTTGTTATATATTTTGTAATCATTCCAATCAGAATACACTCGAACATTGTCATCAATAAACAAACAACACGTTTGTACTTCTAAAAATTTTAAAATAATCTTTTAATATTAATACACAAATGTGTTTTTAAACGACACGATTTTTTCGACAAACTATTTTTTTTGAATGGCGAGATGCATTTTCTTATTTTGAATACGGGAAAAATTTGTATTTTTGTAGATAAAATTTTAGAATATTCGTTTAAATCATTTTTTCCGTTTTGCCAGGGTACACAACAAACATATATTGTCGTCATGAAAATTTCATTTCCATTTGCACTATATTTACCTGTAACACAAAAGAACTTATAATATTTTTATACTTTTTCATACCACTGCGATCAACAAGTAAGGTGAAATTGTCATTTAAAACTCCCGGGCAGTAGGAAGGCAGATAAATTGAATTTTTTTCCTAGGTTAGTAGGACTATCTTACATTTGCAAAGCGTCTGTTTATCAAAAATTTTACCTCCGTGTGACTTCTGGCTCAAACTTGAAAGGCCAAATCATCACGATAATGTATCATATCAAACTGCATTAGTTTTTCGCAACTTTTGTGCCATAAACTCGACTCATATCGTTCTACAACCACCGTATTCGCCCGATTTGGCTCCGTGCGACTTGTGACTATTCAGCAAACTCAAAAGGCCAATGCGGTGACGTCATTCTGACACGATTGAGGAGATGAAAACGGAATCGAATAAGGTCTTGAAGGCTATACAAGAAAAAGATTACTCCGACTGTTTCGATGAATGGAAAAGCGTTGGCAAATTGCGTTTTATCGGACAGGGACTACTTTGAAGGGGGTGAAATTGATTTAGAAGAATAAATAAAGAATTTATATTTTATAAACAAATTCACCTTACTTTTTGATCACAGTGTTATATGCAAATATAATAATTCTAGTAATAACTCATAGGTTTAATTTGTTCAACAATGTCCCGAACTAATTCTGTTTGTTTTTCATTATAGCCGATATCTTCATTATTCTCTTCAATCATTACATGATCAGGTGGTCCATATAAAGCAAACGCTATATATCTCGCCATTATTCTCAAGCCATCTCTGGTGTTTTCGAATCTTCAAGAATAAAAAAATGAATATATATATATATATATATATATATATATATATATATATATATATATTATAAAAATAATTCTTCAATACATAATTACATACTCACTTATTGAAACTGAATTTTGAAAAGTGATTACAAAACCGCTCTTGTATTAAATATGCCGTTGTAGAATTAGATCTTT
This sequence comes from Leptonema lineaticorne, assembly GCA_024500535.1. Taxonomy (NCBI): domain Eukaryota; kingdom Metazoa; phylum Arthropoda; class Insecta; order Trichoptera; family Hydropsychidae; genus Leptonema; species Leptonema lineaticorne. The sequence goes on along the minus strand of JANIJI010000012.1, from coordinate 3,758,161 downwards.
AATAAAAAAATAAAATAAATATTTAATAGTCAGCGAGGGCATCATTTGACTCGCTAGCCATTGATTGCCCATCGCTGACTTGAATTATTATTAAATTAAATATTTATACATACTCTGTTTCTTCGGCCATTTCTGCAAATAATGGAATTTCCAGCAATATGTTTTTATTTTTAATTTGAAAAAAAATCACTGATTCTCAATCTTAAACAATAAATTTTCAATAAGAAATGAATATAGTTCAAATACCGCGCGGCGCTAATTCAATTTTTCTACTAAAATTCTAAATTATCAATGGTTAATATTTATATAGTAAAAAATATTGATAACATTATATAATCTCAAATATGTTCTGTTTACTGATAACAAATCAATCAATGAAAAAAAAATTCATTATCGTAGATCTCATTACTTGTATTATTTAGTTTTTATAATTAAAATTATAATCACAAGTTTGAACTTGTAATAAAACAAATCAAACAATATCTTACTTCGAGACCGTACCGATTATGAATAATTAAATTAATTCACCGCGTTCTTTCTCCGTTATTTGTTTTTGGCGCTAAATTTGTAAATATTAAAAAATTTCAAAACGTCATATTGGAAATATCTAATGTCGAATATTAATTGCATAATTACGGCGGCAATAAATTTTCACATTATCGTAAATAAATCTGGCAATTAGGCAACATATAATTTATTGCGCGACCCATTAACGGCAACTTTAATATGCACACGAACATTTATAATTAGAGCACGATTTCATATTTTAATGGTGGTTTTATATAGCGAAGTATATATTTTAATTAATATACACTTTTATTGTAACGAATTTAAAAAAAAAATACCATATATAAAATTAGCATAACTATTTTATTATGCTTTATTTTAAATTTCATCGTTATTATCGATTAACATACACACAATACTTGTCGAAAATTTATCCTAAACCGTTTTCACTCATATTTTGACATTATGATTTACTTTCATTTTCGCGTACCTCGCAGGATTAAATTTAAGGAAAAGAAAAATTTTCTTACATTAATTTCATTATTTTATTTGTGAATTATTTATATATAGAGTGGTACCTCGATATATGAATGTTTTGTGATATGATCCGCCGAACGAGCGATATTTTGCTCTGAAATGATATCAAGGATTTTATTTTATATCGTATCACATACTATAGTATATAATATGATATAAAATAGTTTAAAGTATATATTTTACGAATTCGAGTATAAAAAAAAACTCGAACTTTAATTCGAGTTTAATTCGTTACGTATATAAATAATATTACATTCAATAAAGTGAATTAAATGTCACTTGTCGCTTTATTTTCGTAGTAATATTTTCGCGGGATTTTCATTTAAGGTCGACAAAAGCGAAATCCTCGAATCACCGAACCACGCCTAATTACTTTTTTATCCAACATTAACGAAGGTCCACCAGAAATGGGTCCCAAAACGCGCTATTTCATATCCCTAAAAAATACATATATAAATATATAAAATAATATATACGAACACTAGCGCTCGTTTCCTCTAATCCTAGCCTTAATTACGCGGTCTTATAAACCCATATACAGTTATATAAAATATACAGTCAAAACAAGTTTTTGTGCGATTTTTGTATGCATTTGTTTTGTGCGATTCTTTATTTGTGCGGTACTTGAATCACTATACGACTCGTTGAATTACAAAAATGTATTTTTTTTTTGCTAACAGTGTGTATGTATATATTGCACCAACATATTTCATTGGTCATACTCAATATTCTTACACATATAATGCATCAGCCAATTTCAATACTATAATATGCCAACTAATTATTATAATATGCCAACTAATAACTTTAATCAGTTGCCACTGACCTTTTTTTATACGGTCACCCTACAACACATATTTTTACGAAGTTTCTGAATATTTTTTTTGTGCGATCCCTATCAGGTTACAAAAACAGGTTTGTCTGTATATGGAATTTTATAAATTATATACGATACAATTTATATCTCGTTGATGTTCTTCTGTTGAAATCAAAAATTGATTCAACTCGTCGCAAGATTGGAAAATACAATAATAATAATAATTATTATTATTTCACACAATTTATTACGATTAAAAATATTTTTTTCTTTTTAAATGCAAAATATATAAAAAAAAATGACAATGAATACAATATTTAGAAAATATTAATTTCTCAATTACATCTCTTGATCTTTAATAATCGTAAATGTAGTTTAGAAAATTGGAAACGTGTATGTGTGTATGTGTATGTGTGTTTGTATTAAAATGAAACAACACGTGTGGATAAGCCGCACCTAAACAACCCCAAGTTTTGAGATAACCCTATAAATCCGCAACACACTGTACTAAAACAGTAAGTAATCCATACGTTTATAAATTACGAGACTTGCGGCTCGAACTCAACTCGACTTACATAAACAACTGTTTATATTGCGAAAAGAAAGAACTCCACAAACAATAGGGAAAACTTACTTCGCGTGTTCAAAATGTACAATTTATATATGTATATATATATATATATATATATATATATATATATAAATATATATATATATATATATATATATATATATATATAATTTTGAAAAAATATTATTACAAAATTCGATTCCGTTAGTAAAGATTTTTAATGATAATAATGACAATTTATATGAGCGCATCCGCATCGAATGTGTTAAATTTTTTTGTTTACCCCTACACGTTTGACGGCCAATTTTATTTTATAGTTTTATAAAGCGAAAATACTTGTTTCGCATGACTCAACATACGACACGTATATATATATATATATATATATATATATATATATATATATATATATATGATATAAAACGACATCGACGAAACGACGTAATAAGCGAACGACAGTCATTCGCGGAAATTTTTCTCCGGGAAAAATGACAATTTTCACTTATATGGAAAGCTCGGATCGCGAATAAAAGGACTCCCGTCGTATATTGAAAGCCGTTTCGCCGCAACGACAGAAAAATTCCTAGGAAAAGGATGAACGGAGGGAGTTCTGAAACGGGGTTCATAAAAATTTTCTCTGCTAAATAAAATTTATATTATATTACATCCGAACAATTAATCTTATGTAATATTAAAAACTTAATTTTTCATATATCTTTTAAATTTTATTATTAAAGCAATGACATGAAATGAAATCTAGCCAAAAAATATAAATTGCGTAACAATCCAATAAGGATGTAAAGCTTCATATTTGAATTACAAAATATGTATTAAAATTAATAATATACTCCATTTAGAGCTTTTACGTTAGATATTTATATTTTAATGATAAAATATTTTAATCAAAGTTCAAGTTGACAATTTTACATTGATAAAAGAACATGAAATAAAATTTGACTTATTCAAATAGAAAGGAAAGAAAATTTCATATATTTTTATAAATGAAAAATTCGTTCAGTTTTCATTATCGAACCATAAGTTGAGGCTTCAATATTTGAAATTCTGCGGCTTTTTGATATCGCTGAGCTTTCATAGAACACCTGAAACAGAAGCGTTCACTTGGGAGCGCTTTTGTCGACTGGGAAAAGACCGTCGAAACCTTCGCGGTCTACCGTCGAAGCTTTTCTCGAAGAACGGTTTAATTAATTTATATAATATTATTAAAACTCAGAAATGTATTTGTAATTAATATTAAGCCAGTGTAAATTCTTTTGATTCTATGTAATGTTATATTAAAATTTGTTAATACATAATTGTAATAATATATATATATATATATATATATATATATATATATATATATATATATATATATATTCATTAAAAATGCGAAAAATAATATTTAATATGTTAAATCTGTTTATTGAAAAATAAAAGATCATAAAGTATGTTCAAATATGAAGATATTCAAAATAAAAATGAAAAAGAAGTCAATTATTAACAAATAATTAAACGTATAAAAATGTATGGAAAAGAAAAATATTAATCAATTGGAAAATATATTAAAAGCGGTTTTATACAAAAAAGTAGTGGAAACTTTACGACGCTATTAGGGTGAATTAATAGGACTTGAAATCCTCTAAAAATAATACAATCGTTAGGCTACGATCACAGCGAACACGAACACACAATTGAAAATTAAATTTATTGTTATCGAAGAATATTTATTAATAAAAATGTGATAAAGTTGTTATTATATGATTGATTATGGGTGTGAAATAGTAAACAAAGTTAATATATCATAATTATATATTAATTATTACATACGCTATTACGAAATAGACAAAAGAGCGATACTTAATCGGAGGCTAATACGATGATTTCTTATTAAAAAAAAATCAAAATCGCAATAATTTCGAAAGGGTGCAAAAAAATGAGGGCAGGACACAAAAAAAGCGAAAAAGCATTCGGCGACAAAGCTCGATTCGTTTCGACCGTAAATGAAAATCGTACGATATTTTTAACCCTCTGAAGTGAGAGCGTAACTCGAGAGAAAGCTTTTCAATAATTCACCACCCCATTTCGCGAAACGAATTTTCAAAGCGAAATTTAAATATTTAGCCGCTTTGCCCCTCCTCCCATCTTTTTTATTTAAAAAAAAATTTTTTTTTTCAATGTTTCGCTATTGTGACGCGGCGTCATACAGCCGAATAAAAAGCTCTTCTATATCGCGAGCTTTAACAACTGACTCATTGTGTGAAAGCGGTCATTCGGACAATTTTTCAGCGATGAAACGGTCGGACATGCAAATAAAATTAACAAAAAAAAAACGATTAAATTATTCAATGATTGGAATAAAAGAAAAATAACCGTTTATTCCATAATAATCAACCCTTAACTGACAGTGTGATAGAGGTTAAATATTGGCAAAGGTTTTTTAAATTTAAATAATTTATTGAGTTATTTTTTTTCTATAGAAGTTATTCTGTTATATTATATAAATTATAGTACTAATCATCAAAAAGTGGGGTGAAATTGTCATTTAAAACTCCCGGGCATTAGAAAGACAGATAAATTATAATTTTTTCCCTAGGTTGGTAGGATTGTCTACAACATTTGCCGAGCGTCTGTTTAACAAAAAGGTTTAATTATCTCCAAATTACACGTGTTTTTACAATTCATCACGATAATACACAACATGTCATACTATATTACACTGAAAACTAGACTCATATCGTTCCGCAACCACCATATTCGCCTGATTTGGCTCTATGCGACTTCTGGCTATTCAACAAACTGAAAAGTCCTATGCGGGAACGCCGTTTTGATACTATTGAGGAGATAAAAATTGAATCGAAGAAGGTCTTGAAGATTATACCGGAAAACAATTACTCCGACTGTTTCGATGACTGAAAATCGATGGCAAAAGTGCGTTTTATCGGACGGGGATTACTTTGAAGGGGATAAAATTGATTTGGAGAAATAAATAAAGAATTTACATTTTATAAACAAATTCATTATACGTTTTTATTAAATTTAACGAAAATTAATAAAGTTCGTCTAATGATGACTAATACCGATTCAACAGCGGAGACACGAAACACGCGATTTGCGGTCCATTTTCAGATCAAAAACCGAAATCCGGATCGTTTCCGGAATTTCGGTTTTCGCGACACGATTAAATGTCCGTCTATATATAAGATATCAAATTTTGATCATATATCAAACGATGACCGCTTCATTAGAGACGATCGATCATACTATCCCTCAAACTACCTGTTTGAAAACTTCAAAGGCAAACAAATAGCTCTAGGTTTCTATGGGGTAAGATATGATAGAATAGAGGCTTTTAGTCTTTGTATAACCGCGATAGAAATACACCGTTCTCAACATTCGAATTATGATTAATGTTGTCGACGTTTTTGGCGACAAACGCGGCAACATTGTCTATGTTAGACCCCGAAAACTTTGATCGGATTAAGATCTCGCTACCTCTCAACGTTTTGTGTCCCATTGAAATTTCTAGAAATAGACATTTGCGGATATAATAAATGTTTTCGAGATGTTATTCGCCGATTGTTGTGAATATTAATATGACCGTTTTAAATAAATGTTTTTTGACAGAGGTCGGCAATTCGATACCACGATTATAATAACACACAAATAAACATATATATTTACTATATCTTACTTTTTATTACTTATATCCAAATATAGTGCGATTTATATATGACGTAAGTAATAAAAGTAAAATTGAAAACGATATCGTTACCGTTTTCGTAGCAACCGAATGCAAATTTCTGTTATAGAGAATGAGCTACGCCTCTCGTAGCCGCAAAGAACAAATTGGTCTACGAAACGAGAGATTCTACGGGGCTCTGAACGCATGAAAGAGTCTCGTGTTTAAGGCTTTCAAGCGCTCGGGGGCAATAGTGAAACATTTCATTTTCTTCACTGAAATAATAGTAATAATAATAAAATAATACGAGTCAAAACGAATTCTCAATCGTAACGCAATCCGTTGGAAATAATTCAATAGCCATTAATTATAATACATGAGATAAATTGAAATATTTTTTTTTTGTTATCATCAATTTTATTTCAATAATAATTGCTGACAAAAAAAAACGGAGACAATCGAAACATTTATTTAATTATATTATAAATATTAAATTATATATAAGTTGAAAACATCTGATCGGCGCCAAGTTGATCAACTTGGACCGTAACTCGCAACGGGCAAAAGCTCGCTATTATAGCAGCAATAATAATAATAATAATAATAGTGCCGCGCCAGCACGAAAACAAATTATCGTATTTCGCGGGGCGTCTGCCTCGCAAAACCGACCACTATTACACTACCCATTCGCCTTTATGACGTACGAAGATCGCAATATGTGCGAAATTTCATCGCGCGAAGAAAATTCTCGCGAAAAGCGAGTTACGCGCTCGAATTAAAACGACGGGAAAATTCTGAAGCACGAAGCCACCGTTGCGCCCCGAATTTTCCGGGGACTCCCCGCGATGATTTTCTTCATTAAAGAAAACTTCCGAGCGTACTTTATTTGCTATGCTTGCTGGCAATAAAGTTAGCAGCGCTTCAATACAAATATACCATATATGATAATAAATTAAATACATTTTTTTAACAAAATATTATATAAAAAATCAGATTTTTATCTTTGAAATATTTTACGTATAGTTTATCAATCAACAATAGAATTTGATTGATGACGCAATTGTTTTTTTTTTAATAAATATTATTATAAATATCGAGATAAATCGAATTTGACATAAACATGTAATCACAAGATTAAACAATCTTTAATTATTTAATTTAACTATAAATAATTTATATTAAATATAATTTTAAAATTAAATTATATTATATTTCTTATAGAAATAAGAAATATAATATTTAATGCACTTAAAACACTACTGTAATAAAAAAAAGTAAGGTGAAATTATCATTTAAAACTCCTGGGCATTCGGAAGACAGGTGAATTGTAATTTTTTTCCAATGTTGATAAGACTGTCTATAACATTTGCCAAGCGTCTGTTTGTCAAAAGGTTTAATTATTTCCGAGTTTCACGTTTTTTTACAACTCATCACGATAATGCACCATGTTATACTGCATTGGTTCTTCGCGACTTTTTTGTCAAAAACTTGATTCATAACGTTCCGCAACCACCGTGTTCGTCTGATTTGGCTCCACGCGACTTCTGGCTATTCAGTAAACTTAAAAGGTCAATGCGGAGACGCCGTTTTGACACGATTGAGGAGTTAAAAACCTACTTAAAAAAAGTATTGAAGGCTATACCGAAAAAAGACTATTTCGACTGTTTCGATGACTGGAAATAGCGTTGGCAATAATGCGTTTTATCGGACAGGGACTACTTTGAAGGGGGTGAAATTGATTTAGAAGAATAAATAAAGAATTTATATTTTATAAACAAATTCACCTTACTTTTTGATCACAGTGTTATATAATTCTTAATGAAAAATAAAAAAAAACATTACCATTTATTCTTTAAAATATTGATTTTATTTAACATTTAACACGAATCCGATTAAATTTTGAACTAATATCATAAATGTAATATCATATTTAACACTGAGTGTGTTTTAAAATTTTCCACGATTAAATTTATCGCGTTATTCTCGCTTGCAGTTTCCCGTTTTTCCTCAAATTTTCCACACTCGTATTTTCATTCGTTGTTATATTATTTGAAGACCAGATCTGGTCGTCTCTCTTCGTCGAATAGCAAAAGTTAGAATCGAAACTTAATATAAAATGAACCACGAACGTCAATTTAATATTCTATGATTCTCAATATTTTTATCAAAAAAATATTTTTTAAATTATTACACTATTCATTTATTATATAACACTGTGAAAAAAAACATTCTTTAATATAAAATTTAAAACCGACATTTATTAAACGTTCATTATTCATTTTGATATATAATGAAAAAAAAATTTTTTCGTAAAATTATATATTATACATTTCCGATTTTTACGAAACATTTTATCGATATCAAATAGGCTTTTCAGCATCTTGTATACCCTTATAATGTTCATCTGATGGATATCAAAAGAGAATTTCTACTCGAAATGCTGCGTTCGAATTTTATATACACAAAAATAAGATGAAACTTTAAGAGTTTTCAACGATATTATCAAAAAAAAATGTATTATAAAATATTCTATTTAAATTTAATGAACTATAAAAATACATCTGCTAGCTCTCAATAAAAAAAAAAGATGTAATATTTGATGACGTGTTTAAAATATCTTACAAGACAGAATTACTATTTCTATTACTATATCTCATTATTTTTTTTTTTTTTTGATAAAATTATTTAAATTTTAGTTTTCTAGTAAAATTAAAATATATAATGACTAGTTCAAAATTGAACGTAGCTCGCAAATGTATTCCGAAGCAAATATTCTGAAACGTTTACAGACATTTTGTCGTGAAATAGCTGAAAGCGAGATCTGTTTGTTAATTGTTTTGTTATAATGTCGCATTCAACTTTAATACGGCACTTTTACTGTACAAATATCAAAGTTCATACAAACTTATATATACAGTGTGATTAAAAAATGTCAGCACTTTTATTAAACACATATTCATATTATCAATTGAAAATATGTGTATATAAATATATTTTCCAATTTATTTAAAGCGTTTATTTGTCAAGAAATCGAAATATACCATTAATAATTAATTAATTAATTAAAATCATACAAAATTGTAATATTTTATTTTAATTCAATCTCAATTTATGATAAATTTAGATTATACGTCATATTAAAAGATATCTATATATAAATATATATATATATATAATATATATATATATATATATATATATATATATATATATATATATATATATATATATATATATGTACATTTAGGAAGTTATATAATAATAAAGTATGATATTTCTTTATTTAGAAGATCAAAAATACATTCATCATGTTAATACTAAAGCTCTTACCGACTGAGAGATCTGTCTATTGCCAATAAAAGCTTATAATGATGAATGTTGCAAACCTTAAGACGATAAAAAGCTTTTTGTATTGTTACGATTCTAATAAATATAATTTATATTTAAAAAAAAAAATTTATCGTATAATTTATTTAAATATATATATATATATATATATATATGTGTGTGTGTGTGTGTGTGTGTGTGTATTTATATATATGTATATATATATATATATATATATATATATATATATATAAATATTCAAGATGGCGAATACGCTTCAATGTTTTTATTTAATTGGTTTCGATTCTGAAACACCTATTAATTTGTGTAATCCTCGATTTCCAAAAGATTTTCACGAAAATGTGGATAAAATTTTGAACGTGCTCAAGGCTTACCGGATTATCGTGAGGCTTAAGCGGTTCGAAGATTCGCCCTTTTCGGTAGCAAAACTCGAATTATTATTACCCACTCGAAATCCCTCTGTGTCGCCTTTTCTTTTTTTTTTTTTTGTGTGATTCGAATTTTTGAAAAGAATATTCCGAAGAAGAAACGAGAAAAAAAAGCAAAGAAGGGATTGAATGAACGATTTTTTTTAATATCGAAAGCGATTAATTCCGGTTGTATTTTATGCCAAAGTTTCTTAACCTGGGTTCAAATTCGAGATTAATAAGCTATTTATATATATATATATATATATATATATATATATATATATATATATATATATATATATATATATATATATAGAAATACCCAACTCTTTTTTACACGGTAGATCATAGTAAATCGAAATTGAATGATTACACATAATAAAATAATTTTCTAGTTATCCCCAGTTGCCATATATATAATTGTTTCTGATTGTATATATAATATAATAATACATATTTAAGTTTTTCATATGAAATATTATTTTTTTATACGCAAATTATAAAAATATATTTAAATGAAAATGAACATTATCAATTGCGATCGAACGCAAAACTTTAACCGGAAAATCGGAAAGTATCGGTGACGATTTTTACGGCGCGTTTTCGATGGCATGCGCTTCTCAAACTTTCGGTCTTTTCGACACGTGCAGATCGTAAAGCGGCCGCGTGTTTACGACGTCGTAATTTCTAATCAAGCGACGCATAGCACGAAGGAGTCCACCTCATAACCTTAACTGGTACATTAAACACGTCGTACCCGAGAAATTGAATAAAGGGCATTAAGGGCGAACCGAATGGAAAAAAATCGCCGCACGAAATAAATACGGTCACACCGTAATATTTGTCTTTATTTTTTTTCCTATTTTTCGCCCATCAAATATATATTTACGGGGAAAACTTTTTGTATTTATACCAGTGGCATCAAACTCGTAGCATATTGCGGGCCGCATGAGATTTTATGTACTAAGTTGTGGGCCGCATTCCAAAAAAAATCTGTATTAAATGTATATAACTATAAAACTGTATTAAATGGAACTATATACAAATAATAATAATAAAAATACTTTTAAACTTTTGTTCTGTAGGGCTACGGGCCGCGTATTTAACACGCCTGATTTATACGAATTGCCTTTTCTCAAAATGAACATTACTACTATTATATAAATTGACATTTTTTTTAATTATGACATTCCGATAATTAATTAATAGTTTTTATATCTATAGAGAACAAAAAATTCCCGTGTAGACACGTGTGCGAATCCGCACAAGGGTCCACTTGTATAATATATATATATATATGTCGAAAAAACGTACGTTACTGAGTCTTTTTCAATGGATGAGTAAATTTAATATAGAGTATTGCCTAATATTTCAATACAGTATTTATTATATTATTAAAATATATAAATTATTAGTAGGAAATAATTCAAAATTTAAATTAAGCGTCTAGTCAAAAATATATTAAATAATTTGAAAAGATATCATGTTCAATATTGATATAAAAAGTTTCTAAAATATTATCACATCATGATATAAAAATTGTAATTACATTTTTTTTTCTATTACACATCCGTTTACTTACACACATTTTTGGAAAGGTTGCGAAATACTGTAAGGGTTTATTTACGACCACTCAGAATATGAAGGATCAAAATGTGATTAAATAACGTTTTATGCTCAAATAATATAAGATTACGAATTCCGAATATGAAAATATGCATATTTGGAATGTGAAAATGTTTGATTATAAATTGCCGCAAATTAGAAATAAATTTTTGCAGCGTCACGTTCGAATTTTCTCCGTTTTGAATTTGTCGGAATTTTTTTTACATTTCAATAAAAATTACGTTAGAATATATTTTCTTTTCTTTCAATATATAATCTCACATTTCTTCTGTAGTAAATCGGAGAGTTAACAAAATAGATTTATTATTATTATTATTATTATATATTATTATTAAACTTTTTCCTATAAAGCAGTAAAGTTTTACGGTTACATTTTGATTTGAATATTCGATTCTAATAACCCTTTTGAATGTCGTCAGTTTTGCGGTTTAAAAGTTGACCATCACAATTCCGATTCAACTTCCGGAACGTGCGATGGCTCTTGTGATAATTTACAGTACCTAAAATCGGAATAGCCGACTAGAATCATTCCAATTTCTAAACATCCAAATTTTATGATACGTCTGCGCGCAATAATTTAATATTATCAATTACAAATTTCAATTTATATAAAAAAAAACCTTTTTTCAGTATGTTTCTGATTTTTCTTTTGTCGATCATGTCTTTACAAGACATAGATTTACCTCATTTTATTGATAATAAAATTCAGTTAATGGATAATAAACTCGCCATAACGGACCAGACAGAATAAATGCGTACACAATTACGATAAATTAAGCGTTTTTGGAAAAAATAAAATTCTTTCACAGTATAATAAAGATGGCTAAAATCAAAATATTACCAAATACAATGTTAATTTTTTTTTAATAAACTAAAATTTTTGAAAATTACAATTTTTTTTTATTAAAAAATCGTGTTTTTTAATAAACATATATTACAAGCAAAAATATTACATATTAAATTCACAACACTTTTAGCTTCTAATTGTAAAATCACATTTAATTTAATTTCATTTCTTATAAATATTATAAAATCACATCAAAGCACAATTCCATCCAGTTTCCGTATTAATTTCGATAACATCAATTGGCTTATTATGGATTACACTTTTGTTATCATCCTTATCACTATCATTATTTTCACTGTTATCGCCGTATTCATTCGCACCGTTATCATCATCATCACTCATCTCACCAAAATATTCATTTTCACTATCGCCGTTATCGTCACGATCGTCATCACTAAAAGACATCGTTCTTCTTTTATTTCTAACGCTAACGACGCAATTTTTACTTTTTAATAATTCAACGGCTCTGTTATCATTGGCAGCCGAAGCCAAATGATAAGCGGTATCGCCATATTTGTTCGTTGCATTCACGTCAACTGTTGACTCCAACAAAAGCATCAAAACTTTCAATCTTTCATCGTTCGTAGTATTATTTTCGTGAACGGTCGCCTTTTTTGTATGCCTTTCTAATAATTTCAACATTATATTGTCGTTGGCATCGCGGGCAGCACACTGAAGTGTCGATGAGCTTTCTTCATATAGATCGTCGACAATTTTCGCGCCTTTCTCCATAATTTTATCTTTATCGTCGTGAAACAAATAATGCAATACTGTTGAATTATTCTTATCCCTGGCGTTTGCGTCGGCGTTATTTTTCAATAAACAATCGATTATAATATAATTACATTGCAATACGGAATAATGAATAGGACATAAATTTTGATCGTCCTTGGCGTTCACGTCGGCGTCGGCTTCTATCAAAAGATCGACAATATCCTCATTTCCATTACGAACGGCGTAATGCAAGGGCGTCATCAGCAATTTTGAACCAATATTTGGATTAGCATTTTTCTCCAATAATAATTCAACAACATCCTTATAATTCTCTCTAACAGCACAATGCAGAGGTGTTAAACCATCATTATCGACACAGTCCACGTAAGCGTTTGCAGCTAAAAGCATTTCAACTGATTTAACACAACCGTTATGCGAAGCCAAATGTAACGGTGAAGTACATTTTTTATTCTGCAAAAATCGATTTTTACCAACACTCAATAAATATTCGATTATAACGATATTATTTTCGCGACACGCATAATGCAACGGCGTAAACTTTTGTTTATCCATAAACTCTTCATTATCGTCATTTGTATGTAATAATTTTACAATATCCAAATTACCACTCCATGCAGCACAATGAATCGGATATAAACCATTGTTACTTTTCACTTTGATATTCACGTTCTGTTCCATCAACATTTTCACCACGTCTAATTTTCCACTTCCTGCAGCGTAATGAATTGGAGTAACGTTATTTATTGATGAAATATTTGCGTGTGCGCCTTTCTTCAAAAGATATTCAACAACATCGTAATGATCGTGATGAAACGCATACAGCAGAGGTGTGAAATTTTGTTTATCACTAACATTTATATTTACATTATTTTCCAGCAGAAATACAATGATGTCCAATGAACCAATCGTAGAGGCCATATGTAACAATGATAAACCATTGACGTCAGTATCAAACCATGCTCCATTTTTTAAAAGCAATAATGCTATTTCAAGTCTAAGTTCAAGTGGAGCTTCTTTCATACTATCCATAGTACATTTTGTAGTTGGTTTCATCCAAAATTCTTCGTTATACTCGGATAAAGCGTAATGCAATGGTGACATATCATTACAATCCAATTTATTAACGTCAACCTGATGATTTAACAAAACATTAACAACTTCTATATCACCCCCTAATATGGCATAATGTAAAGGTGACATATCATCATCGTCCAAAGTATTTGCATTCCCACCATTTTCAAGTATAAGTTTAACGGTTTCAGCATTACAACAGCGTGAAGCGCAATGTATGAATTTTTTGTCGCATCTCTTTTCAAATTTTAAATCCGAACAATTTTCTATTAATTTTATTGCCGTCACATTGTTTCTTTTAAGTAAAGCGTGATGCAAAGGTGATAATTTTTCATTATCGAAAATTTTCAATTTCGCACCGGCCGATAATAGTATTTCTATAATTTCACTATTTTCGTTTGATGCCGCGTAATATATAGCGGAGTGGCCCTTTTTATCGACCGCGTTAACATTATTAACATTATTCAATAATTCCGTGACTATTTCTTCGTTACAATATTCAGCAGCAAAATGTAATGGCGTGATACCATCGAAACTGATAGATCCGGCATCAGCACCACACGTCAAAAGTAAATGTGCAACGTTTTCGTTTCCCTCGCGTAAGGCCGTATGCAGTGGTGTGAATCCATCTTTATCGACGGCATTTATTTCGGGCTCGTTTTCCAATAGAAACATGACAACGTTAGTGTTACCGTTATATGCGGCCATATGAAGCGGCGTCAACGAACGTTTCGTTTGTGAATTTATCAATTTCTTATCAAATAAAACTTTCACTAGTTCAACATTACCGCTGCGGCACGCGTAAAGAAAAGACGAATATCCGGCATCGGTACAAACATCATTTCCGATGCCGCTTTTCAATAATAAATTAACAATATCCAGATTACCGTTGCGGGCCGCATTGTGCAACGGTGTCAAACCCCTCTTCGACACAACGTCGATATTTGCTTTTTTATCCAATAACAATTGCACCGTTTCGACGTTATTATTGCGAGTTGCAAAATGCAATAATGCGTGACCGTCTTTCGTTTGAAAATTAATATCTAAATGTCTATCGAGAAGTATTTTCGCCACGTCGTCGTTGCCGTCTTTTAACGCATAATGTGCGGGATTCAAATGGTTCGAGTCCAAATTATTTACAACGCTCTTGTTCTCCAATAAAATTTTAATTATATTCACATTACCATTCCTAGCGGCATAATGTAAAGGAGTGATATTGCGTTGTGTACGACAATTGACTTTTGCGCGATTTTTTATTAAAACCCTCACAACGTCGACATTCCCTGAACGTGCCGCATAATGTAAAGCGGTCATGCCATCGTCATCTTTCGCGTGTATGTTTGCTTTATTTTTCAATAACATTTCGACTGCTCCTACATTATTATTCCATGAAGCGCAATGCAGGGGAGTTAAACCGAAATCGTTCGTTTGATTAGTGTTCGCTCCGTTTTTTATTAATACATCAATAATATTTATGTTACCATTCCATGAAGCACAATGTAACGGAGATAATCTAGATTTATTTTCAAATTTGACATTAGCGCCGGCTTCTAATAATAAATTTGTCATTCTATTTCTACCTTCCCATGCCGAATAACATAATGGAGTGAACAACTTTTTGTCTATAGAATTCACATCGAATCCTTTATCAATTAACGTTTTCAACAAATCAAAATTATTTGCAATAATTGCCTCGTTTAATAAATAATTTCTCTCTATAACCAAATCAAGCTTTAGCAATGTATCAATCATTTCCGGTTTTCCTTTGTACACCAACAGTTTTAAAATCGATTTGTGAATGACAAAATATCTTTTCTTCTCGTTTTCATTTTTGATGAGTATGTTGAATTTATCCACATCTTCATTCTCGATAGCTTGCAATAATTTCATACGAAACGTGTAATCGATTTCTTGTTTGTCGCTTAATATTTTTACCACATCAAAATGTTTGTGAATTATAGCCAGATCGATCGGTAATTCATCATTCCAATTTCTATCATAAGCTAATAATCTATTTTTGGTAAATAAAAATTTGACCATTTCACACGAACCTTTTGATGCTGCAATATGAAGTGCATTTTCACCCCAAATGTTTTTTTCTTCAATAATTTCAAGTTTTTTTCGATTACAAATATTTTTAACACTCCTCAAATTATTACCATATTTTACTAACAGATGAATAGGCTTATTTCTATCCACGCCGTATACAGATTTTTCATAATATAAATTTACAAGATCTTTATATTCGCTACCATATTCCCAAGTGACTGCAATATGTTCGTCAAAACCGGAATTATATAGTAACCACAAAGTTTCCTTAATAACTACTTCTGCTCTACAAAATTTCCTTAAATTTATCCTTGATACTTCTTGAACTACTCTATGAATAGATGCTATTCCGTTATTCATATTAATCATAGAATAATTTTCCAATAATAGTACGGCATCAGCAAGCTTCTCCAAATCGAATCTATTAAATAATTCCTTAATTCTTATATTATCTGGAGCTAAATATGCCATTATATTAAAAATTTTCATAGCGAGTGCACCGCGTTCTTCAAAATCTTTATCAATTTTTTCAACGGTGATATTCCATGTTGTCATTACAGTCTCATTATATCTGTCTTTATTATCATTCAATCCTTTATTAAGCAGTTCCGATGAACATTTTGCATATTCTGTTAAATAATCTATAATTTTGAAATAGTTACAAACATTTTCGATTTTATTTTGAACATTTCTTTGCTGATTTATATATGCAACCGAATGTGTTAATGCTAATGGTAAATATTGTAGAGTTTCGACAAATACTTTAATTTCATTCATATTTTCTTGATATTCTAAAGCCGCTATAACGAAATCGATAGCTTCTTTTTCTTGAAAAACTTCCAATTGAATAATTTTTATGTCTCCTTCTTGATTTATGTTCCAATTTTTATATCTTGAAGTAACAATAATACAAGGTTTTTGTTGACCGAAAAAATTTTGCGGTATAAATTCGTCCAAATGTTTGTATTCTTCTGCATTATCCAAGACGAATAATGTTTTTCCATTGCACGAAAAATAATTAAATATATCTTGCATAATCAATTTAAAGTCCCTCTCTTTCTTGTTGTCTATTTTCAACTGTTTGTACCTTTTATCGATATATGAATCGTTTTTCACTAACCTATATGTTTCTGCATATTGTTTATCGTACAAAGATATGCCGAGCTTTTTCGCTAAATCTTTAAATGATTCTATGACATTTTCACGCTTTTCCGCTCGTATAAATATAATATTTTCATAACAGCCACGATGTCTACTTATATAAGTTTTGACTAATTCAGTTTTTCCCACACCGCCTAATCCGGTAATTACGGTTACATGCGAAACTGAATAATTTTCAATTACACATTGAAAAGATTTATGTAATTCGTTAAGTTTATCCTCTCGGTAAATTGCGTTTTTAACGGGCTCCATTAAACCGAATTCAATACCTTTACTCTTAAATGATTTAATTTTCAAACCTTGATTCGTATTGATCGACAAATAATCCAATTTTCTATTCAACTCATTAAAATTAATTTCATTTTCATGAGCCAATTGCTTTAAAGATTCCAAAACATTTTCGTTTGTTTGTCGCAAATATTCGTGAATTTCGTTAACACAATCTTTCTCGTCTATTTTTTGTACTAGATATATAATTTCATCAATTTTCGTTGTAGAATCGTCGGTTTTCTTTATTAAATCTAACAAATTTAATACATCGTTTTTTATTTCCAACATTAATTCTATATCTCTCTTCTCGTTTAAATCATCATAATCGTATTTCAATTTCTCTAATATCACATCCACCTGCTTTTCGTAAAAATCATAATTCCTTCTATATTCTTGCAATGGAAAATTAATTTTCTTCCTTTTTCCAATAACAAAATCAGTTCGTACCGAGTTTAAATTTTCACCAAAAAACGGTCTTCTATATCCAAATATCAACGCTTCCCTCAAATCGGCGGAATAACAAATATTTCCACGTTCTTCATCGATAATACTTATATTTTCGTATAGATCACCAATTTGACATTCGTCAAACTTGTTATCGTATTCGTATTTAATCGACGAGCCAGTTGATAAAAAAATATCATATTCGGATAAAACGGATGCAGTAGCCACGACGAATTCCGGCATCAATTCTTTATATTCTTCATTAGTTCCAATAAAATTTATTAGACGACGAGCGGCTTCTTCGGCCAATAATAAAAGTGCCAAGTCTCTAGAACCGTGCTTGGTTATATTGAAAAATTGATATTCAAAACTTTGAAATAGTTCTACACCGATTCTTACTAATTTTTCTCTATAGAGCTCTTTGTTATCGTCAAAATCGAAAACGACATCTATCAACCTCAACGCTTTTTTATGATGCACTTTCTCGCCACCCTTATTTATTGTTGATTTTATTAATTCCTTCAATAAACCGCCGACAAATGGGACTGCTCCACTAGCACCCCCTAAAATATCGCTGGCTTTCTTTGTATTTTTCCCTGTTTTCTTGATATCGCCACAAATTAACTTCAAACTCATGGTCATGCGAGATTCTCCATTTTTCACTAGTTCTTTTACAAATCTATATAAATGTTTTTCGAGCTCGTCGTCATTGTAATTTGCCATATTTTAATACTAATGTTATTTAATATCTAAATTGGAAAAACAAATTTAATTATATACCATATATATATATATATATATATATATATATATATATATATATATATATATATGTGTGTGTGTGTGTGTGTGTGTATGTTAAAATATTTTTAACAATATTAAAATAACTCTGATATTTCACTATATCAAAAAAACGCATTTTTAACATTATTAATTTGCTATAGTATTTTTATAACGAAAATACGCAACACACAAAAATAACTATCGATAACAATTCAACAGAAAAATTAAAAATATATAATAAACTGAACGTTTCTCGAAAATTTGTTTCGCAGACTAAAACGCAAATGTTTCGCGCAAAACATTTAAATATATAATAGTGTTTTATTAGACGCGGGTCCACTTGTTTCTAATAAAAAATAATTCGCACCGTGTGTTACTATTCGGTCATTAGAAATATTATATATATTCAGTTTAAAATTAAATTGCTATTATTATTAAAATAACATAATAAAAATGACCAATTATAACATAAATTAACAAATCAAACAACGATTTTGTTATTACACACTTTATATATATATATATATATGTGTGTGTGTGTGTGTGTGTGTGTGTGTGTGTATGTATATATGTATATGTATATGTATGTATATATATATATATATATATATATATATATATATATATATATATATATATATATATAATTCAATATGCTATTAAAAAATAATAATACTAGATTAACGCACTATAAAAATATACAATGTTTATATTTATAAATCATTTGAGTTTAACACGTACCAGTAAAATAAAATAAAATATACACCACGTTAAAATTGAGGTTAGAACACTCTCGCTTTCGTATGATGCAATAATATTGAAATGCGTCAAGAGCACATTGATCCCATATTTTAATGCGTTTAACTGTTAACGACTTAATCAGATGATCTAAAGTCAAATAAATAATTATAATATCAGAACAAAAAAAAATAATAAACCAGAACCAACAAAATGCGCAAACACGCGGTTCAAACGCAAACACCAAACTAGTTCGCTCAACGCTGATTCACTCAAAAATTTTAATAAAACAGATGACCTCATGCGTCTCTCTCTTTTCTTAACTTGAATGATTTTATCATTCGTAATTTAAAAAAAAAAGCATACGTAAATAAAGCATACACGCGATTACACATTACAATATCATACTATAAAAATAATATTATAATAATGAGTGACCATACACATATTCCCCGTCCACGTGGACCCTATAATTATCTATCATTCATGCTACCCTAATTCACTCATCATCCATCAACCCCCACAGTAATATTCAACAGAAATCATTTTTTCTTCTTCAAAATATCGATTCAAACTGATAATTTTTATTTAAAAAAATCAAAATAGACAAAATGTTTGGCTACCCCTGATTTAAAACGATTTAAAAAAAAATATTAAAAATATCGCTCAATATGAAAATGTCGATATTTTAAACCAAAGAACATGATAATTATATACGAAAAAAAACTTAATTTATCTCACTTTATGCATGTAACATTCAACAATACTAAATCAAATACAATAACATTCAACAATACTAAATCTAAATATAAAATATTGAACGATTTATATTGGAATAATATTATAATATTACTCGATTATTATAATGCATACAAATATATTTCAAATTAATCGTAATATCTTCATATTTATCATTTAATATCGCTTACATTTGTACGAAGTCGAAAGACAAAAAGAATGAGAAGAAAAAAAACTGAGATAGACTGGACTTTTTCTATTTGACCGGCAACAAATAATAAATGTCAACAATTTCCCGAGAGGCTTTTGTCTAATGCTCGCCTATATGTGTTTGTTAATATGCCCGTGTTTTTGTGAATGTTTGCATGTATATGTGTTTACTTTTGCAAAGTGGAAACACTATTTATTCTAGACTTTTGATATCCATTCTATTTTATCGGTATATTTCCGACCGAAATTTATCACAAAGGACACATGTGCAAAAAAAAAATTTTTTAGATTAAATTTATCGACTTTATTGTGTCAATGTATATATATATATATATATATATATATATATATATATATATATATATATATACCATTGTGATCAAAAAGTTAGGTGAAATTGTCATTTAAAACTCCCGAGCATTAGAAAGGCAGATAAATTGCAAAATAAAATCCTAGATTAGTAGGACTGTCTACAGCATTTGCCAAGCGTCTGTTTGTCAAAAGGTTTAATTGTCTCCGTGTTATGCGTGTTTTTACAACTCATCACGATAATGTACCATATTCGCCTGATTTGACTCCGTGCGACTTCTGGCTATTCAGCAGGAGTTTTGACACGATTGAGGAGATAAAAAACCGAATACAAAAATGTATTCGGTTTTATATACTATACCAAATATATAGACTATACCGAAAAAAAAAACTATTCCGACTGTTTTTAGAACTGGAAAAAACGTTGGCAAAAGTGCGTTGCATCGGCCAGAGATTACTTTGAAGTGGATGAAATTGATTTGAAAGTATAAATAAAGAATTTATATTTTTTTTTCTTTTCCATCACATTGTTATATATTTTTTTTAACTAAATTTACGAAATATATAATTATATACCTTATCAAATTAAAAAATTCTAAACTATGAATAAAAATTCATAACATTTAAATACAAAAACTGATTTAAATTTAGCACTAATTCTATATGAAACTTGTTATAAATTTTTTTTTTCTACTTGCGATATGTTATAATAATATATAACGTCGGTAAAAAGACGCGAATGGAAAACGTTTTAATTTTTATGCGATAAATTGAATTCAATTCCGACGGATGAAACTTTTTAAATTTTGCATCGAACGACTTCTTTTCGACTACCGGGAGCGATAGTAGATATCTTTCCTTTTTTGCGGCAAACAAAAAATAAATGTTTGCAGCGAGTTTTCGATGTGTTAAAGTGACTCCTTTTCATCGTAACGAAATCGAAACGACATTAAAATTCTTTCAGATCGTCAGAAGAAAAAGAAAGAAAAAAAATATATATATATATATATATAAAACGATGAGAATAGATACGACGGAGACGGAAATAGACGGTAAGGGAGTTTTTCGTTAAAGAGGCCGTAAGATCGGGCAGGAAAACTTTTAAATGAAAAGAAAAGGAAAACTTTTCACGAGTTTTTCTCGTCCGCCACTCTCTGGCGACATACACTTTCGCTAGCAGAAGAGTTTTGTAATAATGATACAAGAATACTTTTTTTTTTTCTCTGGTTCAATTTGGAATATGTGTGTTTATATTTATATATTATGATATATATATATATTATTTAAATGATATGAATATTATATTTTTTTCACTTTATATATAGTAAAATAAACCAATTTTTTATCATATATTATACGAATTAATAAATTCGACTCACGTGATAATAATTAAAACTAATATAAAATTTGCATACGTCAAAAATATATACTTCACGACGAAAGTCGAGAACGTTGTCAAGATGAAAAGTTCATTTTTTATTTTTGAGTTACTAACATTTTCAGGTACGAATTCCGAAATCGGTTTTGAGTAGCGACTCATCGAAAACGTGATGCCATTAAAAGTTAGCAAACCTGAAACTTCGGCTGTGTATGAAAAAAAAATGATTTTCAGAAATTTTCACGTATATACGACACTCGACAACTGTTACTCGGTGACACTATTATGTTTTAATAATAATGCACATTTTTATATTTATACTTATTAAAAATGTTCGTGCATTAAATATGATATGCATATGTATAGTCAAACCTATTTTTGTGCGGTCTTTTTGTATGCGTTTTTTTTTGTGCGTTTCCTTTTTTTGTGCTGTATATGAATAACAATAGAAATCATTTTGCTAGCATTACTTTTTTTGCTATCAATGTGTATGTAGTCATGCTCAATATTCTTACGCATATATTGTATCAGCCAATTTCAATACATAATGCGCCATTTAATAACTTCAATTAGTTACAGCCGACCTTTTTTTATACGGTCTCCCTCTATCGTATATTTTTTTCATATATTGTGTTAAAATTATTCCTTATAGCTATTTACGAATTTTGTAAATATTTTTTTTGTGCGATTTTTTTCTGCGGTGCGTATCTACCGCACAAAAATAAGTTTGACTGTATAATATTTATATATATATATATATATGATATATACAAAACTACGATCCACCCGTGTGATGTTCACAATAGGCTTTTGTTTTACACGAATATTCCGATCTCGGTCTAATATCGACGCATTGTAAATGTATATGAAAACTATTTCAGATTAGAGAAGGATTCGTGTCTGTGACATTTTCAGCAATTATTACAGCATTTATAATGGACGAAATTCATCATAACGAACCAAAGTTTATTTAGAAACGTCTGAAACTTGGAAAGTGTTTCGAGTTTTCGCTTCTAATTTTGCCTATAACACGTAATGAACCCATTTTAATACAGTTACACGATTTAAAACGCTAATTATATATACACACATATATAGAATAATTTATAAAACATATAGAAATATATTTAATACATTTATCAATATTTTATCTATTTATAACAGGGTTATTCAATTTTTTTTTAATTTAATATTATCCAATAAAATATTACTTATATTTTCAAAATGTTTTTTTTTAATTTATATAAGGCAAACATATCTATATATATATATATATATATATATATATATATATATATATATATATATATATATATATATGGCGCAAGGGTTTAACTGCACAATTAGAATACGAATAGTAAGATTTACGATATGTTAGAGCCACACCCATTGCAGTAGAAGCAATGTTTTTTTTGTGCCGTTTCTGAATCTAAACTTGATTAAGGATATTTATTCTACACATTACCATTAAAAACTATATACTAATCTTTATGTACTTACCATGTTTTTTATTCAATTATTGCATAAAACACTATATTTTAACGATATTACTATTTATTTAATTATTTATCATCCGCCTTACGCCAGAAATAATTTTAAAATCGGATCAATTATATATTGATAATATAATTTAAAATATTGAAATTTATAATACGATAGAGTGTTTTCAATTATTTTTTATATCAACTTGGTAAAGTGTATTTTTAGTTGCGAAAACCGTGTAAACACGAAACTCGGTCATAATTTTTAAAACACGTGCATTTCTTGCACACGTAAGAAACGCATCAACAATGTAACACATTATGTAACGTTTTAATCAGTGATTCTCAATTTTAAAAATAATATTATATATAGAGTTTATAAAATTATTCGATTATATACTATCAAAAAAAAATATATATATATAATATATACAATATATATACGAATATTACAAAAATTGCATTCATATTAATAATCAAATAATAGACTGTATATATTGTAATTTTAAATAAAAAAATATCGATTTAATAAATATTAAAAAATAAATTAATTTTAAAAAATGTAAATAAATGTTGATTATATCATATTACAGGAAATAAGTTGCACGTCGTCGTATTTTTCGAATTAAACCAGGGGCGTGCAACGAAGAAATTAACCCTTTAAACCGGGGTGGTTTGAATTCGATTACCGAGTGTTGATAGCGTTCGTCACAATTGAAATAGTGCAATTTTACACGAACATTACGACGATACGATCCGTTTTAAATTAAAACACTTCAAATTAAACTTATAGCACGCGTTCAATTCATATTAATTCATAATAATATATTATTTATAATATAGTATATTTTATACATATATATTTGATATATTTTATATTATCAAATTCGATCTATAAACTAATTCTAAAGCTAAATTCCAATATTCTTCATTAACACTACATAGAATTTTTATCTAATTTTCATTGGAGTGAGAGATTTCAGGATCATCTAAAAAAAGTGACCATTTTTTTCTAGTGTTTTTTTTTCGCCCATATCATGTTTAATACGATAAGGGTTAAATTTCAACCCTTTTATTCCTCTTTCAACCCCCTCATCCATCTTTATTGCGTGCACTTTATATAAGTAAGTATTTCAATGTATTTCCGTAAACAGCTATCGTGAAAATCATTGCAAATATCGATTTTATAACTATATAAATATTATAGAATAATATCTACTAAATTGTTTAATAAAATATTTATACTTTGATGTCGAATGACTGAAATCGGAATCTAACGTCAATCAATTGATTAAAATATTATTATATAACTTTTAAATCTGACGACTTTTTATTATTCAATAAATATAATCTATTTCATATTATATTTATTGAATTCATATAATATATAGAATTTTTTTCAACAACAAATTATTTTATATAAATATTTTAATCAATTCATGACCTGAAATTATTTTATATAAATTATAATATTTATTTGGTTTAAATGATAAAAAAAACAACAAAGGCAACGCTGAACTGATAAACCGATCAGTTTATTATAATTTGTAAAGTTTGGAAAAAGGTTATTGAGATCTGACAAAACTCAGTTGTTATAAAATAGTATCATATCTTTCTATACATGAACAATTGTTATCAATAAAAGTAAAGTGTTCATTATATAACACATTCATCGAAAAGTAAAGTGAATTTGTTTATGAAATGTAAATTCTTCATTTATACTTCTAAATCAATTTCATCACCTTCAAAGTAATCCCCGTCAGATAAAACGCACTTTTAGCAACGCTTTTTCCAATCGTCGAAACAGTCGGAATAGTCTTTTTCCGGCATAGCCTTCAAGGCCTTCGTCGATTCTGTTTTTATATCCTCGATCGTGTAAAAACGGTGTCCTCGCGTTGGCCTTTTGAGTTTGTTGAATAGCCAGAAGTCGCACGGAGTCAAATCAGGCGAATACGATGGTTGCGAAACGATGTGAGTCGAGTTTTTGGCAAAAAAGACGCGAAGATCCAATGAAGTATGACATGATGCACTATCGTGATAAAGGTAACAAGAATTGTAAAAACACTAACTTGAAGATAATTAAACCTTTTTACAAACAGATGTTTGGCAAATTTTATAGACATTCCTAATAACCAAGAAAAAAAATTACAACTTACCTGCCTTTCTAATGCCTGGGAATTTTTAAATGACAATTTCACTTTACTTTTTGATGATAATAGTATATATAATAATTTCATATTATACACGTGTAAATTTATATAAGCAACAACATATATATAACTTTTTTTACAATGTTTACATACATATATAATAAATGGGAAGAAACTCGAGGAGTACTTTTATTATTCGCCGCTCAAGTTTAGCAGGCATATTCTGTTTGTCTTTCGTGGGCGAAAAGCACACTTTCGCGAGGAAAATGCCTCCGGAAAAACCGTTTTCCTTCTCGTTCCGCTCGATGTGGCCGCGGCATAATAAATGGAAAGAATTGCATAATTTAGACGTAATTTAATTTCGCTAGGGTTGCTTAATTGCGAAACGACTTTTCGTACATGAAGCCGAACAAAAACCATAGGATACAAGTGATCAAAACATATTTCGCATAACGAATACTTTAAAAATTTAAGTCATCAGTATATTTTAAGTCAAATATAGTTTTATTTTTCACAACCATCAATTTTCTTCTCGTGATATCATTATGAGAATCATTCCAATTCAAATCTAATATTCGAATATGAACAAATTAATATCATAATAACAATTCATCAATATGTAATATACAATGAGATTATATGGATTTAAATATTTATAAGCTATATCTCGAGGAAATATATATATATATATATATATATATATATATATATATATATATATATATATATATATATATATATATATAAAGCTTCTTCAAACTACAACGATCGAACTAAGTTTCGATACAAATTCGATAAGTCGAAATGGCAAAAATTGTGCAAGATAGGTAAAATAGAAACAACTGAAAGAATTCTTGTATTGTTTGAACAAACAAATGGGACAAGAAACATTTCGCACATGAAAATAGAGAACTTTTGGTCTTTGGCATGTAATATTTGCTGCAGCTTTTACATGCAATGTAGCAAATGTGCTGCAATCGTCGATATGGAATCCGATAGTTCGACGTGGCACATATAAATTCCCGAAGGATATAAAGGATCAAAATGGCCAACCGAGCAATTCGATGGCATCCAAAGATTTCTTTTCTCAATGTTTGAAACGGTTCAGTCATAAATTTTCGCTATGAATCGTTTGTTCATATTTAAAATTTTCATATATTTTTTTTAATTATTTTTAACAATTATAATACTACAATATTAAAATAAAAAAAAAAAATATATATATATATATATATATATATATATATAACACTAATTAAAAATAAAGTGAATTTTTTTATAAAATGTAAGTTTTTTATTTATTCTTCCAAATCAATTTCAATCCCTTCAAAGTGATCACCGTCCGATAAAACTGATTTTTTCCAACGCTTTACCCGGTCCTCGAAACAGTCGGAATAGTATTTTTCCGGTATAGCCTTCAAGACCTTCGATTCGAATTTTATCTCCTCTATTGTGTCAAAACGGCGTCTCCGCATTGGCCTTGCTAAATAGCCAAAAGTCGCACGGAATCAAATCAGGCGAATATGGCGGTCGCGGAACAATATGAGTCGAATTTTTAGCAAAAAAGTCGCGAAGAACCAATGACATTGACATTATGACATTGTGCATTATCGTGATAAAGGAATTGAGAGTTGTAAAAACACATGTAACTTGGAGATAATTAAACCATTTGACAAACAGACGCTTGGCAAATGTTAGATAGTCCTAAGAAAAAAATTACAATTTACTTGCCTTCCTAAATGTCCAGGAGTTTTAAATGACAATTTCACCTTACTTTTTGACCACAATAGTATATATATATATATATATATATAGTAAACGCAACAGAATCGTGCGTTAAAAAAGCGCGAGATTTACTTCCATCATACCAGTCCTGTAAGATTACTTGGAATTGAAAGGAAATTTCAGCGATACGTTCGCTCCGTTTAAAGGGCATTTTTCCGGAAAATGTTTACTGATTTTTCCTACGGAGCACACAAAGAAATTCGCTTTCCATTGACGCGAGTGAAAAGCATTGAATCCACTCGACTAGCGCTACAGTCACCAAAGCATTAAGCACTTGAAGTCTGCTTTCTCGCATGCTAGTTTTTTGTATTTTTTATTCTAAATATGTATGTATATATATATATATATATATATATATATATATATATATATATATAATATATATTCAAAATTCTTTAACATTTATATAAAATGTACATTTTATTTTATAATATATCTACTTTTTGACGTTACATTCACATAGATACAGTTGAAATTCACGAATTGCATAACACATGATATCATAGAAAATTCAATCGATATATTTAGAATTTGTAAAAAAAAAATAAATATTATTTATGTTTTGTACCTCGTCCTGTATATAAAATATCGAACACACACACACACACCCACACACGCTCACATATTAAGGTACGTGTGCTGGAGGCAAAACCGATATAAAGCATAAATTGAATTATCTCCGGTACAGATCAATTGTCCTTCGAGACGAATGTCCCATTTCACGTATTTTCCGGAAATCTATCCCGAGATAATCCCGAAATGGTGGTGGCTAGAATTATATTGCATTAGTGGTTTCGAATTTGTTCCTTAATGTAATATTTGATTAGCGAAACGACGTTATATTGCATTACACGAACGGAATTTTACGCAGATAGTTTTATGTGACGTCATTTTTATGCTAGTAAAAATTGTTTCTGTTTTATTTTTAAGCATTATATAAAATTACGTAGTTCTTTTGTACTATACATAATTAATCATAATAGATCGCGTAATTTTATTCGTTAATATATATATATATATATATATATATATATATATATATATATATATATATATATATATATATATACGTTAGGCAAGTGAGCCCGGTGTACAAAATTCGTGCACGTTCACAATTCTGCACGAAAGACACGATAGTGTATCGCAATATTATTACAATAACTCAATATTTGATATTGATAAAAGTTTTCGACGGTAATAATCGTAAAGTGCGAAAACGACATTTCAAAACGAAAGACGCGAACGAGAAAATGATTCGGAAAAAGTGGTAAGGGGTAGAAGAAACAGAAGAAGAAGAAGAAAAAAAAAGTATATTTCGTTGTAGTCGGTGATATAATTTTCTTTGGAAAAGTTTTGATGGGCACTCTCGTTTTTCCCTTCTGCTTTATTATTTCTGAACATGTATTCGTGTCGGTTAACAGGGGATGACGGGGGTGAATTTCACAAAATGTTCAGATTATATTATCAAACTATATGAAAAAAAAATTAATACAAAAAAATCGAAAAATATATTTTTTTAAATATAAAAAAATTTTTCTTTCTTCATTTTTAATGAAAGTATTAAATATATATATATATATATATATATATATATATATACAAATGTCTATTGTTTAGAAATGTTTGAGAATCGCCCGTTTATACTAGATAAAATCTACAAAACTATATGAGAGAAGACCTTTTCCATTTCTATTTTATTTTATAACGTAATATTTTACAACTTAAGAGGTTTCGAAAAACAAATTTTTCCGTAGTTTCGCAACATCTACAATACATTAAAACTGATAAACTTAAACCAGTTATAAATCCCATTTCTATTATATAATATCAAAATTTTAAATGTTTCTAAATTATTAATCATAGACAGTAAAAATGAGACATGATTTATATTCTTAATGTAAATATTACAATTAAAGTGAGAAAATATTATTATATTAAATCATCCAATGAATAAATGATTTACACAATATTTTAAAATTTTCTTATTTGGCGACTTATAGGCTTTTGAATCAGGATGCATTTTTATTAATTCTTTTTGTGAAAATTTCATTTTAGATTTTTTTCTATAATATATTACAACTGTTCTTTGATTGGAAAAATTGTATTATATAATTTATGAATTATATAATACAACTAGTTATTAGAAAATAACTAGTATTATATAATTTATGAATTTTCCGATATGTTAACATATGAAAAAAAGACATCTCCGATTGAGAAACGCCATTTTAACCAGAGTAAAAATAAAAAAAAAATCTAAAACCTTTATTTTCCGAGTCCGATTCGTTTTACGGCGTAATATTTTACAACCGGCCAGGTTCGGAAAAGCGAATTTTCAGTAGTATAGCGTTATCAAAAAAAAAAAAAAAAGTTATTCAACCTGACAAATCGTTTTTAAGGATCGCTTTTCGCGATTCGTCGTCGTCGTCGTCATTAACAATCTTAAAAGATGTTATACTTCATCTGAGTTCTTTCTTAATGACTTTTTTATTACATCGCCGGCTAGCAGATGAGTTTTTATGGTGTCGCGGAAAATCCGAGTTTTTCCATCGGGAAAATTTTAATAAGTACGCGTTTTCGTCATTGTTCGTTCGTTTCTCTCTCATATATATATATATATATATATATATATATATATATATATATATATATATATATATATATATATATACAAAAGCGTATCAAAATGGTAGTTAAAGTGGATTTAAAGTAAATTTTTATGTTTCGGCATGATTATAATGTCGTAATAAAAAATATTAATGTTATACTTAAAAGAAAATATAAAATTTTCACACTTCTCCCATATATATATATATATATATATATATATATATATATATATATATATATATATATATATAATTAATACATTTAATCAATATTATAAAACGTTTATACATTAATTAAAATAATATAATTTTAATAAATTTATTATATCACATGTTTTATATAATACACAATTTTTATATTTTAAACAAAATAAACAATTTTTCAGTCATAATAGAAAAAAATTGAAGTAAAATAAAACAGAACTATAATTATTATTAGTATATTCATATATTATATAGAATATATAAAATGACACACACACACACACACACACACACACACACACACACACATATATATATATATATATATATATATATATTTATAATAGAATTTAAATAAAAATGAGCACACAATATATTCTCGAATATTTTAACGAGAAAATTGGATTGAAAATTTTCGAATGATAAATTTCAGATACTTTTCCTCCACTTCGACTTTTCCGATAATTTCAATTGTACTTATTTGCGCGGAAATGAAGAACTTCGACCGAGTTTAAAGTTTATATTTCGAAACCGCGCCACAAAATAACTTATATATATATATATATATATATATATATATATATATATATATATATGTGTGTGTGTGTGTATGTATTTCCTCCCAGTTCTCATACTTCAATTTTCCATCTGAAAAACTGCTGTTAGTTTTTAAAATGAAAATATTGTTCTTGCGTTCAAAGTGCGCTTTCACGTTGCATTTTCTATAAATCGTATTGATATCGCGTATTGTTCTAAAGAAATCGTTCTTTCTGTGAAAAACTTTATAACTTTTTCCTTTTACATCGTGTAACTATGTATAATATAATATTTTTGAAAATTTTTATATTATATAATATTTAATATTAATAAATATTTTTTAATCATTTATATGTTTTTTTATTATAAATTAAAATTTACTAAATAAAATTTCAGTTCTGATTACTGATGGTTCGTTCTAACTTACGCCACTTTCAAAATCAACATAAATGACATGTTCAGTTTTTACCAAAGTGAAAGTAAATTTCCTTCGATATAAATATTATATATAAAGAATTGACACATTTCTTAATAGTGTAAAAATGAGCGTGGTTCGCATTTTCGGACGATTAGGTCCGATTCGGTGTCTCCTTAATAATTACCATTAGTTTCACGATGAAGAAATTCTTCTTCTTTCCATCGTCACAACTCTTCGCATCATTTCCACTCGACGTTCCGCGATTTCATCGTCCCTTTTCCCCGGTGGATAATTAGCGAAATGTGCTGCCTTAGGGATCCCGGATCCTGGAAAAACGTGGTTCGGGATTTGAACGTGAATTTCCCGAGAGTTTGCTCTCTTATCCGCAGTCATCGGTCACGTTTATGTCGATGGAAAAAAATATTATATTCTTCGAATATACTTTATATCTCAATATATATATATATATATATATATATATATATATATATATATATATATATATATATATATATATATTTCATAGTGTGACTATTTACTATGATAATTTTATCCCGTGATGAAATATAACTTGTGCGACATTGATTTCATCCCCTATTTATTGACAATACATTATATATATACAATATGATCAAAAGTAAAGTAAATTTGATTATAAACTGTAAATTCTTTATTTATTCTTCCAAAACAATTTCATCCCCTTCAAAGTAATCTCCGTCAGACGCACTTTTGCCAACGCTTTTTCCAGTCCTCGAAAAATTCGAAATATATAGCCTTCAAGACCTTCTTCGATTCGGTTTTTATCTCTTCAAGCGTGTCAAAACGACTTTGGTACCGCATTGGCCTTTTAAGTTTGCTGAATAGCCAGAAGTCGCACGGAGCCAAATTAGGTAAATACGATGGTTGCGGAACGATATGAGTCTAGTTTTTGACAAAAATGTCGCGATGAACCAATGCAGTATGACATGATACATTATCGTGATGAGTTGTAAAAACACGTGTAACTTGGAGATAATTAAATCTTTTGACAAACAGATACTTGGTAAATGTTGTAGACAGTCCTTCTAACCTAGGAAAAAAATTACAATTTACGTACCTTTCTAATGATCGGGGGTGCGACTTAAAAAAAGGTGAACAATGTTTATTTATTATATTTTATAATTTAGTGTAAAATTAGACTAAATATGTGTGCCGACTTTAAAACAGTGAAATGTAACATATCGAAGATAATGAACATTACTTTGAAAATGTTGTTTTCACCATTGAAAATTTCGCTATTAAAACGGAAAATTTTTGTACAAATTTTCACAATTGTGGTCGTTTTATTTGTTTTTCCAAAAAAAACACAAACGAAAATTTCTGGGAAAATGGAAAAATTTTAAATATACAGTCACTAAAACGGACGTAAAATTCCACGAATCAGTCTTCGAGAGCATGAAAATTACTTAAATTAAACATTTTTATAAAATTCTTATACAATATATATATATATATATATATATATATATATATATATATATATATATATACGCATTCATATGTGAAAAATATTTAAAAAAAACAAACATTGTTCATGAAGAACAGTATAATCATATAAACTCTCATTCAACTAATAAAAAATACAAATTGCTCCAATAAAAATAAAATTAACGCTTCGGGTCTAGGTCACAATAAAACGATCGTACACATAAAAGCGACATTTACAAGAATAAACAGTACAAAATATATTTATAGAATTATAAAAAAATAACATTCATCATTCGTGACGTGTTAATTATATGAGATTTTCAATTATTTAATTGGATTTGAATCTTGATACTGATAATTTTTTTTTAATATCAATATATTCACTAAAAATAAGATCTGAATATGGTATCTAAAATTGTTATCGTCGATATTATCGGAACGGACCTGTATTTTGTTTCATTTTCAATAAGCGAAACCGAGCGATAAGATTGCGACGAATAACAGTAATAATAACAAATAGAAATCGACGAAAAGCCACGCGTTTCGACGGTGGAAAAAAAATAGAAAAAAATAGACCTCCACTGTCCGAATGTGTGTGACCTTATGTGAAAATTGCCAATAAATTATATTAGCTATATAGTAAACGTTCCCGTCTGCGAAAGACGTACTATCCCGAATTTTGACGCAATGCGGGGAAATTTTTATTTCATTTTATATGTATTTTTCCGACCTCGTGCCCCTCCCCATTTTCGGATTAAACGCGACACTAAATCCGACGGATAAATTTTCGCGGATATTATTTCGACATTTCTTTAAATTTAAGCCTTTTCTCTACTTTCGATTCCGTCCGTTTTTTTTTCCGCCGACGTCGTCCGAATTTTCCGCGCTTTTCCGGATAAAACGTTTAGAACGCGTCGAACGAGTGAGCTCCGCTATAACGCTGTCGAGCGTTGTAAAAAGGAAAAATCGTCCGTGTAGCACATTTTTTTCCCCTTTTCTTTTTTTTACGACATTTTTTTCCATTATCCTTTTTGATATACGGTCCAATATCAATCTGCTGTGGCGATTTTTCTTTTTTTTTTTTTTTTTTTATCTCGCTAAAAGGGCGAGGATTTGAAAAAAAAACCTTCTATGCTTTCAGACATAATCTTGCACTATTGAAAAATTTTAATCCACTATTTTTATATAGCACACGTAAAAATTATTAATTAGTATTAAAAAGTATATTATATATTTGTATATAAAAATAAATACATTTTATATTTTAAAATTCGATGTTTATCTTATAAAAAAGTGATAATGCAATAGTGAAACCGCAATAAAATAAATAAAAAAAACGAGAAGAAGAAAAAAGAAAACAGACAACTTCCAAACATAAATATTTAACACAACAGGAAAATGGTCGTTTATCTTTTGTAGATAGAAGACCGCAAACGGAAATATGAAACGTTCGAACTTTATGTAGCATTTCATTTTTGAAAAAGTCTTCAAATATACGCTAAAAATATAAAAAAATATTATAATATAATATAATATTTAAAATTTATTTTTAGATAAAACTAAATATTTATATATTATATTTAAAGTGGTGTTAATTTAAAACCAAATAATATTTAGTATCCTATCGCGGGTTGTCGATCAATGAAAATTATAATTAATTATAGATCGTATTAATTTGATTATTTTCATGTTCAAATTGATGACAAAAGAAGTCTTTTATTAAAACCAAACAATGGTAAAGATAAC
The DNA here is from genome assembly GCA_024500535.1 of Leptonema lineaticorne. Taxonomy (NCBI): domain Eukaryota; kingdom Metazoa; phylum Arthropoda; class Insecta; order Trichoptera; family Hydropsychidae; genus Leptonema; species Leptonema lineaticorne. The sequence continues at coordinate 3,723,536 of JANIJI010000012.1, read as the reverse complement.
TATCGGTTTTGGAGTTTTGACGTAGTTTCGTCCGAATTCTGTGAGGAACTTCTCGATTTTGAGTAATAAAGCAATTAAGACAAGTACACACATACACACATATATATATACCATATATATAAATAATAATAAAACGTACAAATAATTATGTATATTGCCGATGAACCATGGGAGAGTTTCAATAATTGTTCTCAAGATGACGATTCGATTCCGAACAATAATAAACGGTTCTAACTAATTTATCGACGAAACTTCGTCGCTAAACAATAACGATAACATATATAAATAACGACGGTTTTAGACATTAGATAAAATTTTAATAATCTGCAATATATATACGTTAAGATTTAACTAGTAATTTAAACGTTTAATGTATTGTATTTGTGTAGTACAAAAAAAATGAAACACAATTTAATCTACGATAACACAATAATAATAATAATAAAATCGACGCATTTTCAAATATTCTGAAGTTAAATTTTACTCGTCGTATTTTAGTACTCGTTCGTGATCATGGTCGTTTTTTATTAGCGCATTCGACCGCTTTTTGGACCGAGTTACGTGTTTCGATTAAATTTATACGCTCAAGTTTTTCCTCGCGAAACGATAAGATAAACGGAAAAGGCGAACTTTTCACGCGACAAAAGAGCGAACGATTTAAATGGGAAATTTAGTAACCCGCCCTTTTGGGCGATCGAAGGGCGGATCGAAAAAAAACAAAAAGAAGAAAATTAAATGCATATTTTTGCAACAAATATATATCCGAAATCATATCGTATGGCGCTTAAATCTTTTGACCGCTACAGCGATTTTTCCGAATTCAAATCATTCAATATCATTGAATGCAAATCAAATATATATTTTAATTTAAAAACATACAATTTTTTACGGCGAATTTGCAACAGACGTCGTCAACCGACGGTCGGCGGTCTGCGGCCGTGCCACAATACGAGCGCACTTGAAACGTGACGAATTAATAAATTCACAATTTGTCAACTGTCCGCCGAATGATAACCCCTGTCGTTCGTTTAAAGCCAATGTAGTGACACATTTTCACGTTGACTGACACATGTAGACGAATTAATATTATAAGTAGCGTTTACTTGAAGGGTGAAAATGACGCACAATTATTATGTAATATATATAGTCGTATTATATGCTAATGGAATGTAGAGAAGCGTTTCTTTACTAGTTAAATTATTTTATATTTTTATTTTCATAATCGATAATCAAATAAAAATATACTACTGTGATAAAAAAGTAAGGCGAAATTGTCATTTAAAACTATCGATTATTATAAAGGCAGGCAATTTGTAATTTTTTTCTAAGTTGGTAGGACTGTCTATGACATTTGCCAAGCGTCTGTTTGTTAAAAGATTTATTTATCTCCAAGTTACACGTTTTTTTACAACTCATCACGATAATGCATCATTGATTATTCGCAACATTTTTGCCAAAAACTAGACTCATATCGTTCTGCAACCACCGTATTCGCCTGGTTTGGCTCCGTGTGACTTCTGGCTAGTCAGCAAACTCAAAAGGCCAATGCGGGAGACGCCGTTTTGACACGATTGAGAAAATAAAAACCGAATCGAAGAAGGTCTTGAAGGCTATACATTTCGAATTTTTCGAGGACTGGAAAAAGCGTTGGCAAAAGTGCATTTTATCAAACAGCGATTACTTTAAAGGGAATGAAATTGATTTGAAAGAATAAATAAAGAATTTATATTTTATAAACAAATTAAAATTACTTTTTGATCAGTGTTATGTCAATAGATATGTGATCAATATTATTTTTCTATATAAATAATAAAAATTGAAAATATTACAATCGATCTATAAATTCGTAATATTTTAGTAAAAAAAATTGTATAAATAAATATGTTATAAATTATTATTTTTTTAACTTTTTAAAAATGTGCAACATTTTAATATAATAAATACGTCCCATTTTGTAAATTTACACATATTCTTAATAATAATAATAATAATAATAAATACGCGAAAGCTTTTTGTGCACAAAAATTTGGGTCACATTAGCGAAATGATTGATGAGGCTGGATTTATTCGTGTAAATGGAGAAGAAGAAGAAGGAGAGAAAAAAAGACTGAAAAGTGTACTATTGTATACTAAGTTCTATTTTTTTTTCTTTCTTTCTTCTACTAAGTTCCATTTTTTCTTTCCATTCTGCCAAGAAAATATACATTCAATAATCCATTCGTACGCCCGTGTGATGTATCACCTCGAGAAACTTAGCGCCATTGTAAGGGCGGCCATTTATGTGGCTGTCCGTTGCTCTGTATGTTTGTCTGTCTGTTTATTTGTTATATATATATATATATATATATATATATATATATATATATATATATATATCGGTATATGTATTTACGTCGATCCAATCAAAGATTGCACGTGATATACTATTATAGAAAAAAAAATCATTTTCATATTTTTGAAACGTAGATATTTTTTTAAATAGCACATTTTTATGCATTAAAAAATATCAAACAAAAAATCTATATAATAAGCGATTTTTTTTTTAAAAATATTAAATATTAACGTTCTATTTTATATTTCATATATATAAATCATTATATTTGCGCTACACTACTGAGTGGAATTTGAAGTTGTCATCGTAAATATATTATATAGCACTAGAATTTTGATCGTTTTATAGTATATACGATTACAAAATAAAATATTTATTATTTTTTTTACATTGCATTTTATTATTTATTTATAAAACATCTTTTATAACAAATTCACCTTACTTTCTGATCATAGTGTCATATACCATATATATATATATATATATATATATATATATATATATATATATATATATATATATATATATGTGTGTGTGTGTGTGTGTGTAAATTTCACGACATAAAACCATTATCAAATATGCCATATTGTAAAAGTTAAAAGCATTCCAAACTAAAATTCATACAATAATCGAACTATTATAAAATTAAATCACATCTAAAATATCTAAAATAAAAACTATTTTGAAAAATCGCCAAGAATTCCGTCGAAGATCTGGAGTCGACATTGATTTCAACCCAATTTTATTTTTCAAAATTTTCCATTCGATTTTCTTTTCGTCGCGAAAAATCCCCGTAACAAAAATAGAAAACCGTATGATTGAACGTGACCGATTTTTCCACCGAAGCCTGAATACAATTCAATTTTATAATATAATACTATAATCCGTATATTATATTACAAAAATTTTCCGCGGAAAAATCATTCTATAACAGTTTAAAGAAAATCGAATAAACTATAATGTAATATATATATATATATATGTGTGTGTGTGTGTGTGTGTGTGTGCACATAAAGAAAAAGGATAATTAAATTAATTTTTATTTTTCCATTTTCCGCGTTCATAATTTTAAATCCATCGGTCGTTTCGAATAATTTAATTTCGTCGGCGGCAAAGAGAACAGGTGCTGGTAAAAACCGCCGCAAGTTTTCCACGTCGAAAAGTTTCGAAAGTTTTCCACGGGAAAAACGACGACGACGACGACGACCGAGGTCCCGTGGAAAATCACCGTTCGGACGGTAATTTAATTTTTACGACGTCGATAAAATTACGAATATGCCGAAAATCCCGCAGAATTCCCGAAAGAGCGCACCGACAAAAGCCTCGGAAACGACGCTTTTCCGACAACGGAGTTCACGCCAAAAACGGCGATCATAAACTCTAAAATTTACCTTCTTTTTATATAATCACCGAGTACAAATAAGTACAATATAATTAAATACGATTATTTTTAATTGCACATTTGCGTAACAAGTGGACCCGTTACATGCAATTCGTGCACTATTCAATATAAACAAATTATAATGACTCTATAAAAACATAAAAACTCACTTATACTATCACGCATATACACATACACATACTTATTTATTTGCATACGTATATTTTACATAATTTTTTGCACCTGCTACCCGACGTTTCAGCACAAATTACGCTGAAATCTCGGTAACGAAGCCACACAAACGTGATTAATGACTTTACACGTTCATTTTTCACAATTTCCCCCGTCCTCCGTCGCCTTTGCTTTGCCCCTCGCCTGAAAACATACACAAAAACACAATATAAACACGCGGAATGTGCGAAAATGGCCACTGTGATATGAGAGGGGAAAAAACACGCATTCATCATTCGATTAGACGATACAATGAGGAAAATCGCGAAAAATCGAGGAAAATCTCATTAGTTTCCCCACGTAATTTTGCATCGAATAAAAATCACAATATATATATATATATATATATATATATATATATATATATATATATATATATATATATATATATATATATATATATATATATAATTATATATGAAAGTGATTTAAATAATATTTGATATAAACGATATTCAAATATTATAAATCGACCCTTAGTATGACGTTCGTGCACTGATCAATTTATAAATATTTTTATTATAAACACTTAATTTTAATTTTAATTTAATACTTAATTTTAATTTTATTTTAGTGTCATTTAAAAATCATAATCAAAATGTTCCAGAAATTCTCAACCGGTATCTTATTCTTTATTTATTTTTTCAAATCAATTTCATTCCCTTCAAAGCAATCCCCGTCCGATAAAACACACTTTTGCACAATGCTTTTTCCAGTCCTCGAAACAGTCGGAATAGTTTTTTTCCGGTATAAAGCCTTTAAGACCTTATTCGATTCGGTTTTTATCTCCTCAATAGTGTCAAAACGGAGTTCCTGCATTGACCTTTAGAGTTTACTGAATAGCCAGAAGTCGCACGGAGCCAAATCAGGCGAATACGATGTTTGCGGAACTATATGAGTCGAGTTTCTGGCAAAAAAGTCGCTCGCGAAGAACCAATGCAGTATAACATGGTGCATTATCGTGATGAAGGTACCAAAAGTTGTAAACACTTATAACTCGGAGATAATTAAACCTTTTGACAAACAGACGCTTGGCAAATATTATAGACAGTCCTACCAACCTGGGTAAAAAATATACTATTTACCTGGAATTTTAAATTACAATTTCATCTTACTTTTTAATCACAGTATTATGTTAAAAAAATATTTTTACAATAATTTTGTATAAAATTAATTTTACAAAAAAAAAATGAATAAAAAAACATATTTGTCTTTCATGACATTCCATAATAATTAATGTTCATCAAATGTGTACTCAGCTTTACATAGACTCACACACGTTCGCACAAGACAGTGATAAATGCCACCGTACACTATCAACATACACATTATCGTTTCTGTATCGGATTTAGAATAATACAACACTATATCCGAAACCAGATCTAAAGACATTTTTGTCCGTTTGTCTGTTTGTTTTAGCATCGACGTGCATTCCGTAGTAAAAATGCTATTTTCGTTCGAACGTTTAAACGTTTCGTTTTTAGTCTATTTTAACACGGTCATTATTTCAATGTTGCGTTCATTTTATTTATTTATTTATTTTCTAACCGTCCGTCCGTCTGTCTGTTTGTATCGCGCGCCGTCAACAATGCAGACGTTTAAAAGTATTCACATTCTTCTATTTCTATCGTTTCTTCCATGTTTACTATTTTTTGACTTTTCTTCGTCGTTTTCTTTACGACGAATCTGTCGACCGTATGTCTGAAGGCGTTCTTAGACTTTAAAATGAATTTAAACCCCGTTTCTGGTTGCAAATAAAAAGTTTAACTTGATACGCTTCGTTTTTTTCGATAGATGAGTGCAGTGATTTTTATGTGTCTCAAAATACATTAAAATTTAAATATGTCCCAATTTGAACGAAAAAATGACTTAAAAAATATAAAATTTAAATAATTTTTATTAAAAAAAACAAACATTATGAATTTTGTCGCAATTTAATTATTAAACACGATAAAATGGATCTCTGCTATGAAACGCGCTGAAAATTTCAATTTCAGCTGAAACTCGTCGCCTTATATTATAACATAACTCACCGCCGTACTCGACTTCGTATACATAATATATAATATAATATATCCGAGTCGATGAAATTTCAGCATAAAAAAAATCAGCTGAAACGAAATAGTGTTATTATTTCACTACTATTATTTTTTTTGTTCAGTTTTCAGATCGTCATTATTCAATTTTTTATCACTTTATGTTGCATATTTTTTTAATTAATGGTGAAAATGTGAAAAAAATTTCAACGACACGTTCGGTGCATTTTCATAATGACGTCGACGTCCTCTGTAACGGACGAGTGAAATTTTAATTGCAATTTCACACACAAGACATTTGAAATTCTTGTTTTAGGGGTGTGTTTTTGTCGTTATTATCTTTATTAATCTTTTATTTTTTTATTATATATCATTCAATCTATATATATATATATATATATATATATATATATATATATATATATATATATATATATATATATATATATATTTGATTAAAAAGACGTTCGTATCATAGCAGCGCCATCTGTTATCATCAACATATCTGACGATTATTAAATATATAAATAGTGACTGAATAATAAAATAATTCTGTATATATTATATAAGAGACATCGTTCATTATTAATCGAAAGCGTCACGCTAAATATGAAAATACTTATAAAATAACAAATATTATATAAAAATACATATTTTCTGATGTTAAGGTTTAACAAAATTTTATACGATAGGCTCGATGAAAATATTTTTATCCTTTCAAAATCCGCAAACATCCCTTATTTACGAGGTAGCCAGATGTCTCCTCAAGGAATCAAGTGCAAAAACACTTGTGTGCTTTACACTAGTGTATATTCATCCGCCAGGTGAGTTACCACAAGAGTAGCGTACGAGAGGACTGTTCATTATTTTCAAACCGTCCAGACACTTTATATACTATATATATATATATATATATATATATATATATATATATATATATATATATATATATATATATATATATATAAATATATACCAATATTTATGAACGTAATCGTGCATGTGTTTGTAAAAAAATATTTTTAGGGTTTTGCATTTTTTTTAATTATTTTCAAAATATATTAATAAATTTACGCATGATATTTTTATTACACACTTTTGTACAAATTTCACATGTCCGTTTGTCCGGTTGGAATTTTGTAATTGATTTTTAGAACACTTTCCGATGTCCGATTCAGCTGAAACTTTGCATACTTGCTCCCTCTCGATGACAATGCAAGAATCGATTAACAGATATACAAAATAATTGAGTAATTAATTATATCGCTTTCACGTTATAATTGCCACTAATAATGTGATATGCATACAATAATAATATTATCGTATTATTAATAATACAATGGTACAGCTATCAATAAATTTATATGATAATACAATGATGCGATTGTTATTATTGGTAATACAGTAACACGGTATTAAAGTTTTTTTTTTAATATTTTTAACACGATCACTGCTACAGCAATTTTCAGATATCTGGCTAAAACTGATAATGTGATTTAATCACATTATATTATTAAAAACTCAAATTCTAGTATATAGTAATCAACAAAAAGCATAAAAAAAATTTTTTCTCAAAAAGAAATATTATGAGTTATCTCGTAGTTGGCTTTTGTTGGCTATGATAAAATTATATTTTTTGTTCATTTTTTAATAAATTTTCTGTTCATCATACAAGCCAGCATTTTTTTATTCTTTTCCCAGAAACCATCTATCGATTTTAGCACTGATATATTCCGAGTTTAATCGTAGCTACACAAAAATGGCAAGTAAACAAAATACGAGATAACTCGTAATTGGTGTCCTGAAAAGGAACACAAACTACGTGTTACGTCGTAGTTATCAGTCAACGCGTTAATTAAAAAAGGATATTTGATATATATATATATATATAGAAATCGTCAATTGCAAGCACTATATATAACAACGCCATCTGTGAGAAATATCAACACAAAAATTTTCGTTTATATAAATTACAATTTTGTTCATTCTGTCACATTTCAAATTATACTATATGTTAAATGTATAAAATATCTTTTAGCATCAAAATAAATCTTTTAGATTTACATGTATCGTATCGATAACACGGACTGTACATTAATACGATTTGTATTGAACACAAATCGAGCATATTCATTCGCACACACACACACACACACGTTTATATCGTTAATGTTGACGAAATTCAATTTACCATTCCATAACGAAACAATAGTGTACGGCATTGTCACGGTGATTAGGTTATGCGGGCGTTGCGGTGACACCCCGGTTACGCATGAACCCGAGAGAGAGTTTTCGATTTGACGCGCGCACTCGCAGCGGTTATCGTTAACCCCGTTAAGCCTAAAACGAGACGCATTAAATTGTAAACGGCCGCCACACGAAAGAACTCATAAAACATTAATCCGGATAAGTGTTCGAGTGCGGCCCTGTGTTTGCTGTTTGCGAGCCAACGGTCGACAACCGTCGACCGCGAAACACTCGCGCTTACGCCGAGTCAAATAACACAAGGGTTGCGAATATATTTTTTTATATATATTTTATATTTAGACTTTATATATATATATATATATATATATATATATATATATATATATATATATATATATATATATATACATATAAAGGATTTTTCATAACTAATTCAAACTTTTTTCACTTCATTTTAAATTTAAACGCACCTAATAAATAATTTAATTATATATAAAATTCACCATTTTATAATATTTTTTTTTTATATTGCATATTACATAAAAATTATTAATAGTATCACATCAAAAAGTGAAACAGTTGTAGTTAGGAATCGAAAACAACCATCATCTTTGATGTATCAAAAATTGAAAAACAACAAAATTCCACGAATCGTTTCCGTAATCGACTGTTTTGGTATAAATTCGATTTTCATTATACGACAAAATAAAAGAATTGAAAATGGAGAAAGACGCTTAGAATGGAATAAAATACATTTTCTTTCCAAAAAAAAAATAAAAAATAAAATAAAATTATTAAACGCGCCCTAAGAGAGCTTATTCGAAAAAATATCCAATAGAAAGAAAATAAAAACATAATAAAGATAATACACACCTATTTCGTATCGAATAAGAAAATAAATGGGACGGTGTGGGGGGCGTATTAGAAGATGAGGGTCGTTCTAACATGACTTTTTAGACTGAAAAGCCGAAACCGATGAAATCCGAGGGGTCATAATAAATCAATGATACTTTCCTAGTGTAAGCTCGGAAAAAAAGGGGGGAAAAATAGCTTTTCGCGAAGGAAACGAGCCAAAAATAAGCTAGATAATACGCTTATGATTATCCACCCGCCCACCCACCCGTTCTCTTGTGAGTCTTTTTCCACGGTTCTGATTTATTTCCTGGAACGAATACTTTTTAGGCAATTATCTTCTCCCCTGGGATATCGTTAGGGGAAACGTTCGAGCGTAGTAGTGGCTCTTTAGTACTGAAGATTATTTTGAAAATTCTCAAAATGTGTTTCGTCGGAGAAGAAAAAAAATTCTAGAGAAAGAAAAGAAAGCGACGACGAGAAACAAACACATAAAAAGACATCCCTTCCGCATATTAAAATTTTATAATCTTCATTTGTCCTGTCACTTTCGTCCGTACATAAAAAGTGAATGGATCACTTTGGATAATCCGCAGAAAGTGCGACTACCTTCTTATTTTTTAGTCCATTTTTGTGTTTCCAAAAGTGTGAACATAAATATATATATTTCAAAAAAATATATAATTTTTATTAAATCCTACGTTTACTATACTTTTGAAAATAAATATTTTTTTATAAACGATCCATCTCGTATTTCATGCAATACCTAACTTTAAAAATATTATACCATAATAAAATTGATCCTTCAGAGCTCTATATCTAATTTTTAAACATAATTCTCAATTTATATCACAAATAAAAAATAGAGCATCGCTGAATTAGAACTCAAGACATGTTGATTATTACTATATAAACCATAACTAATGCTTTATTATCTGTACAAACAATTTTTGCTCATTTTTAATCATTTCAATTCATACATTATTCATTATAAATACTAAATGTTAATTAATTCATTAAAATGAATATGTTATTATTTAAACAGAAAAAATGTATATTTATATTTGATGACAACAGATGGCGCTGTTATATAACTTTAATCGTTTACGTTTAAATATTAATTTCACATACAGGTGTAATTTTAATATATAAAAAAATATGATATTAAATAATATCTTTTTATACTAATTTTACGAATGCTACCATTACAAAACCGCAAAAAATAAAACTCAATAAAAAAAGAACAATGATCATTAAGGTTGACAGAAATGGTCTATAATATTTAGATTCCCCATTAAAAAAAAATGAAAAAGAAAAGGAAAAGGAATGAAAAGAAATTGAATATCCCGAGGATATGACCGTTGAGTGCGCAATATAGCGTCAGAAAAAAAAATGTCTCGAGCCCATAAAATAAACGAAACCGCAATAAACGAAATCGCTCGAGGGCCACGAAATGCCGAAAAGCTGATATTCCTAACGAAAAAGTAGATACGCACACACATTCCGGAAAAACCACAAGAAAAACGGAGAAAAAAACATATTTTTCACGCTGCCGAAAAATGAGAAGCGAGCTTTTCTTTCAGGGGCCTTGAACTTTTATTTTCATTGTGACGAACGCCGTACAAGATTCCGAACTCGACTCCGATGACAATATAAACTTTATTTTTTCTCATTATTTCAGAGTCGAACCGTACGAATAACAATCGTAAAATATAAGCACCACGAACACAATCACAAAATGGATGCATAAAATAATAATCTACTTATATTAAAAAAATCTTTCACTAAATCAATTTCTATTTCTACATTTATTTATTCAATCTTTAAAATTTGTATATTCATATTATGAAAAAAAAATACTTTTTATTATTACAAATTAAATTCTATCTTCTAATAATATTTGAATTCCATTTTCAGATTTTAAAACCAATTCAAAAAGCACTGACATGTCTTTTTGTTTTTCAAGCGATGTTATTTTATATTTTCTCAAAACCGTAGCAATAGTAATTTTAATTTCGAGCATTGCAAATTTCTGACCTAAAATTATACATTTAATAATTATAATTATAAAAATAAATAAATAAATATATATATATATATATATATATATATATATATATATATATATAAATATATATATATATATATAATTCAAAATAAACACACCAATGCAATTTCTAGGACCGGCTGAAAACGGAATATAAGCATACGGATGTCTTCCTTTCACATTTTCCGGTAAAAATCTATCAGGATCAAACTTTTCCGGATCAGGAAAATATTGTTTATCTCTATGCAAAAAATACATAAGTATTAATACTGATGTGCCAGCAGGAACAACATATTTACCTAAAAAAAAATAACTATTAATAATATCATAATTATTTAAACATGACAATATATAAAAAATATATATGTATACCAAAAGTTACATCTTCTTCTAAAAATCTACCAATCATTGGCACTGGTGGATATAACCTTAGAGATTCCTTTACAACCAAATCTAAATATTTCATATCGGTTACATCATCTGTGGTTATTGAACGATCTTCATCACCCATAATGTTCATTATTTCTTGATATACTTTATCCTAAAATTAAATTGACAATACCTGAAACCTACTAAATACTGACTATGATTTTAATACTATAATAAAAAAATACTTGATGTTGTGGATGTAAACCAAGAAGATAAATACAATAACTGATAGCAGTTGCTACTGTATCGTGACCCTTAAAAATATAATAATTTAATATCATATATATATATATATATATATATATATATATATATATATATATATATATAATATTATCAATATTATCACCTCAAACATAAAAGTATCGACCTCTTCTCGAATTGATTCTTCGCTTATATCAAATCCATCTTCTTTAGCCTTTAATAATAAATCCAAAAAAGCAGTTCTATTTTTCATTCCTGAAACAATCATATTTTCGAAAACAAAAATAATGATATAAATCGCCATCTTTGAATGCTAACAGAAAATTATTGCGCAATATTAACCGATCTCGTGTTCTTTATTAGTGTTCATTTTTATAGATGGATTTTTCTCTCTGAAAATTTTCCTCTCTTCTATGATTTTCCTGGAATAATCGTGTAAATTTTTTAAATAACCGAAATATTTCTTTCCACATTCGGTTAACTTGAAAATGGCGTCCGAATACAACCAAACAGATCGCACTCGATGTGATATCAATTCTGATATTCTATAAAATTTACTAAAATAATTATATATTCTGAATATGGTATATATATTGTTAAATTTATACTGAATATTTTAAATACCCATAAACAGATTCCACATATTCAGACTCATCGTCTTGAGCTTTAATATCAATTCCCATAGCTGTCTCTATAATACAATATTATATAATTAATCAAAAATTATATATATATATATATAATTTTTGATATATAATATTTAAAACCTACCACAAATCACGTCTAAAGTTTCATGCGCTATATACGGATATAAATCAAACGATTTTCCGGTATTAGAATGACTTTTCAATTTTTCCACCAATATTTTCGACTTTTTCGAGAAAATTTCGTGAAAATTCTCTAACATTTTGTAGTGAAATGTTGGAGTGATCAATTTTCTATGAGCGTGCCATTTTGTTCCTGATAAAAAAAAGTGTTTTTTTTATTGCTAATAAATATTATACAATATAAATGCAAATTATTGAATACGTAATAAAAAAAAACCTGTTGACGTTAATAAACCATCACCTAACCATTGCACTATGAAACTATATAATATGGACTTTGTTATATTCTTTGAGGAACTCAACAATGTCTAAAATTAAAATGTATATTATAATATAAATAATTCAACAACATGATTATCATTCAAAGTACTGTGAAACTTAACTCAACACAAAAAACTATGAAAAAATATATGAGATTTAAAATGATGTACTTTTTGATACAATGAAATGTATAAATATTTTATTTATCATATTTACCTCCATATATTCTGCTGAATTTATAATAATCATAGGATATATTCCAAACCATACACGAAATATATTTCCAAATTCGTCAATCAATTCTTTAGACTTTGGTAGAACTTCTATAGATAATAAAAACACAAAAAAAAACTAAACACGTGACTATTAAAAAAATATAAAATATTTCGAAAACAAAAAATAGTATCTTGAAAAATATGTTAAATTAAAAAAAAAATGGCGACTATCAAAAATATATTGAAAGTTATCATGACCTTGAATACACACAGTTTTATTCCAAAATTATGATAATAATTAATATATCAAATATATTACCTGTTCTATCCTTGGCAAAATTATATGTATTACCAATAAGTGGTAAAGATAATTGACCTGGAATTTTATCAATTTTCATAGCCCAAATTTTCCAGTTTAAATACTTAAGCATGATATAGATTACACCTGAAGTTATTGCTGAAGTTATTAAGTAGTCTTTTAATGTCCATTTCTAAAGGAAAAGTGATTTTTTTTTTGTTATAATATTAAAGAAGACTATCGTAATTATTTGAGAATAATATAAAAAAAAAACGAATATTTAGTGATTAATATTTAGTATGACATTTTATTTTAAAAATGTTCCTCGTATAAAATGATAAATTTTCCGTAATTTTGAAAAGGTCAAAAATCACTGTTCACGTGTTTTGCTAAAATATATAAAAAAAATTTCCGTGAAAATGTGAATAAAAAAATAATATTGTGTCCTTGTCTCTATTGTTAATTCGAATAAAGTTTATATTATTACATCAAACTAATGTATATTTTTATTCATCAAAATCGTCTATCAATCAATAGGTTTCATAGTTAAGTTAAAAGACAAATAAAAATTTAACAATAACCAGTCCGGCGTGACCTTTTTAATTGTGTGTATGTGTTCATCAATATTATATATATATATATATATATATATATATATATATATATATATATATATATATATATATATAAATGATAAAATATGTATAATCATAAAAATTATATTTAACCTTTTATTTATCAGTTTTTTTTTATCTTAGTCCCATTTACAAAAATAAATGTTTAAAAAAATCTCCATAAAATAAATAAATCTCTATCGTCGTGAGTCGAGGTAATTGTAATTCGAGAACTGAGTGTATGTCGTAATTAATTCACAAATCAATAACGTTATTGAATTATTTTTAAAACCAGATTAAAGTTTAATACAATTTTATTTTTTATTATTATGAATTGACCGACTTTTTTACAACATATAAAATAGGTCACATTGAAATTTTTTTTTCAAATTGTAACGAAAATATCATCAAAATTATGAAGGTTTCAAAATAAAATAAAGACTCGGAATCGATCAAATATGTAAAGGCGAACATTTAGGAGGACACTTTTTAAAAGATAACGTAATTTTAAAAATGAAAAAAAAATCTTCACCATAAATGAACGATTGATCATTTGAATTTTTATTTTTATTATTAATATTATTTAAATACATAATTAATAATAATACATTACATCATTTACGAAAATTTCCCACATGATTTTAGCTTGATTAATTGATAATATCGGCAAACATTAAACAAGACAATCACGGCAATGATTCAAAACTCACTAATTTCAAATATCATTTGAGAGGTGTAATCGATTTTATATTCATTACACAGAATTTAAACTCGTTCTCGTATTAACACTTTACCATCGGACCCAGTTTATCGCTGTTTGCTACGTAAAAGGGGGTTATTATGCGAGCATTTCGCAAACCACTGTGTTAATATTAAAAATCGATTAACTTGAGAATGAAAAATACATTTTAATATTTTTTTTAATATAGATCAAATATTTGTTCAACATATGACATCATAATTATATATAAAATTCCATCGTATTATTGCGTTACCACCGTTTTACAATCAGACGACGCAAAGCGTATTACTACGCTTCCCCCATTTAACTGATACAAGGCGTCAAATGTATTACTATGCTTTCGTACGTTAATGTGTTAAATAAATTGAAAAAAAATCACTAATATTTACCCCTACCACTTGTTGCCGTTTATATAATATTTCAACTATTAACTAAGAAAGGAATAAATAAATTTTAAATGTACACACGATTTTATAATCATAGTAATTGTATCTTAGAATAAAATTGCAATTTTCAAAAACCGGTTTAATCTACGTACAAAATGAATAAATTTACCGCACCTATATATTATATAATTTTAATGCATTTCCAATAATATTTTTATTCTGCATTTTTTTTTAATATTTTTCACTTATTCATATTCGTTAACGTTCTCTTTTAGATTCCTGAATATATGAATAATATTTCAAAATTAAATATAAATACAAGGTTTTCATTGAACTGTAACCACAACGAAGTTCAAGTTTAAGTTTTTTTTACATGATTACATATATCACATTGTACAACAATAATAATATAAACAAAACCGGTATTATTAGTACAATTACAAAGACGCTTTGTAAATTTATATATTATTTGAAGTATTCATTTAAAACAGAGGTTCCCAATCTGTGGTACCCCTAAGAGTACACGAAATATTATTAAGGGGTACGCAAAAAAAGTTATTATTACGGAATATATATATATATATATATATATATATATATATATATATATATATATATTAATGCAAAAGTAATTAATTATAAATCAACAATTATGTGATATTCTGATAGAAAATTATAAAATCTAAGTTAATTGTAGATATTAAATACATTTTATATTGCATAAAAAATTTTATTATCATTTTTATATTTTTAAAATCATTCAATATGACCGATAATAATTATTTATTTTATATATAAAATATCTCATTGCCAATATTTACTTATGAACAACAGGTTTTAGATTCATTTCTACAACATTAATTATATAATATAATGATTACAAAATATTATTAAAATAATAAATAATTTATTTTCTCTCTTCTAACAGCACTTGGATTCCATTTTCAAACTTCACAACCATTTCAAACAGAACCGTCATATCTTCGGGTTTGTCGAGTGATATTATTTTGAATCTCCTCAAAACTGACGCTATAACAAGTTTAACTTCGAGCATTGCAAATTTTTGACCTAAAATAATTACTTATGTAATATTTAAAACAAAAAAAAAATAACATAAAACATTTATTTCACTGACCGATGCAGTTCCTGGGACCGGCTGAAAATGGAATATAAGCATAAGGATGTCTTCCATTCATATTTTCCTGTGAAAACCTATCAGGATCAAACTTTTCCGGATCAGGAAAATATCTTTTATCTCTATGCAAATAATATGTTAGCATAGTTATTGATACTCCAGCTGGAACTGTATATTTTCCTGGAAAAAAAAAATTGTTATAAAGACATTTCATATTAAATAATTATAGTAGTATTTTATTTATTAAAAAATATATATATTTATACCAAATGTTACATCTTCTTCCAAAGTTCTGCCTATTAATGGTATTGGTGGATACAGTCTAAGTGATTCTTTCAACACCAAATCTAAATATTTCATTTCAGCCACATCATTCGTAGTTATTGGACGATCATCATTGCCAAATATACTTTTTATTTCTTGATACACTTTTTCCTAAAATAAAATTAACAAAATCCAAATAAGTTTTATATAAATTTACAATTTAAATACATAATTTAATTGCCTGATGTTCAGAATGTAAACCGAGTAGGTAGAGACAGTAGCTAATACCGGTTGCTGTTGGATCGTGACCCTAAAAATGAAAAAGAAAATGTAATATATATAACACTGTGATCAAAAAGTAAGGTAAATTTGAAAAACGGTGTCCCCTCATTGGTTTTTTGAGTTTGCTGAATAGCCAGAAATCGCACTAAGCCAAATCAGGCGAATACAGTGGTTGCGAAACGATATGAGTCGAGTTTTTGGCAAAAAAGTCGTGAAGATCCAATAAAATATGACATATGGTGTAATATCGTGATGAAGGAATTGAGAGTTGTAAAAATACGTGTAACTCGGACATAATTAAACCTTTTAATAAACAGACACTTGACAAATGTTATAGACAGTTCTACTAACCTAGGAAAAAAAAATACAATTTACCTGCCTTCCTAATGCCCTCCTGGGCATTAAATGACAAATTCACCTTACTTTATAATTACAGTAGTATATAGAAAAAAAATGTCTTATCTAAAATAATTACATAAATTACCTCAAACATAAACGTGTCGACCTCTTCTCGTATCTCTTCTTCGCTTATATCGAACCCGTCTTCAGCTGCCTTTAATAACAAATCTAAAAATGCGGTTTTATTCTTCATTCCTGAAATATATAAAATTAATAATTTTATTATTAATCGTCATCTTTTAAACAGAAATAAAAAAAATATTTATCAATACCGATATCTTGCTCTCCGTTAACAGTCTGTTTTGCCGTTAATGATTTAATTCTGGAAATTTTTCTCTCTTCTACAATTTTTTTAGAATAATCGTGAAGATTGTTCAAAAATTTAAAATAACGCTTTCCACGCTCTGTCAATTTAAAAATGATATCTTGATACAACCACACGCTTCTAACTCGATACGAAATCAATTCTGATATTCTATAAACGATTATTTAAAATATTTAAAAAATAGTAATCGATTAAAAAAAAAAGTGCAAAATATTTTTAATACCCATAAACAGATTTAACATAATCTGATTCTTGATCATCTTGAGCATTGACACTTGTTCCCATAGCGGTTTCTATAATATGTTTTAATTATAATTTTGAAATTTTATCAATATCAACAAAAATAAGTATGATAAAAACAGACCACATATAACGTCCAAAGTTTCACGCGCTATATAAGGATATAAATCAAAAGATTTTCCGGTATTCGAGTGTCTTTTCAATTTTTCCACCAATATATTCGCCTTAGCAATAATGATCTCGTGAAAATTCTCCAACATTTTATAATGAAATGTGGGCGTAATCAACTTTCTATGAGCTTGCCATTTTGTTCCTGAAATTGCACGTTCAATTAAATTATATATTAAATATTTTATTATTATTGTTATTATTATTACACGTGTGGCATTGAATTATGAATTACATATTATATACATTATATGCATCAATTACCTGTTGTCGTTAACAGACCATCGCCTAACCATTGACCTACAAAATCGTACAGCATCGACTTCTTTATATTCTTCGGTGAGTTTAATAATGGCTAATGTGAAAAATGAACAAATTAAATATTATAATAAAATAGAATATAAATAAATAAATAAATATTTATGCCTCCATATATTCAGCCGAACTTATGATAACCATCGGATATATTCCAAACCATATACGATATATATTTCCAAATTCATCAAATAGTCCTTTAATCTTTTGTGCAACTTCTGTAATATAATCAATAATTATATATAAATTTATAATACTAATAAATTTATAATATTAATCCATGCCTGCTCTTTCTCTTCCAAAATTATACATATTTCCAATGAGTGGCAAAGATAGCTCTCCGGGTATTTTATCAATTTTCATAACCCAAATTTTCCATTTTATATATTTATATATCAAATATGTTACAGTCACAATGCTTATCGAAGTTAATATGAAATTTTTCAGCGTCCACTCCTGAAAAATAAATGAATATGTTAATTCGTATATTCGAAGTTAATATTAATTATTATTTTTCAACCAATTACGTGAATCTATGAAAATAGTCAAACGCAAATTTTATTTGACAAAATGAATCCGATAAAATATAATAAATACATTTAAATTTTACCTTGAATTTTTTTTTTTTTTGGACATCTTTTATATTATTAATCAATACGTTTAATTTGCACTTTTATTATATTATGCATACTTATTTAGAAATAAGAAAATTCCAAAAAAAAAAAAGTACACTGCGTTTCTTACTGCAAATTTTTCCAATTTCTTAACATTGATTAATTTTTAGAAACAATTTTTTTTTATTTCAATAGAAAAATTTACTTTTTATAATATTATTAAAATCATAATTAAAAACAAAATTACAAGTTTAAATTCAATATAATTTTTAGAAATAATCATACAATAAAAATATAATGATTTGATCTGAATATTGTAAATATTATGATAAAAAAAATGCTAATAATAATAATAATAATAATAGTCAAAATATAAATTTATTTATTAAAAATAATATATATATTAAGATTACTTCGTATTGTAGTTTTAACATCTTCCAATATTCATGAAATTATCAGACCAACACACAGCAACAACGTTTCGAAACAAACTGATTCCGATACATTGTCGAAAGTTTTATAAAAAAGTGTCAAACTGTATGTTTAAAAATAAAAAAAAAAAATTATATGAGTGTGCGAAGCAAAAATACGAGATACTTCAAGGTTGTATACATCTTAAAAACCAGTTAATCCATGGAAAAATTATATAAATTCACAACCTTACAATCTTTAGACTTTTCGCTAATTAAATTATCATATGTTTGAAATAAATATTAAAGCTTTTTTATATTGTATAATTATTTTTTTTTAATTTTCAATTTTACATTTGAATAATGTATTAAACATGAAAATAAGTTTTCAACATCAATTATGCTTTTGGATTCATTGAAGAATTTTCATTCTAATATTGACCAAAAAAAAACAATAATTACAAAACTGCTTTAAAATTAATACATTAATACATGTATAACAGATAAAGTAATTTAAATGTTATTTATATTTTGTTGATTTAAATTATTAACAGAATAAAAATATAATACTTAAATTTCTCTTGAGAATTTTAAAACAAGTTCTTCAAGTTTCTGTATTGAAGATATTATATATTTTCTTAAGTGTCGCTATGATAACTTTTTCTTTCAAGTATATTTATAAATATGAATGTGGGATAATAAAATAAAAATGTTTTTTTTTTTACAACACATAACATAATAAATATATTATATAGAAATGATAACTATAAACTATAGTATTTTATTATATGAATACATAAATGTGTATCACAATTTATTCGATTAAATTAAGTACAACTAAATTTCACATTCTTTTCATTTTCTTTCTTCTAACAATACTTGAATTCCTCTTACGGATTTTAAAACGAGCTCAAACAGTAAAATCATATCTTCAGGCTTCTCCACTGAAGTAATTTTATATTTTCTTAATAATGTCGCTATGATAACTTTTTCTTCGAGCATTGCAAATTTTTGACCTAGATTAAAAAAATATATATTATATAATATAATATTTTATATTAGAAAAGTTCCATTGAATATTTGTCTCGATTTACCAATGCAGTTTCTAAGACCGGCAGAAAATGGAATATAAGCATAAGGATGTCTTCCTTTCACATTTTCAGGTAAAAATCGATCAGGATCAAATTTTTCCGGTTCTGGGAAATATCTTGGATCTCTATGTAAGAAATATATGAATAATGTAACTGCTACACCAGCCGGAGCCACATATTGTCCTATAAAATAGTGCACATTTTAAACCATTGAAATCAAAATCAAAACTGCAAAGTTTTAATTTTGAATACCAAATGTTACATCTTCTTCTAAATTTCTTCCTATTAATGGCACCGGTGGATAAAGTCTAAGAGATTCTTTTAATACCATATCCAAATATTTCATATCGGTCACATCTTTTATGGTAATTGGACGATCTTCATCACCAACGACATTTATTATTTCTTGATATGTTTTTTCCTAAAATAAAATTTGTGATTCTTCGACTTCAATATAAATTTATTAACAATTTAAAAAAAAAATGATGCAATTAAAAATATCAATAACTTGATTCAATTTTTAATAACATTTTTGAATAAAATATTTACTTGATGATCAGGATTTAATCCAAGAAGATAAATACAAAAACTGATGCCGGTTGCAGTTGTATCGTGACCCTGAAAATTAAAAAAAAATAATTATTATTATAATTATTATGTATTTCCTTCTCTTTTATATACGGAATTTGAACTCAGAACTAAAACACAAGCTAAATAATTACGTCAAATATGTACAATTTCAAAAATATTTCTTACTTCAAACATAAAAGTGTCCACTTCTTCGCGAAGCGATTCTTCGCTTATATTAAAACCATCTTCAGCAGCCTTTAATAATAAATCCAAAAATGCAGTTTTATTCTTCATTCCTAGAATAATAATATTTCAAATATAAATTATTATTAAATTATATATAAATAACGATATTTAAAAATTATCGAGCAATACCAATTTCTTGTTCTTCACTTGTGCGTTGTTTGACAGGTAAAGATTTACTTCTAAAAATCTTTCTTTCCTCTATTATTTTTCTGGAATAATCGTGCAGAGATTTCAAGATGCTGAAATACTCTTTACCACTTTTGAGCAATTTAAAAATTATATCAGAATGCAACCATATTCTTCTGCTTCTATATGCTATCAATTCTGATATTCTTCAATATAAATTAACAATATAATTACAATTTATAAATATGTGATTGAATTATATAAAATTATATAATTACCCATAAACTAATTTCACGTATTGAGACTGCTCGTCTTGAGCATTAACATTTGTACCCATTGCGGTTTCTAAAAAAAAATAACACTTGCTTTACTTACTAATTTAATGGATTACTTAATTAATTAAAAATAACAACTAACCACAAATAACATCTAAAGTTGCACGAGTAATATAAGGATATATGTCGAACGATTTTCCAGTATCAGCTTGACTTTTCAATTTTTTAACCAAAATATTAGATTTAGCTACAAAAACTTCGTGAAAATTCTCTAACATTTTATAATGAAACGTTGGAGTTATTAATTTTCGATGAGCATGCCATTTTGCACCTGAAAATAAACGAAATATTCTTTATAAATAATATAAAACAATTTTGAAAAACTATCGACAAAGC
This sequence comes from Leptonema lineaticorne, assembly GCA_024500535.1. Taxonomy (NCBI): domain Eukaryota; kingdom Metazoa; phylum Arthropoda; class Insecta; order Trichoptera; family Hydropsychidae; genus Leptonema; species Leptonema lineaticorne. Next base: position 3,701,617 of record JANIJI010000012.1, on the reverse strand, counting down.
AAACCCGTTGAATGAAATTCGTGCACTATGCATTCGTGCATAAAATATTTAGCATCTCACAATAATTTTTAAATATTCAAAACTAATTAATAGTTAAAAATGTATTATAATATAATAAATAATTAATCAAGTACCTGTAGTCGTTAATAAACCATCACCCAACCACGGAACAACAAACGCGTATAGAATAGATTTTGTTATATTTTTTGTTGAATTTAACAACGGCTAAAATAGACAAATAGTCGTAGTAAAATTAAAAAAAAATAAATACTTGAATATGAAAATTATTATAATATTAACCTCCATATATTCGGCTGTGCTAATGGCAATCACAGGCAATGATCCAAACCATATACGAAATATAGGACCAAATGTTTTAAATCTACCTTCAATTTTCTTAAAAACTTCTGTAATGAAAATGAAATATGATTCATTATAATGAATTTATTTATTTTTTATTTAAATATTTGTTATATTACTTTTTCTGTCTTCTGCAATAGCTATAGCGTTTCCAATTATTGGCAAAGACATTGGTCCAGGAAATAAATCTATTTTTGCTGTCCAAATTCTCCATTTTAAATATCTGTATATAAAATAAGGAAAGCCTATGGCGACGATCAAAGCCACTAAATAATCTGTCAGAGACAATTTCTAAAAGAAAAAAATATATATATATATATATATATATGCGGCTGTATATGAATAGAAACGTGACTGTTTATTGATTATTTCATTATTTAAATGCAAATAACATGTCTGTCTTTCGATCATAATAATGAATATTTTTTCACTTAATCATAAAATAGACAACATATTTACAATTTGTATATTGTTATGTCATTATGTTCATTAAAATTACAACGCTCAGTAATTTAATATCATAACTATTTGATATAATATGTAGGTAATATAATTTATAAAAGTTCTACGTTAAAAAAAACATATATATATATATATATATATATATATATATATATATATATATATATATATATATATATATTATATCATAAAATCCATTAACCACTACAACTGGATGACGGACAGTTTACGAATTTGATGAGGAAGTCATTAAGTAAATTGTTCAACCGGGAGTTAAAATGAATTATAAAACCGATTGCATGAGAAAAATATTTTAAGAACACAATTATTGTTTTATAAAATAACGAGAAAAATAATTAATAATATTGATAAAGTAGAGATTTACACGGAGAAAACAATGTTTGCTCATTAAAAAAGATAACAAGCACAATAAAACACGTTGCTTACTTTTAAAATGACAAATATTTTGGTAATATTTTTCAGCTTTCAAGTACAGAAAATTAATAGAAAAGAATTCTATCTATTTTTTATGGTTAAAAATGTATTTTTGTGAATTCATAAAATAAACAAAACAGTTAACAACTTGTAATTGTTTCATAAAAACCTATCAACGCTCATTCTAATTATAGTTAAGAGAATCAAATATAGATTTTAATTTGTTACATCATACTCCAACAGCTCCAGCATGATCGATGAATTTCGAATGATATTTTTGATGAAATATATTATAAAACTAATTACAAAATTAATAGAACTATTCAACAATACGTCGAGTTAACTCCGCGAAGGTTCAGAACAGACTGACCCGTAATAACCTTGAAAGAACTGGTTGGATTGCAAGAATATATATATATATATATATATATATATATATATATATATATATATATATATATATATATATATATATATATATATATATATATAATTGCACCACATATATATAAATAAAAAAAGTAAAAAACATCTGATAATACTTCCATATAGATTAACCGCAGCATTAAAATAACTCATTGACCTTAGATCATACTCAGAACTGGATCAAATTAATATATTTTAAAATGTTTAAAAACTTTTTCTTTCAAATTATATAAATATAATCTAGATTGGATCAACTTGAATTATAAATTGTTTTATTTTTTTCAAAATAAATATTTTTTTTTGAGTAAGAATGTACAAAAATAAATATACAAATAAAATATTTGTGACTTTCTAATATTTCCTTAATATTTTATTAATAAACATGATATGTATGAAAATAAAATGTGTTCCAAAAAAAAATTTTTTTCCATAACGGTATCCTATAAATATTTTTTATTCCTATATTAAATTTTTCTTCAAAAATTATCGATCGAATAATATAATCACCAATTAAAATACCGTGTATCATAAATGTTTCACTTATAATTTCTATATCTCGTAAATAATTCTTAATGTTGAAAATATTTAGTTTAAGTCAATTATATACATCAAAACTGACCAATTTAAGAATATTTTTATATAAACCAATCCACATATCACAAATTGTTAAAATATGCCAATGCGTTTTTTTATTCATATATTAATAGAAAAATAACGAAATTTTCCCTTATTTCCAGTATAAAAATTATAACAGATAAATAAGGCAAATAAAAACAACAAAAAATGTTATATCATTTCCATATATTCATTAAAAACATCGACTTCCACATTAAAAATTCTTTTACACAAATCTCTAACTACTCTGTATCGGATAAATTCAGTGGTAATAATATAATAAAAGTCAAAAAAGTACATATTTCTTAAATCATCTGAACATTTAGACACGAATCTGTAGATATTCAAATATTCAGAAAGTACGTGCGAAAATTCATTTATCATCATCATACGTTCTTCACATATCTGTAATTAAATGCAATAGTTAAAATACTGGAAACGTTTAAATCTTCATTCCTATTAAGCGTAAGAATGAAATTATGTTATCCATTGAACACATATATCCACATAACATATAATTTTCATAAAAGCTCAAAAGACAATTATATTTCATATTTAATTTTTATCTGTTGTATATCATCATCGGAGCACACGCCGTTCTCTTTACAGCGATTCAAGATCTTCAGTAAAGCTAAAAAAAGAAAGATTAAATTTATGTTCTCTGAAAGAATTTTTATTAACTTAATATATTTTTGAGCTTAGATCAAAATCCCAGCTGTAATAAGTTGGCATTGTAATATGAGATAATCGTTTTTGCGATACCTTTCTTGTCACCTTCGTTCATGAACATCACCAAAGTACTAAATCGTTTAACCTGAGACAAAAATTTTAAATATGACAACGCTTCTGGAATTTCATTTTTATTAAAACACTTGTCATTGCTGACGATTTTCAAAATATCAGAAAATATATCACTTTCGAGAGATTCTTTAAAGATCGAGGGTATATTTGAAGGTTGGATAGCCTAAAATCAAAACAATTTTTATTATAAAATACAAAAGTAAAAAATATATATTTTCATATCGAACAATTAATTATCCAATTAATATTTTTTTCCAATTATTATTTATAAAATATTAAAAAAAAATCATAGTAATATTTAAAACTAAATCAAATTAACTTCACTTACTTTCAGATAAGCGCTCTGATGAAGTTCTTTATCTTTTAAAAGCCTCCAATTGGAGATAAATTGAACAGATGTTTTAGGAATGGGAAAACTAACATTAGACAGATCATCTTGTACTGTTTTTATAACAGTATTTTCAGATAATTTTGCATATTCCTTTTTATTAGAATCTTCAGTCTTAACACTTGCATTTTTCTTAGTTGATTCAGTTGCTTTAGAGGTTTTGTTTTTAGTCTGTAAATCACTATTGGACTTATTCAAATTATCATTAGTATCTTTAGTTTGATTAACACCATTGGCTTTCCTGAGTTCATCCCTGTTTTTAAATGGATTCTTTTTGTTAATGTATTTCGCCACAATTTTTGTAAAATCATTAGCTGTCGATTTCAAGGAGACTGCAGTAATTGTCGATCCTCTTGGTATTTCAGCAATCGGTATTCTTTCTAATGGTTTCTAAAATACGACAAAAATAATAATAATATAAAAATGAAAAAAAAATACATTTATAAAAGAAAAATTAATACTTTAGATCTTAAGTGTGGTGGTTTTTCAATAGCATCTACGAAAATATCAGCAATGTTAGACTTCTTTTTATTTTTTTTGCTATGTTTCTGATTATGACTAGAACTGTCTTTATTAGATTTTTTAGAATTTTCATCCTTTTTATCATCAAAAACAAATTGAGAAGAATTTTCCGCTGATGGAGTTGTTATTGGAGAAGATTTGGAATTAGGCTGCAAAGAAAAAAAAATACAGTAAAAATATTTATGAAGAATAAAATAACTTACAAATTGGAATTACCCCTTTAGTGCCCATTCGTTGAATCAAAGAAGATAATTGTCGTTGAACTAAGAGATTGTTTGGTTCGAGTCTTAATATTTCACTTAGATCACAAGCTGCACTACGCAATGAGCCCAAACATTCACGAACGTGACTTCTTCGCTGATAAGCTTTTATGTAAGTCGGGTCCAATTCCAGAGCTGTTGTGCAATCGGCTTCAGCTTCATGCAATCTAGAAATATTAAAAAATATATATCTTAGAATAATTATTCTAAAAATAATAATTACATATAGATAAAAATTATAATAAAAAAACTAACTTTTCCTTTTTCAAATAGCATAAAGCTCGATTTGCATAATATATGGCATCATCTTTATACAATTCAATAGCTCGATTATAACATTCAATAGCTGCATCCCAATTTTTTTCCTGAACAAACCTATTTCCCTATAAAAAAAATGATAGAAATTAATAGCAATAAAAATATAAAATTAAAATTACTTCATTTGTACAAACCTTCTCTTTTTCCATTTGTGCTTCCTGTCTAAACGCCTCTTTTTTATCCCCTTCACTCTCTTTACTATCTAAAGATGTCGCATTTTGCGCTTTTTCTTCTAAATCTTCGCAAGCTTTGTCCTGTACAATAAAATAAATATAACATTTTCACATAAAGAATATAATAATATACAAAGACTACCGCATCATATTTATCCCAAGCCTTATAATCAGATGATGAAATCCGTTTATCTCCCTGTTTAGATTTTGATTTCGTCATCTTGTTCTTTTTTGTTTTACACCTTACTGGAGGATAATCCTAAAATATAAACAAATTAAAAACTATTTTAATAACCTTCCAATTAATGAATAACAACTATAAATTGTTATGGAACAATTGGTCGCAATAAATATTTTTCAAATCATAATACTACAATTACTATGAATTAAAACGTCACTCGTGAATTTAAGAATACTATTTTATTATTTTTTACAAATTTCAAAACACAAATTTTAGATTTAATATTAAAATAATTGGTTCACGCATTTATATATTCGTTTGAAAATAAAAAGTAAAAACTGGCAAAGTTTATTTCAGATAACCGCATTCTAATTGAAATATAATTATTCTATAGCCCGAAACCTCCTATCAAATTATTATTTTCATACATTATTAATTTTATACTGAAAAAATAATGTTACAAAATTATGTACACAAATTTCTTAAAACTGTTTACCGTCAAACACAACACAAAGGTCGAAACCCATTTCACAACACGAAATAACTATTAATCATAATAACAAATGAAACTTAAAAAATGAAACATTTACTGAATATTGATGCGAATGCAAAACAAAAGCTGATTATATTTAAAATTTCTCTGTTCCTAATTAAAAGCCGAACATTCTGCTACATGTAAAATATATAATTTTATACTTCGTAAAAAAATAATTGTAAATACTTGCGGGTATATCGACAATTGCGAAAAATAAATTCCCAATAAATTTATTTTTATCACAAACAAAGAACGAATTTGTGCAAAAACACAAAATTGCAATTTCTTCCTTATAATGATATTTTAAATGATATTTGGACGACAAGTAATTGAAAAACAACGAATTGAACAAAGATTAACCGCGAAACTAGACGACCGCGATAAAGCTAACCTATAAACAATGACGAAACGTCAAAAACGCGCTCCGGGGCGCGACGAGGCCTCAATGACGCGCGAACTGCGGCCATGAAACGCGAAAAAAGAAACGTTGCACCAAAAAGCGAGAAAGGCGACCTTGTGCGCGCGCCGCTGTCCTTCCGCCGGAGAATCGTCACCTTCGCGACGACGATTACCCTTCTCCCAATCGGCCATCTCGGCGAGGAAAGCGTGCACGTCGTCCGCGTTCTCCCTGATCGCGCGTTGCATACCAACGCTCGCCTCCTCGCACATCCCCCAAAAAACGCCGTCCCCGAACTGTCAAACCGATCAACAAAACGGCCCCGGCGGACGTCCTTCTACGGCCATGTCCCGTTCCCGACTGCTTTGTTTTTATTTTTCTAATGGTTTATACGCGTGCGTGCGTGACATCTCGACCGCAAACAAAATGACGATTAAACGTCTGCAACATGCAAAATTATCGATAAAATACGTTCGTACTATTGCGTTTTCGAAAATTCAGAAAAAAAACTAGTAAATCACATATAAATATTATAAAATGAACAATTTCATATTAACTAGTTAACTGATAGGATATATTATACGTCCGACGAAAATAGAGTGATAACGGATAAAACGTTCAAATGCTCTAAATTTTCGAATTGCGCAAAAAATGACAGGACGTTTTTGTCTTTTTTTTACAATGTAAAAATACGTATCGGTGACTTAATTGATCGAAGTTGATAATTGAAAAAATTGATAGTAATATTACGTCCATTAAGAAAGAATCTCGTCTATTGTAATTATATAATTAGAAATAAAAGCGCCCGGTTAAAAGTTTGAAAATATAAAAAAAATATTCATTTTTAAATATGATGAATTGAATTATATATATATATATATATATATATATATATATATATATATATATATATATATATATATATTATTTTTAAATGATCTAAAATACATATAAATATTTTTTTTTTAATTTGACGTTGGTTGCGTTTCGTTTATTTCGAATATATATTATAAATATATGTATTGAAACAAAGTCAATAAATGCAGTCTTTCATAATAATAACTATAATAAGAAAATCGTATGTTAATATTTAATTATTTTCAATATTGATTATGTTATCGGATGTTTTGATAATAATTTTAGTATATTGGCAGCAGTGTCTGTCATTTGCGTCGGTGTCGCGAGACTTCCGACGTGCCGTCTGCGAGTCGGCGAAATGGCTTCCTGGTTGTGTCGCGGATCGAGGCTTCTGACTTCGAACACCAACCGAGCGATTCTTTCGCCGTCCGCGTTCGCGGCTCCCACATTTTATAAGTAATTTTATCTATTTTATAACCTCGGAACGACCGTCGTTCCAGTTACATAACTGTCATCGGTTTTGGTCGCAATTTATCGTATTATACGATTAAATAACGAAAACTTCAAACGCCAACCAGTGCCGATGAATTAATGCGCAAATTTTATTTATACTCTGATATTGACGTAGATGACGCGTGACATTTACTCTAATTCCAAAATGAAATGTTATTGTTTTTATATACGTATCAAAACATTATACATTATTATTTAAATTAAAAAAAAATAACAATTATAAAATAAACCCATATTAGTTTAATAATATTTAACTCTCAAAATGTATATCAGAAATATTATCGCTTTTGATACAATTTTTGTTGGGAAATGTTTTGACGATTACATATATATAGTTTTATTAATAACCTTATATTTACTTTTATAGTCAAAATCGTACCGCAAGATGGTTTCCGGATGCAGAATTTGCCGAAAAGTTCCAAGGCGTCGCCTTATGTCCGGAAGGCAAATCGTTGGATTATCCTCTTGCTCCGTTAAATCGTACGTTTTTTCCGCCATTTGTGGCCATATTTTTTTTTTAATAAATATAAAATTACATATATATTGTTTCTTGTAGGGAAACTTCCACCTATTGAAAAAAAAATTCAGAATATGATTTTGAATTTTGGACCACAACATCCCGCCGCTCACGGTGTACTCCGTTTAGTTATGGAACTCGATGGAGAAGTTTGAAAAAATAATCTTTAATTTCGAAGAAACACGTATGCGTAGATATTTTTTTTTATATTGTATTTTATTTAAGGTGGTTCGTAGAGCTGATCCACATATTGGTCTTTTACATCGCGGTACTGAAAAATTGATCGAGTATAAAACTTACACTCAGGCTTTACCTTATTTTGATAGATTGGATTACGTATCCATGATGTGCAATGAGCAATGTTATAGTATGGCCGTTGAGAAATTGCTTAATATTGAAGTTCCATTAAGAGCAAAATATATTAGAGGTATGTAATTAATATTATTTTTAAAACTGGAATGAATCTTGTTTTATTTATATTACGCTTTTTTTTTAGTGTTATTCGCTGAAATCACGCGACTTCTTAATCATATCATGGCTGTGGGCTGTCACGCTTTGGATGTAGGTGCTATTACTCCGTTCTTCTGGTTATTCGAGGAGCGAGAAAAAATGATGGAATTTTATGAACGCGTATCTGGAGCTCGTATGCATGCAGCTTACATTCGACCCGGAGGAGTGGCGATTGTTGGCCAAAACTTTATATTTATTTTCTTTAGTATATGTTTAGGACATAGAGCATTTATATCATATTATTTGTAGGATATGCCGCTAGGTTTACTTGATGATATTTTCGAATTTGCTTCCAAGTTTAACGAACGCTTAGACGAAGTGGAAGATTTACTTACTGCAAATAGAATTTGGGTACAAAGAACTAAAGATATTGGTATCGTATCCGCTGAAGATGCTCTTAATTATGGATTTAGGTATCTTATTACTGAAATACACGTATTTATTTTTTCTTATTTTTTTTTCATATATTTTGTTTTCATAATAGTGGAGTTATGTTAAGAGGATCTGGAATTAAATGGGATTTGAGAAAGACTCAACCTTATGATGTTTACGATCGTGTTGAATTTGATGTTCCCATTGGCACATATGGGGATTGTTATGATCGGTAATTATATATTTAGATTTTTTATATTAGTTGTATATATTTATATATTAAATAAATATTTTTAGTTATTTATGTCGTCTTGAAGAAATGAGACAATCGTTAAGAATTATAGAACAATGTTTAAATCAAATGCCTCCAGGGGAAATCAGAACAGATGACGCTAAATTGTGTCCACCTAGTCGTCAAGAAATGAAGGTGAATTTTTAAATTATTTTGTATTACTAAGTCGATCAATTTCAACTGAAAACATTGCAATTTTTAGACTTCCATGGAAGCTCTTATTCATCACTTCAAACTATTTACACAAGGTTACCAGGTTCCCCCTGGTGTTACTTATACTGCGATTGAAGCACCAAAAGGCGAATTTGGTATATATTTAATATCTGATGGTAGTTCTAAACCTTATCGGTATTTATTTTCCCATCTTTTCGAATATATATTATTATTTTTAAATGTTGCGATTAACGTCATTTATATTGTATTTTAGATGCAAAATTAAAGCTCCAGGGTTTGCTCACCTAGCAGCCCTCGAAAAAGTAGGAAGAAATTCCTTGTTAGCTGATATTGTCGCTATCATTGGCACACTTGATGTTGTATTTGGAGAGATAGATCGATAAAAAATAAACTTCAGAAACGCTCCACTATTTATTTTTACTAAAAACTTAGATTAAATATCTAAAACTGATAATTTTACCTTATTTCTACTTTATATAGTAGCGGATACATCTTCAAAAATTTGTACATATAATAATAAATATAATACATGAGATAAGGTGTTAACAAATTATTTTTTATTTCTTTTATTTTAAACAATAAAAGCGATGTATTTGACGATAATTTATGGTATTTCTTTAAAAAAAAAAGTAAATTTTCAAAACATACGGATTTCAAAATAGTTATCTTGAACATAGGTCTGTCCATAAAAATTTGACATTAAACTATTGTGTGCAAAAATACATTTATTATTTAGCATAAAAATGTTAATATTTTAAATGAAATAAATATAGAAACAGAAAGAAAACTTAAAAATGTCATTTTTATATTTTTTTTATATATGTACACACACACATACAAAACACAATATTTTGAATTATGAAACAAAGATGACTATTTGGTAAGTAAAATTCTAATTATTTTCATAAACATTAAATTCTATAGGCGACTATGAATAAGTAATTCGTGTTTTACATCGTGGTACTAGGAAATTTACTGTATAAAGATTCACATTCAAGTATTATATTAAAATTTCTGCACATTTTTTTTTCTATTATATTATATTTTTAATTGATTATATCGAAATATATATATAAATTTACATGTTTAAAATTATTTACTCATACGATCCATCGAAAAATACTTTAATAATAGATTATTATAATTCTGTAGAGAAACATTTTACTCGTTTGAAAATTTTGTACTGTCGGCGCCATTTTGTTTTTGGCGCCATTGCGCGCGCGCATTCGCCATTATCCAATGAATCACGGCAACGATAGATCGAAAGAAACAGAAATGAGACGCCACGATTGGTAGAAAGGAAGGCAATATATGAGATGAGCGCTATCTGTCGGCTGCGTTGAGAGCTCTCGTGGCCAACATGAGGAACCAGTTTACCGTCGATGGCCAGTTCATGGCGCGGCGCCACTGTAAAACGATCTCGTCTCACGTCGCCCCCGGAGGCTGCGCCCCCCGATTCCTAAACGATTGATTCGCAATATAAATTTAAAAAAAAAATACATTTCAAAGCTCCACACTGTACGGTTTTCAATTTCCGCTTTCGAAGAGACGACAATTCGCTCGAGAGGCCGTTTCCGTCGAACCTCGTTTTTGCGAAGTGGAAGTAAAAAAACAATAAGTGGAACGACCACCCGCCTGGAGGGTCTCGTCGAAGACTCGTCAACATTAACAGGTATCGTCGTCAGACGAAGAATCGGAACTGGAAAAGCGAACGTTAAATTATCGAACGTGACGTGTGCGCTTAGCTAGCGAGATAAAGGCCACTCTTACGTGGAAAACGGCATCGAAGATTCCTCGATGCAGCAGTGATTCTTAAATTTTGTGCAGTGCAACCGAAGTGAATGTTCAACTGACGACCTCGTTAGATTTTATTTTTTTTAGGATCGTATCATAAATCGGTTGCCGATTCTTATAGTCTAATATATAATAAAATTGCATCTTCTTCAGCGGTCAAAATGCCCAATTCGAATTACCTTAACGGTTATATGGAGCGATAAAAAGCGGGACTCGCGAACGTGCCTTGAATTCAAATCGTGTTTTGTTTTGACCGATATATCGCACTGCGACGTAAATAATGTCACATTTCATAAATGTGACAGTATTACATTATAACTGTGCACGGTTACAGTTCACATTGTTATTATTTTGTCAGTTTGATAGTTTGTTTCTTACGAATACTGCTTCTATTCTTGCAAATCTGAATTTCTATTTTGAATTTTACGTTTCATCTTTAAATGTTTATATTTACTATAGATTATACAGACTCATATATTATATCTGGAGAAGTTTTTCGTATTCTTCTACAATTAAAAATTCTTTTCTTTTATAATTCAAATACAACTTTTTTTATTTAAAATATAAAAAAAAATTAAATAAAAAAAATTCTTATGCATATATATAAATCATAAACAAAAATATGTAAATGATATGATAGCACTGTGGTAACATACATATCCATTTATCTCTTCGTAAACTGTGAGTTTAAATTTGAAATTTTTTTTTTAATTCATATATTAAAACTTTATTAAATATAATAATTAATATTCGAAGATATGAAACAGAATTGTAGACAATAATTTATTATTTATTTTAAAAAATCTTACCCCGTAACCTGACATATATTATATATATAATATATTCATATCGGTTAGATATGTTGTCAACTTTTCTGTATATAGTCGGTTTTAATCTTCAAATTAACCGTTATATTAACTTTTGAAACGCGTTATCAAAATTGCACTTTGGAATTATTCGTCAATATGTCGCAATCCGTTGAACATTTCGACCATCCATTTTACAAATTTGAACCATAGTTAATATTCATTCTCTAGTTCAACGCCGGCCTAATAGATAGAATAGAAACGATGACTGTTGTGATAGAAAAATATCAATATTTTTCTATGATAATTAGCAATAGTGTTTAATGACAATGAACTTCATTAATTCGTATAAAATATTTTTTTTTATTTACGCAATTGCAGGAATGAGGATAAACATGCGCGTTGCCACGCAGTTTTCCTCCTCGTATATGGGATTATCCGATGTTCTAAGTCACGTTTGCGACGATATACGATTTGAAAATTTGATTTAATCGTGTCGAAACATAATCTTTTCTAGAGAGTTTTGCTCTATAATCGTACTTAAAGAGAGTCTAATTGGAAATATCCTGTCTTACGACATTCTGCATTTAAGCGTAGACATCGTAGAAGACGTTTAAAAAAAAAATCTAACGATGCAATTGTGATTAGCGATAAAACGATTTACCATATGAATAATAGTGCAAAATAGATATGTTCATGCGTTTGTTTCCTTTGTGTTTTTCGTTGTAAAATTTCAAAATTCAATTTAAAATTCTGTTCAAGGCAGACAACCTTATGAACTATCGAAACCGTTTCATATTTTATGTGTGTCAATAGTATAGATTAAAGACTGAAAATTATCGTGTGTATATATTTTGATTTGTTCAAAATAAAAAAAAATATTTACACAGAGACGCCACTAGGAAATATATTTTTATTTTGTTTCATATTTATTTTAAACTTGAAATATATTGAATAAAATTTCAAATATTTTTCTCATAGTTTTCACAAACAAAAATATGTTTTATTGAAATCAAAAAAAAAAATTAATTAAATATTTTTTTACCAAAAATCATAAATTATTAACATATAATAAATATATATATATATATATATATATATATATATATATATATATATATATATAATTTAAAACATTTAAATTGTAATTAACATATTTTTAATATTGATTAAAAAAAATCTTCACATTTAAAATAATAATTAATTAATTTAATATTATTTAATTAATTAAAAATTATCAATTTATTCCTAGTAACGCTACTATATTTTTGAACAAATATATTTATTTGAATTATTTTATATTATACTACTGGATCACTTAATATTATACGATTGAACCGTTGTGCAATTTTTCAAACGATTAAATTTAATTCGCAAATAATATTCAGAATTTCTAAAACATATTCTCTTGAGAAAAAAAAACGACATTATAAATAAAATTTGCATGCAATTATATTTTGGATTTCAACTGTTTTTCGCCGAATTTATACTTATTTTTTTTATAGCGACATTATAGGAAAAATGTTATATTATAATACAGTATATTGAGAGAAAAAAAAACGAGATTTAATTTGTAATTCATAGAAGTGACAAAGGTTACAAATGCGCTCTTTTGATATCGCAATCAGGACCGAATCTGTGTATTAATTTAACGATTTATATTTTAAATTCAGTAATATAAAAATATAATAGAGAGATCTTTAGAAAAACCTATGTTATTTTACAGATAAAAAAAAATAAAAAGTATAATCTTTATAAGATTACGTATACAATTTATTATCTACATTAGAAATTATATAAAAAAATACAATATTATTTATGTATATCTCTTACCTCAACCTAAATATATCCTTTAAAATCTTTCAAAGTTTATTACATATTAAAAATATTTAATACTTAATAATACAGGTAAATAATAATTTTATTCTAAAATCTAAAGTCTTTGAATTACATAATATATAAAATTAAGATTTTTTTAAATTCAAATTGATTTGTAAGTATTATAAATCCGGCTCTGATTATAGTGAATGGCAATGCTCATTAGTAACAGGCGATTAGGCATTTAAAATATTTTACTATTCGTGTTACTCTAAATAGTATTTATAGTTATTAGAAAAAGTAGGATGCAAGTGCTATTTTGCATGTGAACGATTTAAAAGCTTGCGTTTTGATAATAAATTCATCAAATTTGTGTGAAATATTCATTATTTATTTTATTATTTTCCCTTTTTTATATACACATTCACATGTATGTATATATATATATATATATATATATATATATATATATATATATATATATATATATATATATATATAATTATATTAAAAATTATTCATATTTTGTGATTCAATCTTGTGAAATTGCCGGCGATTATTGTAAAAATGATGTAAAAAGACTATTATTATTCGAATATTTTTACGAGAAAAAAAAATATTATTGCTCATTTTTATTATCTTATGGAACAAAAGTCGTCATAAAATTTTATATACATTATTTTATTTACAAATTTTCATAAAGTACAAAATCGACGTTGAACTTTTATTTATAATATTTACAATCGTAAATACATAAATTTTATATATAATCATATAATATTTATAATATTTGTTCACTCATTATTTAATTTACAATAAATTATTATTTCAATTTAAAATATTATAAAATAATAATAATAACAACATTTTTCTTGCAATATAACAAAAAAATGCGTAAAATTGATATCTTTTATTAGATTATTTCATATGCGTTTTTTTTTAATGTTTTCATTTCATTTATATCATATTTAATGTAAGGTTTTAACATAGTTACACTATTAATATATTACCTTAGCTAGAATATAATAATAGTGACTCTTAACCTTTTAAATATCGTGAAACCGACAATCATTTATTGAACATCTATAACGACCATTAAACAAACAAATTTAAATAGATAAATTATTTTAATTATTGTAAAAATGATTGAGAATCACTGCTCTAGTAACATTCTAGTAAAAACAACGTTCGATATATTCAGTCTGTAATATATAAAACGAACGTAATAATCGGTCCGTTAAATCGAGGTTTTTCCGTAAAATTGCGTACAATCTACGGACTTATTGAATCTAAATAGTAAACAAAAAAAACGTACATAGTATTTTTTTTTAGCAATTCCGCCCCCATATTTTATTTATCAGCATTTTTTTAGCTCTAGTGAATAAACAACAGAGTTGTCGCATATTTTTGTTTATTATTGTTAATGAAGGTCAATTTTACTCTGAAAATTCGAACTTTGCACATGTGTAAGGGTGTGCGTGAACGTTTATTATATAAATATATTCGTTTTATCATATTTGTAAATTTTTAAAAATTAAAAAAAATCGAACAAAATGAATTGTATATAATATTTATTTAATTTTTAATATTTAGAAATCTAAAAACGTTATGTCGTCTGTGAATATATATTATTGTATACATTTAGACGACAGAACTTTCTTAATTATTAAATATAATTATATTAATTTACGTAAAAATATGATTATTATTCATAGTACAAATATGTATAATATATCATATAGTTGTCGTTATCACAAAATAACCGGTCTAATCTAAATATTATAATCAAACTTGAACTTTTTATGAGAGAAAATTTTCTATACATTTAGCGATTCATTAGTGTTTTGACGATTTAATTAAAACATTATCTTATAGTTGCAAAAGAGGCATATATTAATCGGAAAAAAATACAAGATTTCTAATAAATATTTGATAAAAAAGCAATAAATTGTTATATGCACTTGTATCGTTTTACCTTCTGAGAATTAATTAATTAATTAATGTGCACATATTCGTTATAACCGGTTCGATTAAAAGTCGCAATATTGATTTCCTTTTTTTTTCCACAATGATTTCAATTAAATTTATATATTTTATATTAATAAAATTCATCACGGAAATATACATTTTTTCTTAATATATTTTTTATTTTAAATATTTTTTTATTATTATTTTTCTTATTTTTTTTTTATTGGATTAATATAATAAACGACTGACGAGTGATTTCTATCATAAAATATTAATATGCTATTTTATTTAATCAAAGCGTTTATTTATATATCATTTATCGATGTTTCTCAATCTTTTTTTTTATTTTTTTATTTATATAAAAATTTTAAATGTCAATAATAAAAACATATAATATTTTGAAGTTGCTTAGCGTATCAAAAGTTATTAGATTTTCCTTATATTGTACAAAAAAAATATATTTTGTACTTTGATATTTAATATTCATAAATTTGTTACAATAAATATTTATTATACTCAGCGTAACCAAACTGTGCAATAATATATCCAAAATTCAACTATCAGAAAATATTAATATTTACAATAATGCAACATAAATTCAGATTTATTGCAAAATTTATTAATTTAATGTTTTTCAAACATTTTTTTTCTACAATTGTCAAAATATTTGATATTTTTATAGCTATATAACACTATGATCAAAAAGTAAGGTGAATTTTTTTTATAAAATGTAAATTCTTTATTTATTAATCTAAATCAATTTCATCCCCTTCAAAGTAATCCCCCGTCCGATGAAACGCACTTTTGCCAACGCATTTTCCACTCCTCGAAACAGTCGGAATAGTCTTTTTTTCGGTATAGCCTTCAAGATATTCTTCGATTCGGTTACTATCTTCTCAATTGTGTCAAAATAGCCAGAAGTCGCACGGAGCCAAATTAGGCAAATACGGTGGTTGCGGAACATTGTACATTATCGTAATGAAGGAACCAAGAGTTTTAAAAGCAGGTGCAACTCGAATATAATTAATCCTTTTGACAAACAGACGCTTGGCAAATATTATAGACAATCTTACCAACCTAGAAAAAAATATTTACAATTTACCCGGTAGTTTTAAATGAAAATTTCAACTTACTTTTTGATCACAGTAGTATATAAAAAAAAACAAAATGATTCGAAATCAGTACAAAAATATTTATTATTTTAGCGAAAAAAAAATCCGATTCTTCTACATATTTTCGCGCTCCGTTCCATTTAAACTAGAATCACTATACTGTAATATTTATTATATTATATTTTACGCATCGTTTTATTTTCAGACAAAAAAAAAACCTCTGTACGTCGAGCATTATCGGCGAATTTACGAGCCGGTCCGTGTGTGTGTCTGTTACGCTACTATCTGATGAACCCGTGACACTAAAAATAATATGGCATCGACTACTACTACTACTACTACTACTACGAACTATGAATCTGTTATCATCGACAGTAGATCGACCGGTCTAATAGTGTGATGAACGCACGCAAAAACGCACTAAAATTTTTTTTTTAAATAATAATAATAATAAAAATACGCAATAACATCGCTAACGACGACCATGTACGCGTATCGATTGTGAGTGATGTTTTTTTTTATATTATTTGGTGATTTTTTTTTAATATTATATATTTGGTGATGTTCGATTCGTGTATTGTTTGTTTTCTTGAACATTGAAGTCATTATGTTCTGTTGACGATGTGTTATTTTTAAAATGGATGGAGCTTATGTGGAACAAGAGGTGTTCGCTGTTCTCGGTGAGTGATTTTATCATATTTTTCATTATTATATTTATAAAAAAAAAATAAATATACGAATTAATTATGTATATATATATATATATATAATATTATAATCTAAAATTTTTAAAGATTCTTTATATAAATCATTTTGACATCGACGTCGCTTGAAATGACATATGCTTTTGATGTGAATAAATTCTTATTAATCTTATTAATTAACCGATAAAAAATAAAAATATAATTTTCACACTTTAATATTTTTAAATATACAAAAATTATGTAAAAATATTTAAAATCGATATTAATAATTTATTATCCTTGCCTTAAACCAGACATATCAAACACGAGGTTCGCGAGCCGCATGCGGCCCGTCAAGATGCGCCGTTTTTAATAACATATATAAAATTAATATTTAAAAGTAAATTTTGTTTTTTTTATCTGTATATGGTTCTGTTTAATAAAGTTGTAGTGTGCAATTTAAATAAATTAAAAGTGATGTTTTTTTATTATCAAGTATGTATGGTAAAAATGAAAATGAAAACTGCGGCTCTCGACTACACAAAACGCATGTGGCCCGCAATACGCTATGAGTTTGACACGCCTGCCTTTAAACTGATATACAATTTTTAAATTAGTTATTATCATTTTGTACTATGAGATTTAGATGATAAAAAAAATGGCTATTTTCAACATAACAATCGCAAAATATATCAAAATATAAATGTTGATATTAAGAATTATTCACTGAAAAAAAATATTTTTAAAAATTACACAATTATTAAATTATTTTACAATTTTTAAATTGATAATTTTCAACGAATATTTTGATATTATTGTAATATAATATCACTTGTTTATTACTAAAAATTAACTGTTTTAATTTATTTAGTTATTTTTTTATCATCAATCCCGGGAAATGACGCGCATTAAATCGAATAATAATGTTTTAAATCCAATTATATTCGGCGTTCAAAAGAACACAAATATGTTGTCAATGCTCGTTTTATATATTTTCAATGAAAAAAATAATAATTAAAATATTTTGCGTGTGACTGACTCGTAATCAGTTTATATAAAAATTCAAAAAAAAAAGATGATAAAAAGTTCAATAATATTTTTTTATCTTTAAATTCACAAAATAAACAAACATTTAATGCCATTTATTTATTTATTTATATCGAAAACTAACCGTTTAATTTGTTTTACTTTTTATAATGGAATAATTATAAATAATTAATGAATATCAATGATATATTAAGTAAATATTATTTATAAAATATAATAAAAAATTATAATAGTTAAGTAATATTTTGGAAATTATAATATATTTCAATCAAAACGTCAATTCTACACTTTATATTACGAATGATTTAATCCAAAAAATATTAATTAAATAAATCATTAATTTGTTATATCATGTAAAATTTCCATTTTTTTTTCAATTGATACGATAAAAAAGTGACTTAAAAAAAACGCCCAAAAATAATTTATTTTATAAAAAAAAATATTACTATATTTATAATGTAATCTGTCAAAAATTTAATTAAATATTTTATATTAAAATTATGATATATAAATCAACGAATATACTTTTTTTTTGTTAATTAATTAACGCCTTGATAGTTGGTATTAAAGTTTAACATTATAAAAATTTTAGGAACTTTAGTAAAAATTATATTTAAATCGATTGTGCAAAATTTTTAACGAATTATATTTTTATCAAAAATTGACTTCTACAAATAAAAGTGTGTTCGGTTAAAACATAGGTCGGATAATAAGTTTTAAAACTGAATAGAAACACGAAAATGACGCATGCACAATGATAATAGTCATATGGAAAGTATCTTTTTTTTTTCACCATTAGTATTCAAAATTACGTAATAATTTTTATAATCCGGTTCGTTGTATAAATATTTTATAATCGCGAAATAGTATATAAATATTAATATTAAAAATACAAATCGTTATAGAACCAGTTTCGAAATTGGCGATGTTAGAAAATATTTTTAAATTCTGATATCTATTGATGATAAGTTGAATTTAGAAAATTTTTGTAGTTTATATAGACTTACTAGTAGTAACTATGTACTAGTGTGTTACCACTAATTTATGTGAATTTAAAAAAATGTTATAATATCTTCTACAAAATATTTTTATTTTAATTAATCATTAGTATAAATATATCAATGTTAAATATTATTAAAAAAAGTCATTTTTAAGATTGTGATCAAAAAGTAAGGTGAATTGGTTTATAAAATGTAAATTCTTTATTTATTCTTCCAAATCACTTTTATCCCCTTCAATGTAATCCCCGTTCGATAAAATGCAATTTTGCCAAAGCTTTTTCCAATCAGAATAGTATTTTTCCGGTATAGCCTTCGAGACCTTCTTCGATTCGGTTTTTATCTCCTCAATTGTATCAAATATGTCCCCGCATTGACCTTTTAAATTTGCTGAATAGCCAGAAGTCGCACGGAGCCAAATCAGGCGAATACGGCGGGTTGCGGAACGAAATGGGTCGAGTTGTTGGCAAAACTGTCGCGAACAACCAATGCAGTATGACATGATGAGTTGTAAAAACACGTGTAACTCGGAGATAATTAAACCTTTTGACAAACAGACGCTTGGCAAATATTATAGACAGTCCTACCAACCTAGGAAAAAAATATAATTTACTTGCCTTCGTAATACCCGGGAGTTTTAAATAACAATTTCACCTTACTTTTTGATCACGGTAGTATATAATACCGGAATTGGAATAAATTATACCGCATCACAATGATATATTTACAATAGATAATAATCACCTGCTGTACCCCCAAATGAATAAAATTAATTAAGAAAAAGACCCTTATATCCGTTTTTTGGATAAAAAAAAGAACGAATCGAAAAATTCGCCACGGCAAGGGGTTGAAATATTTATATAAAAAAATCTCATCGTTACGCACACACAAACGGACAAGATCGACGGCACGAATCTATTGTGACTTATCGCGACCCATATTTATAATTATAATTGATAATTGTAATACGCAGCAAAATGCATTATTGTGTATCGTCGTAATCGAACTTTAATTGCTGGTAAAATAATACGAGAGCATGCGAAAAACAAAAAGCGTATTGGCGCCACTATTTATCGGTCGATTGCGATTCGCGTCAGGCTGAGGTCACATTAGAAACAGTAACGGAAAAATATATGATACACACGTGATAATCGTATTAACAGTTTTTATATGATTAAAATAATAATTCAAAAGTAATGCGAAAATATTGAGAAGCACAGATCGACACCGCAATTTTTTTCAGTTCTGAAAAGCAGTCGAAAAGTTGTCATGAATCTTGAGAATAATTAAAATTGACATTGCGACATGAAATGTTAGAACCGAGTCACGTTATATATATATATATATATATATATATATATAATTTTTATATCGTGTCATGTAAATTATTTCGCTAATCCGACACGAATTAATTTTTATTTATCTGCTAGCTTCGAACGATTAATACGCGTTCAATTAATGTTTTTTAATTGATTTTATATAAATTAAAATGAAATTCGATAGATTTATATATTTTTATACGTGCGTGCAATTTGAATCTGAATGACCTTAGAACCAATATAATCGTTAAAACTGATTATATAATATCAAATAGACAAAAATATACACACTAATATAATATTACGTTATACATATAAAAATGATTTAATCAAAGTATAACTTAATTTTGAAATTAAATTAATGGCGCAATTGTATTTTCGATATCGAGTTTTTCCTTGTAATTTCGAAATGCTGTTATTTATACAAAATGTATTCATAAATATTATATATCCATTTTTGTTGTTAATTTTATATATTTGTTTTTATGAAAATATTCTAGTGATATTACGAAATTCACAATTCGATTATACGAATGCGAATGACGAATATGTGCAATACCACCATATTTATTACTGTGATCAAAATGTAAGGTGAAATTGTCATTTAAAACTCCCGGTTATCAGGAAGGCTAGTAAATTGTATTTTTTTCCTAGGTTGGTAGGACTGTTTATAATATTTGCCAAGCGTTTGTTTGTCAAAATTTTTAATTATCTCTGAGTTACACGTGTTTTTACAACTCATCACGATAATGCATCATGTCATACTGCATTGGTTGTTCGCAACTTTTTTGACAAAAACTCGACTCATATCGTTTCACAACCACCGTATTCGCCTAATTTGGCACCGCGCGACTTCTGGCTGTTCAGCAAATTCAAAAGGCATAAATATTAAAAAATTCATAAATATTAAAAATAAATAAATTGTGAATTAATTTTTTTTTCTAAATATTGAATGGCAATTTAATTTCTAACAGAATTAAACTATCAACTCAATGCTAAAAATTTTCTTAAATAATTTATAGATTGATGTTAAAATATTTTTATTAAAAAAATATATGAAAAAAAATGAAGTAAATATAGATTAGAATTCGTGATATATTTTTCACATATAAACAAATAGACGCATTATTACAGAGTTATTGAAAATTATACCACAAATATTACAAACTGTATAAAAAAACAATAGCCTTTTTGTTTAATTGTAATGCACTTATATTCCACGTATTCTGAAATTTTCATGTGAATACATCATACATAACAATCGAGCATTTTCATGAACATTCGCGTTTCGCGGTTCGTTTTAATGATTCCAATTCGCTTATTTCTCACAATTACCCATCCGAATGCCTTTTTATACACACACATACATATTGGAAATCGTCATTATTTTATTTTCAATTACGATAAAATGCAATTGAGCAGGTGTTGCCAAATTTCACGGATCGACGAACTCCATTCGAACGGCGAAAGGTCGAAAGGGCGCCAATAATTCGACTCCATTAAGTAGCGTTAAACGAATAAAATATATATATATATTTATATATATGTATTATAAATTGTATTAATCGATAACATTCGAAAGAGTATGAAAAAAAAATATACATAAATATAAACGAGAAAGAATACAAAATAAATGGATTCTTCCACATGGTTGACCATGAAAGTAATCGACCAAACACGTTTCCTTGGAGAAATGGATTTTCAACGCGTTCTTCAATCGAATTTTTCGATTGTCGAATTGCGCAATAATATTTGAGTGTCGTATATTTATTAATCGCTGCTCGGTCAAATGCCGAAGGGTACAAATGCAAAGTTAAGTATAATTATTGAAATTCAGCGCGGAATATGAAAAAAAACCGTTTCTAAAAACAAATTTATATACAAAAAAAAATATTAAAATATATATATATTAAAATAAATCTTAATATAATATTTATTTACATCACAATTTGAATATATAAAAGTGGAAAAATTATTTTGTTAAAAATGTATTATTGATGCGCAAAAGAAATACGAGATTTATAATTGTTTTTTTTTTCAAAAATAAAAAAATTCTTGTTTTGCACTTGTACCCTTTGACCTCTATTAACCAATTTGTTTGTTCACTTAAGTAAATCAGTAAATGTATTATTACATATTTTTATGCTAATTGCATATTTCTGCAAAAAAATCACGAAATAACAAAGAAAGTGAAATTTACATTTTATATATTAAATCATATCTTCTCATTTTATTTCTATTAATGTTATATATTATATTAATTTAAATATAAAATCTATGATCAAAATTATATTTATTTATTCTAAAAAAAAAATTATAATAAATTCATATATTTTTTTAATATTTCTGAAGCCAATCTCAAAAACTGCATTAAAATTACATATAATTAATTAACAATAAAATATCATAACAAAGTTTTTATTGACCAAACATAAAGAAATATTTCTGATTTATTTTCATCTTCATTTATATTATAATATCATCGTCAGTCGTTCACTTTTTTTTCACTGCATTTTATCGCACGAATGCCACCTCTACTAACTTCATTACGATTCGAAACAATTAATCATATCTGTATAATGAAATATATCCATTTTAAAACGAGAATCGTTTTTGAATATTTCCATAACGTATCACGAATCTGAAAAAAAATGACACGTGTTAACAGGGAAACGTTCAAAAACGCTTTAGTCATTTGCATAATTGCTATCTGTAACCCGTGACCAATTTATATATATATATATATATATATATATATATATATATATATATATAATACGTATTGTTTATAATATCATCGTCAACGGAGCGTGGTTATTTTAAATACACCTGGAAAACTATTCATCCGTGTAAAGGGCTCGATTTACCAACCCTAAAACAGCACCTTGCGCTGAAAACATTATAAAATTATTATTTTTATTCTTAACTATGGGAAATAAGTTTAAAGTGTTTGTTTACCATCGCGCTGTATTTATCCCGATATCTGAGCAATACCGCAGCGCCATCTCTGTATCAACATATACATTAAATGAAATTCTTTATTATTATAACAGATATTTTTAATAAAATTATTATATATATATAAATATATATATATATATATATATATATATATATATATATATAATATAAAACAATATATATATATATATATATAATATAAAACAATATATATATATATATATATATATATATATATATATATATATTAAATAATTATTTTTTTTATCGTTATGCATACGTAATAAACGATCACGTGCGCGTAAATGTGTGCATGTAATTTTATTCACCGCGATGATTTTACAAGTGAAATTACGATTATGTTTATATATTAATATTAATGATGGTTTTTTTTTTTACATGAATATATTCATGGCTTTTCTCTAGAAGTGCATCTTTGTTTTATTGCGTTACAGTGATTTAATTGCGATAACAACAATTACCGACCGATAAATTATAAATGACATTCATAATTAATACTCTGTGCGAGCTGAAATTATGCGAAATATCATACATTTTGTGTTATTTTTATATTTATGTTTATTATACTTGCATATTGATATATATATATATATATATATATATATATATATATATACAAATTTTATTATATAAATAAAACTTTAACTCACATATCTTTTAATAAATAGACTTTACTTTCGATTGAATATTATTTCATTATAATTTAATGATAAATCGTATATTATGTAAAAATCATAAAATACTATATTTTTATTTTAAATTAATAAATCTCAATAGATATTTTATAAACATTTTTAAAATTGGATTATTTTATATGAAAATTGAATGACAAATTAATATAATATTTATTTAACGTTTGAATTATCCGCGTAAATATAATTTGATATTACAGAGGCAAAAGTTAACATGATTTTCTATAAAGATGTGAAGGTGGTTCTTTGTTGCCATCCATATTTCAATTCTAAAGAATTTTGATATTTAACATCAGATTATAATTTTGCTGAAAAAGTTATATTTATTAAAAAATATCTATGATAAAAAAAAATAAAATTTTAAAACAATCTAAATTTACAATTAAATAGTCATATTTGGATATAGAAATTCATTTCGATTAGTTAAAAAAAATCACGTGAATCTAAAACTGTCCGTTGGATGACATATTTCACAATATGCTAATGTCAACCCTCCTGCGCATTGTTATTCATACACGTGTCTGTGTGTGTGTGTGCGATGGGGTCGTTTTGAACCCCTTAGATAAACGACAATTTGTAACTAATCGCTTTAAACTATTGCGTGACGCGACGAAGCTCACCTGTGTTTTTGGGCAATTTGAATAATGAAGCAAAACAAAAACGGATACGTCAAAGTCAATAAAAGTATTTAACGATGGTCGTATATTATTATTTTTTTTTTCTCCTATTTATTTCGAATATGTATATATATATATTTTTTTTCCGTTTTCGTTTATATTTTATTGTCGTATAAAATCGACTAAACATTCCGTCGTTCGAGTTGAATCGGTCGTCGGCGATATTTAATTATAGCATTATATTCTATATCGTTCCAAAATACATGTATAATAATATAATATAAATACAAATTAAACGATTGATAAATTAAAAAAAAATATTTAATTCATTTCTCTAAAAAAAAAAAACTTATTTTTATCGGCATATTATATTTTGTATATCGACGAATTGTGTACGAAATAATTTAAATGTTTTTTTTTTTAATATAGAAATAGTTATTAAAATTTTTTCCTTATTTTATCTTGATAAAAAGGATCGATTGTTTATTCATTTGAAATTATTTTAAATATTAATCAGTGTCTAATATAAAATAAAAATAGTAATAGTTATGTCGCTGATTTATTTTATAGATTTTTTTATCTTGAAGAAAACGACGTTAATAATCGATAAAATAATTAATATAAATTATTATATTTATTTTTATTATTTTATATAAATAAAGACCGAATCAATCGAGCGATGTGTTATTTGTAAAATTTACGGAATTTCAGTGCGGCATTTGTCGGTTTTCGATATGAATAATCCGTTTATTGCTTTTATTTCTCTGTGCATAGTTCGAACATTTTATTAGATTATCGACCAAACAACAAATAGTTTTAGGCCTGTTGATATCATAATAACGAAATACCGTTCGAAACACGCCGAATACTCGGTATCGTCCGACGTTGTGTCATTTTCGATCGGACGTGCGACGAACTGACGATTCCGACGATGTTTATATTGTTTTTTTTATCTTCGATAATCAATCAGAAACGATGATAAAAATTGAAATTAGAAAAAATATATATCAGAAATATAATTAATTTATAAATATAATTAAATTAATTAAAAAATATTCATAAATATATGTGAGAAATTAGTATAAAAGAATATTGATTTATATTTTTTATCAAATAATAACAAACTTGAAATCAAACTGACTTCATTTTAAATATATTCTATAAAAATTATAATGATCAACATATATTTTTATTATAATAAAAATATTTTTTTAACCAAGTTATTATAGTAAAATCCAATCTAGTTTAACGTTATCGTATAACACGTATGTTAAGTATTTTTCAGCTGAAAGGCCTCGTATTTTATTTTTAAAAAATAAATAAATGTTCACGTTTAAGTGTACACGATATTTTTCAGCGTCGCTTTGAACTAGGCCAGTCCATCCGAGATTGTTTGATCAATAATATTATATATATATATATATATATATATATATATATATATATATATATATATATATATATATATATATATATATATATATTTCACATCGGACCCGGTCGTCGCGTTCGGGTATTTTATATATTATATAAAAATAAATTCTGAAACATGCGACAAAATGGCGACGAATCCTCTGAAAAAAAAAATAACAAAAACATATTCCGTAACCGCGGAATGCCAATAAACTGCCAACGAGCCGTGCACGATTTCACCTCTCGTCAAATTTTCACGATCGTTACGCGCGCACAGATATACGCACGCACGCACAAAAAACTGTACCATTATTACGTTATAATTACAACAACGTTCATAAGATAGTTCTGAAACGATAATTATCTCGTTTATATATATATATATATATATATATATATATATATATATATATATATATATATATATATATATATATATATATATATATATAGTATATATATGCATGATTATTCGATATCAACATTTTTTCTTTTATTTTTTTTTATAATGAATCGTTCTAGAATTCTTATAATAAATTATTTTAATATTTTCAATATTGAAAAAATATACTTTATTACACTCATCTAAAATTTATTAAAATACATCGAATATATTTCATTATTAACCATGAAAATATTAAATTAATCAGATCATTATTATATGACATCGTGTAGAATGATATCTTTCAAATGTAATTTTTCTTATTTTTTTTTTTGTACTAAAATATTTCATAAAACAAATTTTTATAAGATCATAAAGTGATTGGATAATTGATAAGAAAAATAAAAATATTTATAATCAATCACCATTCTACTGTAGCACATTGTAAATTATACATTTCTAGATTTTAACCATTGAAATTCTAACTTATTACTAATAAATTAATGAATACTTCGAAGAAAGTAAACAAACGTCATAATATTATTGATAAATAGTTAAAGTTAATTTTAAATTCAAATTTCTCAATGAAACCAACTACTATAAATGTAATTATCTTACTGCAATATTTTCACGTTTTATTTTTAATAAAATAACTTCATCTGATTAAACTTTCCGATTGTTGTCGAATACTTACCGACAAATTCGTGACATTGTCACATTATTATACGGCACCAACCGAATTACCATTAAATTCAGATTTAACTCTATCGATCATATCTTTTTTAATATACATAATAATATATGTATTCTAGTGTTTGTATATATGGTAAATAATTAATATTTTAGTATAAACTACTGAACAATATTTTAATTGAGTTCAAATTAAGTTCGCGTATTTTTTTTTTCATATAGTACATGAAATAATATTTCTGTATGTTTTTATATATATGAGAAATTTTTATAAAAATAATTTTTACTTATCTAAAAGCATATATTATTTTTTATAGTAATATTTTTTAAATGTATGGTACTTCGATTTTTGTATTGTTCCATTTTTTTCATGCTTAATTTTTGTCTTTAGATATGACCTTATATAAAACGTGTTTTTTTTTAAATTTAACATAAAAATTTTCATTATCGATTGAAAATAATATAATTATTTACGAACAAAATATATTTGAAGCAGAATATTTTAAAGAAGATTCATAATAATATCCATATATAAATGTGAATTTTTGACTGAAACGAACAATCGTATATATTTTATCTGAATTTAGCATCTTTATCGTATATTATTAATTCATATTTTTAATTTAATATAATAATATATATTTTTTTTAATATAATTTTCTATAATCAAAATAGATTCTAATAGCAACGTACTAATAGTGTGAAATTTATATTTTACAAACTAATCAATATAATGCGCAATATAGCGTGAAACGATAACGTACATGTAATAGTCGAAAAACGTTTATTAAAGTGTCGTGTCCGCCATTACAATTTGTAAGGTAATTTTTCAGACGACGTCTTGCGTCAGATACACCCTTTTTCAGCCGTCGACCAATGGGAGAGCACGATCGATTCCTTAGGGTTCAGCCCCGCCACGTGATTGGTCCGTCTTACTAATCTTGAACGCATGCGTATTATGATTACCCATCAATTAATACCCATTACTAGTAATGTCTTGTTTGATTTATTTTACTGTTAAACATATATAAAACAGCGAAAGTATTCTACGAAAATGCGCTATGAAATTATTTAATATATATAAATAAATATAAATAAATAAATAAATAAATATATATATATATATATATATATATATATATATATGTATATATAAATATATACAATAAATACGTGCTGAAGAATGGCGTTTCGTGCAAAAATTTCAACTGAAATTTTCTCTTTCGCACAAAACCATGTCGAACACGAAATCAAAATAAATACGTCGAACCGTTTTCAGACCTGTTAGTCTATAAAATTTCAGATATATCTCGCAATTGAAAATCAACCATTCGAAAATGATCTTAAAGTCGTCTGAAAACTGAAAAATAATGACGTTTAGATTGCAATCAATCGAACGTCATTATTATTATTATAAACGTAATTGTTTGTTATATTTTTTTTTCAACTGTGTTGTGTTATTATTATTTTTTTTTTCATTCTCTAATTTAATTACGCAGACAAGAATCGCTGGAAGAAAGTGAATTATTGTTAAGTGTTTACTTGCGCGTTCAATGAATTAAAAACAATTAGCATTTTACAACGATAATATGAATTATTATTGTTTTTGTACAATGTTGCTATTTTTTTATATTTATTATTCATTATTCATTATCGTCTGAATAAATTTCCTTTCATTTTCGATATTATTAGAAATTATGTATTTTTCGATATTTACTAAGATAACAAACGTTTTAATAAATATGATTTATTTGTAATATTTTACATTTTTAATATAAATATATCAAGAATTTAACGCAATTACAGGTTTGAATTTATAAAATTGTTAAAAATAAATAAATTTAAATATTTCGAGTCGTAATTAAATATGTATGCATATTTTTTATGATTTTTTACTCTTTTTCATATCGTTTGAAAAAGTTTCTAAATTTAACAATCAATGTAATTTTTTAGCACTTTTATTTTTTTCTATATTAACACGTGTCATGTTTAAATCTAAATAAAGTCTATCACAATATATTAATGATTTACAATTTTTCATCGAATAATAAATTTTCGAATTTTCGTAATATATTTTACGACATACCAAAAAATAAAATTTTTAGACAATGGAATATTCAAAACATAAATATTTTAATGTAATTTATGAAAAAAAAAGTATAAGTCGTAGGAATTTTTTATTAATATTTTTTGGTCCCGTGTATAATATTTATATTATATATTTTGTAAAGAAAATTTATTAACTGATGAAACAAACTATAATATATATATATATATATATATATATATATATAATATTATTAAAAAGTAGTCATTCTTTTATTACAAATATATTCATATTTTACTGAAAAATAAGATACGTTGAATTGAATGTTTTCGATGATTATAAAGCTTAGTCTTTCTCACAATAAAATTATAAGAGATAAAATCGCTTGTATTCAGAAAAAAAATGTATTGTATATCGTCAATATAAATCGTTTTAAAATATATTTTAATTATACAATTTGTACTTGAATCTTTATGTGGAAGACAACGCGAAACCATAATATAATTATTTATGTGAGAACGATCACATTCGATTATCATTTAAAATTTCATCGTTTTTATTAATTGAAAAATGTTACTTATAAATGACGAAAATATTTTATCAATTGCATCATAGGTTTGACAACAGTCATTGCGTACCGAGTTTATTTGTTTTTATTTTATAATTTATATACGGATATATTTAATGAACATGTTGTTAGGTTGTTTATATACTACGCAGCACACTTTGAATTTCACAAATCGGTGAAAATGACATTATTTTAAATAAATAAATAATTTAGATTTTTAATTACGATAATAATTATATGATTTTATTGGTATAAACATTTTTTTTTCAATCGAGTCGTCAGTTCTACATACAACCTTCATATATATTTTTGTTTTATGAATAATTTTGACATATTCTCGTATTTATATTACGTTATAAATTGAAACATAATTGTCGTCTTTAAATTAATAATTGTAAAAAAGTAAGATGAATTTGTTTAAAAAATATACATTATTTATTAATCCAAATCAATTTCGTCCCCTTCAAAGTAATCCCTGTTCGATAAAACGCACTTTTGCCTACGCTTTTTCCACTCCTGGAAACAATCGAAATAGTCTTTTTCCGGTATAGCCTTCAAGATCTTCTTCGATTCCGTTTTTATCTCCTCAATAGTCAGAAGTCGCACGGAGCCAAACCGGGCAAATACGGTGATTGCGGAACGATATAATTCGAGTTTTTGACAAAAATGTCGCGAAAAACCAATGCAGTATGACATGATACAGTTGTAAAAACACGTGCAACTCGGAGATAATTAAACCTTTTGACAAACAGAAGTTTGGCAAATGTTATAGACAGTCCTATTAAACTAGGAAAAAAACAATTTACTTGTCTTCCTAATGACGATAATTCGAGTCTAAACGTTTATATCTCTTGATTGTTCAGATATCATTTGCAAATTTAATACGATAGTATATCGTTTCAAAAATTATTTAATTATTATTTTTATGATTTATCATAATATAATTGGAATAATTATGATTAAAAGATTACACTATTTAATTATATAGTTATTTTTTATAAATTAAATCGATACAGTTGTGCGACGATTGAAAATTCAAAACGCGCACACGTTCATGCGATATACATTATATTATCGATATAAATTCAAACTTTCGTAAAAATTTATTATCGTTCGTTACGCGCGGTTTGAGAGCCGCTGGAATGAATCGAAACCGTTTGCGCGCGCACGAAAAACATTCGATTCGCTTTTCGAACGTTTGTTTCATTTCGTATTCGACCGCTAAACATGAAACATTCCGTTCGCGATTAATCCTTATTTATTTATTTATTTTATTTACTATTTCATAATAAGTAAAAAATAATAATAATACATTAATTTACGAATATTGATAATCGCAGTGTGCAATAATTTTTAATTAACATGTGCCGTTTTGTGAGTGCGTTGTGAGTGATTCAAATAAAAACAAAAAAATAATAATAAAATAATTGGGATTATAGAGAATGCGTCCCGATCATACGGTGTAGGGCTGCGACCCACGGATGGAGTACCCCTGGAATTTAGGGGAGTCTGGGCCCGGAGGACCGCGGCCCCCATCCGCAATGCACAATAGAAATATTCAAGGTAAATTAAAAAAAAATAATAGCAAAATTTCAAATTGCTATCTGATTTTCGTATTTATTATATATATTTTTATTAATTCATATTTCAAAAATAAATAAATATTATTAAATATAGTTTATTAGGAAAAAGAATAATCATAAATTTTATATTTAACCTTATTTCTTATATTAATTATATCTTAATTCAAATCAAAGTCCTCTCGTTTAATTTTTACGGGATAAAATTATTAATTTTGTGAATATCAATCCTTTTTGTAGAATTTGACGTTATATTTCAATTTATAACAGATTAATTAATAATTATTGTACATTAAATTGTTAGTAATTGTTTTTGAATAATACACGCATTTACCAAATCGATAATTCAGATGTCAAAATATTAAATAGAATTTGAACCCAAGAGATGACAAATTATAATAGTAAATAATAATCATTATAGTAAAAAAAAAATAAAAAATGTAATTGAAAAAGATTTTAAATCATATAAATATTTTTATAAAGTAATAAATTTTCATAGTTCATATTTCAATAATAATTTTATTTTAAAATAGCGAACCACCGTATAAAAATCTTTACTATGTAATTAATATATTCGTATTAATGTTTTATTAACCTTTCGATCTCGTCGAAAAAAAATATGTTTATTAATATTTATCTTATATTGCAACTTCGAACTAATATATTTGTTTTTATACTTATATATATATATATATATATATATATATATATATATATATATATATATATATATATATATATATATATATATATAATATTATTGTTTTTTTTTATTATCCCGTATTTATTTTGCGCAGTTGATTTGTACTTTTAATATGATTTTAAATTGTAATTAAATATGATTATTGATTTTTAATGAGATTTTTAGATATCGATTATATACAAAATTATCATTTATTTTTTTATAATTTTAAAATAGATTTTATGACTCAATGTACTAAAAAAAGACGTTTATATATACAACGAATAATCTTAAAAGTTACTAATTGTGATTTGAAAATAAAAAGTTGAATATCCCTGATATGAAACGCATATCAATATTTATCTTATTATATTTTATTTATATTTATAGATTGATTGAGTCGATGAATCGTTTTTATTTAAGAAATAATTGAAAATAATCAGAGCATAAATTTACTGAACTTGTAAAACAATCTGAAGCAAACAATTCTATGACATTGTTTCCGATTTTTTTTCCTTCTCGTTTATAATAATTTAAGTAAAATGAAAATAAATCCATACTGAAAATTAAGAATCCGACGCTAATCGAATAATTTTTGAATCTGAAAACCGGCGATCGATTCGATATATAAATATTCTTTCGACCTTCCGTTTAAGATATGCTGTTTTACACGAATATTTTTTATTTCATTTTATAAAATTTTGAAAATGCAAATGAAACTGTCAATATTGATCTAAGTGAGCTCACTGTATTTTTTTTTTCATTTTTTTTTGTTTTGGATTGGCTATGTCAGCGTTTTTCAAAAATTGCAAAAATAATAATAATAATATTTTGGCAACGACATGTGAAATTGTTTCGAAGTAAAAATATTAAGTATATATGATATATGTATAATAATGAATATTTGTTGTTTATTTATTTATTTTTTGACGGTTTAGTACAGATGTAGAGAAAATTTTACATCATCATAATCATTTTTATTGATAAATATGATTTTTAATATGTATTAAAAAAATAGATTTAAATAAAAATATTAAAGTACGATTTCATTAATACGAAAAATCGCAATCTAAATTTCTTTAGCAAAAAAAAAAATTTTAATTTGAAAAAAATATTAATAATCATAAATTATAAATGTATAATAATAATATTGATATTTGAAAAATATAAAATTTTTAATAATTATGTTGTGAAAAATTAGACCTAATTAAATTAACTTGTTATATATGTTCGTACTAAATTACACATATATATTATAAATAATACAATAGAATGCATTTTTTTTATATATGTATATATATAAACAATACCCTGTCACACCGGCAAGGAAAAATCAGATCAGAAAAATATTTTCATCGTTGGTAAACCCGCAATTTTCCATTGCGAAAGGAAAAGCGCGCCGGTGGTCAAGTGGAGTGTGTTAATGTTACGCGAGTTCGCTCACCCGATTTATAACGGGTTTTATTAGAGTTCTTTCTGCAAACGCAATTATTACAAAAATTGACATTTTTTTAATGTAATCATAATCGTAATAGATGTGAGGTTGCGAAAGCGCGAAAAAAAACGGTTAATTATTTCAAAGTTTTTTTTTATATATTATATATTTAATATAAATTTATTCGCACGCCACTGATTATTATTATTTAATACAAATCGCACGTTAGAATTGTCGTGATATCGCTTTTTGTATGAAAAAAAATTGAGCGATTTTTATTTTTTTATGCTGTTTATTTTTTATAAACAGCAAATAGTAAGTTTTAATATATAAAATATTTTTTTTTTATTAATATTTGTTTCAATTTGCGTTAAAAACTTGCAAATCAACCGTTTGAAAAATAAAATTAACATTTTAATAATCAAAACATTGATATACAATCGTAATATATATCAAATATCTGTAAAATTGATCCCTTAAATCAGTGGTTCCCAATTTGTAGTACGTGAAGGATTGTTTAGGGGTACGCAAAAAAAAGTTATTATGGTGGAAGATATAAAAATTACACACATATATATGTGTGTGTGTGTGTGTGTTTATGTTTGTGTGTGTATGTATGTGTGTTCATCAAAATCAAAGGAAACAATCAGACAAAGGGATACACTAATAAACAAAGATTAAGAACGGCTGCCTTAAATAATTTTTTTTTAATAATAAAATTTTAGATTTTTTTAATATATAATCTAAATAGAATTCATCTAAACAAACAAACATTATTAAAAAATATTGTTAAATACGATTATGTTTTCATTGATGATATTTATTATATCTTTTTTTTATTGAAAATAATAACCAGTTTTGTAATATTTAAACAAACACACACACATACACATAAATAATGCGACAGTATTTCGATTGGGTTCAAGGAAAAGTTACGCATATTTCGTGTATATATATATATATATATATATATATATATATATATATATATATATATATATATATATATATATAATACGACATGTAAATAACGAAAATGAAAATTATGTAAAATATATATATATATATATATATATATATATACATATATGTAAAATTTTTATGAAATTTATAAATTTGATAAATATTGTTTAATTTATAAGTGGAAAAAAAATAATTTAAATATATATATTTTACATAAAAGATGTGAACTAATTTTCGTCATTATTTTTTTTAGAAAAATTCAAAAATGTTAATTTTTTTATTTTGGATTAAATATTTTACTATAAAATTGACTACTCAATTTAGTATACTATATAATAAAAATTACAGTTTAGTGTTTGATTTATAGATAACACAGTACAGTAATTTTTTAATAAAATTATATTAGAATTACACTGTCGATTTTCACGTACCATAATTTACTTCATAAAATCGTATTAATTACATCGCATTTTATTTATAATCAAACCGTTAAACGCTATATTTTTAATTGTGATTAAACGGATTTCGGTAGAATAATACGTCGACTGTATAATTTGTCTGTGCTAATCTTGAATATAATTACGCGATTACGTCTACTATTATTATTATTATTATTATTATTGTTTTCGTTTTATTAAAGCGCAAATTCATTCATAAAATTTACAAACGGAAAGACGATAGTGAAAGTGCGTTTCGGTTAAAATTATCTAAAATTTCATGCGTATTTCAAAATAAAAAAAGAAAGAAAATAATAATCACATTATAATTTTGTTATAGATATTTAAGAAAAAAAAATATTTTTAGATATGAACGAAGCTTTATATATATAGTGTTAAATACATATTTTTTTTAAAGTCTCATCGCGACCTTTTTGCTAAATTTGCACGATGCGCTCTATTTAATTTAGGATAATAAAAAAAATTGGCAAATTTTCTGATCGTTAAAATTAAATAAATAATATTAATATAATAATAATAATAATAATAATAATAATAAACGAATTAAAACATATTATTAATGATAAGTAATTGTGTCGCCATTTTATTTTTATATAAATATTACCTACCGCTATTTTCGTTTATTTTTTTGCAAAATCATAAACGGATAAAATTCTATACAGTCGTTAGATCGTTGATCCTCAAACATTTTTCTATCAATTAACATCTCGCCATTTTATAATATAATGACACCATTTATTCACGCTACGGCGGCCATGATGTGATTGTAAAAAAAAGTGTTCATCTGATTACAGCCATTGTTGCAGTTATATTTTATATTTTTTACAAATTTATAATTAATATATATATATATATATATATATTATAATTTTTCATGCACGTATCGCTAATAGATTCATAGTAAAAATACGATGGAAATCATTTTTTTTGTTTTAATAATTCAATGGAAATATTGTATTTTTTTTCTAGAATTATTTATTTACAAATCGGAAAAAGTTTACTTTATAATTTTATAATGTCCTTGAATTATTAAACTTTGACTTTAAATGGTAACATTTTTATCGTTGAAATATTGAGAAAATATGAAAATTTTTATCTATTTTTATTAAAATATTTCTTATATGTTTAAAAATTTTCACCGATTTAAAATTTTTAATGTTATATATATATATAAAACAAAAACGATATAAATATTTTAATAATTTATCTATAATTCAATATAAAGCTTTGTCCACATGTACTTTAATATATATATATATATATATATATATATATATATATATATATATATATATATATATATATATATATATATATATATATAATATTTCAATATTATAAAATCGGCTTTAACCGTTCCATTGAAATAAAAAAAACGTCGTTTTGCACCGTTAATTCGAGATGAACGATGAACAATTAGAAAATATTTCGCAGTTATGGCATTAGTTATCGGCACGAACGAACTATATAATAAGAGCGAATTAGTCGCTCGTTGACCGAGCTTGATACGAAAGTGATTTTCTATATAACGAGCAATATATATATTACATACATTTATTTTGTGTGTGTGTGTGCGCATTTAATATATTATGATTGTTTTACGTATGATAATTTCACTTTTACGCTCGTAATTGCACACGCGTAATGTGCCTATATATATATATATATATATATATATATATATATATATATATATATATATATATATTTTTTTTAGTATTAATAAAAAGTCTTATATTTATTATTTATGATATTATGCGCGTGCACGTTGGCGCACATTCGTAATTATTATACGAGATTAAATTGTTCTCCATTTAGCATTTGTGGCGTTTTCGTTTTCATCGAGCGATTTCGAATGTA
This sequence comes from Leptonema lineaticorne, assembly GCA_024500535.1. Taxonomy (NCBI): domain Eukaryota; kingdom Metazoa; phylum Arthropoda; class Insecta; order Trichoptera; family Hydropsychidae; genus Leptonema; species Leptonema lineaticorne. The sequence goes on along the minus strand of JANIJI010000012.1, from coordinate 3,664,594 downwards.
AAAGCGACTTGCGACGACGTTTCGGTTTATGAATTTTTCAGCTCGTTAAAAAAGGCACTTTTTTTTTCTTATTTTATATAACGTGTTATAAATTTTAATATAATTAAGCGTTTTACATACATTTTTTTTTGTATATTGATTTAATAAATAAAGTTTTCAAAAAAAATGACTATATTTTATTCCAATCGAAAAAATTGAAAATATTTCTGTTCAAACCATATATAATTTAATCATTTTTAATATATTTTTATCATTATATTATAAGCTTTATATTTTTAATGTTATAAATTTAATTTAAACTGAAATAAAAATTTTAAAAAATAGTATCTAAAACTAATTGAATAATATTTAATTCCGATTTTTATAAACCATATTTATAAATCGATATCATTATTATTAATATTTATTACATAATTATATAAATATTAATAATAATTTTAGAAAGTTTTAAAATACATTTTAAACGTTTTTTTTAACAAAAAAATATAAAACGATTTAACGAAAAAAATATTTTTAATTAAACATAACTTTTTATATTACAATCGCGATTTAATAATATTAATTTATTCGTATTATCGAATGTAATATTCATTTTTTAATTATTTCAAATTATTCATTTAAAATTTTTGATTAAAAATTAATGTTAAATTTTTAATTTATTTTATATTAAATAATATGAACGTAATCAATTTTCATTTTATATTATATTTATTTATACGATTATATATAAATTCGAATATATAAAAATGAAAATTTTAATAATTTTTTTGAAAAAAAATGTACAATTTAATTATTTTATCATACATCTTTTGAAATCTAATATGCAAAAACTGACATATTATTCATCTTTTAAAAATATTTTATATATTCTCATATAAATAAAGAAGTAGTAAAATGAAAATCATTTTTGAAAATCTTATTTGTATCAGCCATAGAAATGAAATCCGTAAGTTTTCATAAATTTATTACTGCCAAATATGAATATCTTTATATAAATAGTAAGGTGAAATTGTCATTTAAAACTCCCGGGCATATTAGGAAGGCAGGTAAATTGAAAATATTTTTTCCTAGGTTGGTAGGACTGTCTATAACATTTGCCTAGCGTCTGTTTTTCAAAAGGTTTAATTATCTCTGAGTTGCACGTGTTTTTACAACTCTTGGATCCTTCATCACGATAATGCATCATGTCACTGCATTGGTTCTTCGCGACATTTTTGCCAAAAACTCGACTCATATCGTTCCGCAATCACCATATTTGCCTGATTTGGCTCCGTGCGACTTCTGACTATTCAGCAAACTCAAAAGAAAAATGCAGGAACGCCGCTTTGGCACGATTGAGGGGATAAAAACCGATTCGTAGAAGGTTTTGAAGGTTATACCGGAAAAAAACTATTCCGACTGTTTCGAGGACAATTTTGAAGAGGATGAAATTAATTTGGAAATTTAAATAAAAATTTACATTTTATAAACAAATTCACCTTACTTTTTGATCACAGTATTATATACTTTTTTCAGATATAGACAACATCTGTAAATTTATTTTTTTTTTACGTATATAAAATTTTTAAATAATTTTGCTAACACGATTCTACGTAGTTTCAAATATATACACGTCATTCGCAAATTTGCTAATATTTGTTGATCATATTGTTAGATATGTTAAATTCACAATATACCGACAAATACAAATCGGATTATTCCTAAAACGATAAAGTAAAACAAAAATGGAAAAATAAAACTTTCCTCTTTCGTAAATTTTTCAGTAAGAAGGAAAATTTTTTAGTTTTGAATTTGAAATAAAAAAAAAATACAAATTAGCGCGTATTTAAATTAAAATTTGCCATTTTTATCGTCTGAAACGGGTTTTTTTCCTACATATTTAGATAGTAAATATAAATTTTGAACGTTCACCCGGTAATAAGAATATAATAAAAAAAAACAGTGTTTACTGCAAAGTTTACTCGAAAAACAAACTCTGCAAGTTTTCATTGTATTATTTATAAACACTATACAAATTTGTTCGAACGAAATAAACATCAAAATTTACATATAATATAATATTAAACGATTGAGAATCATTATCGCGTTAAACGTATAAATATAATGTAAATAGAGGGTCGAAACCCTTTATATAAACAATAGTTTATTTTAACACCTCTAATTTGTTTTCATAACAGTTAGATCGTTTGATTTAGAAATTTAAATATAAATATAATTCAATAACATTGTTGTTGAAATAAATAATAATAAATATTTTGTAGAATTAAGATCTTATATTTTAAGAAATTTATATTTAAATTAATGCCTAATTAATTATTCACATTATTTTACACAATAATTTGTTGCGATTTTTTTTTTAAATTTTGAAGCACAAAAAATTTGTGACTGCTGAATAATTGTTTTTATTTAAACGAAATAAAATCACATCTATATATCGTATAATATATCAAATACGTATTTAACTGTTATTTTCTAAATTTGTACATCTTATAAAATGTGAAAGTACGTCTAATCTGACATTTCGAATAATTGAAGCATGTAAAAGGCGACTGTCAAACTGTAACGACATCATGATGACACATTAAAATTTAGAGTAACAAATGACCGTTATTATTTAGTCAAAAGCGGTATTGCGCAATATCTAAAAATATGATATAATTTAGAAAGTGCATCGGTATGAAATTTTGAAAAAAAACCCATTAAAATATCAACGACAATTCGATTTAATTCCAGGCAAAAATCCTCAATGCAATCAAAAATTTCAAAACAAAAAAAATCTGCATTGCAGTATATTTATTTTAATATATTGAGAATCACAGATATATATATATATATATATATATATATATATATATTTATATATATATATATATATATACCAAACGTATTATTCAAACTGAATTTTGTGTAATTATAAATCAATGTGTCAAAGATGACATTGCTGCGATTTTATTTGTCGTATTCATAAATTTTTATAATAGTTCAGCATTTCCGCACTACTAAACACGCAATATTATAATGCCTAATATAAAGCTGGCATCACATTTAAATCCCAATTTGAGTATTTTAAGAACTACTCGTCGTAAATAATAATAATATACATAATGTGAACAACACGCAACTTTTACTTTCAATTGTAAATTTATGAACAACTCAAATTCAAATTTATATGGTATGTAGCATCCGCTTAATACTATGAAAACATCGTTCAAAAATTTTAATAGAATTTAAAAAAAAAGATTTTTTATTTAAAATATTTCTCGTGATTTTCAAACTTATTTATTTCAATTTTCAGGTCGTTCTGATTTTGTAGGTGGAATTGATAATGAGGTGATAGATTTCAGTCAGTTAGAAGCATTTATAAATAGTGATACCGGAGGTTCTGGTGGATGCTTTGCTGCAACTTTAGCCGCATCAGATGGACAACATGTTGGTCACAGAACGACCGCAACTCCTGGGTAATTTATTTTTTAATTAAAAATAATTTATTTTTTAAATTTATAATTGATACATATATTTATTGTTGAATTATAATAGGCATCACTTGCCAGAAAGTCCGCCGGATTCAGGATCAGAACATCCTTATAGTCCGGCAGATACACAAACCACCCAAATATCCACTGTCATCGGACAACAAACTGGTCAATATGAGTATCGAAATTTGGCACAGACACAGACACAAAATATTCATCATACAATGTTAGTAGCGACCAGTCAAGATGATAACAAATATCCAATACCAATATCACCATCACAAAACACAATCAACACTAATTCACCAAATAACAATCAGCAGCAAATATATACAGAACTGAAACCTAGTCCTTTGGTACATCATAATTTAACACACGGATCCATCATGAATGACAGTTTTATTCAAATCCATCATATGGATCAGCAACAGAACTTACTTGAGATGAATACCGGAAGACATTTGATTAAATCAACGCCAGACATGACTATGCATCATGACGACATGACCAACAGATTGATGAATACACAGGAGTTCAATCATGTTAGAGTTGAATTAGCAAATGGAATGGATAGTCCGACTATGGTTTCGCCATTAATAAATCATCAATTAGTCGGTAATGGTAACGGTCAAATAGGATTAGATAGTCCGGTCGAATGTCAGGATCCTAATAATCTTGGTCAAGTATATACAAGTTTACAACCAGTGGCACCGTCTAAAAAACGAAAGCTTTCTCAAGACGTTGTACCTCATGTGAAATGTGAACCCGGTACATTTATCAATATTTTATCATAAAATATATATTATGATATTTGGATTTCATATTTTTAATATATATATTTCAGCATTATCTCCGACATCCGGAGTTGCGGTTCAATCACAAACTCCACGTAGTCATCAACCAGCTCCTCACGTTTTGGTCACACTGGGTGGAGCTTTACCTCCAGCTTCAGGTTCTCTTGCCGATTCCCCAGATTCTAACGCTGATCCAGCTTATCAGTGTATTAGATTTCAACCTTTCCAACAGTCTTCATGGCATTCTTTATGCGATCAAACTTTTAAACAATTGTATGACAAGTTTTTCATCCTAATAAAAGTTTAAAGTTTATTTGATTTTTAATTTGATTTATTTTATTTGCCCTCAAGACCTCCACCACACTATCGAGTAGATGCAGATAAAGGTTTTAATTATTCGAATTCAGATGAAGCTTTCGTGTGTCAGAAAAAGAATCACTTCCAAGTTACTTGCCATGCCCAATTACGAGGTGATGCCCAATTCGTTAAAACTGCTGATGGTTTTAAGAAAATCACAAGTTTTCATCTGCACTTCTATGGTGTTAAAGTATATATTTTATTCAAACATTTTCTATATAATAATAATTATTTACGAATTAATTTCAAATTATATCTTTAGGTAGAAGCACCGAGTCAAACAATCAAAGTTGAACAAAGTCAATCCGATAGATCTAAGAAGCCATTCCACCCAGTTTTGTAAGTTTTCAATTGCATCATCGCGTTGTTTTTTTTTCTGTAATAATTCTGGTAACTTATCGATTAAATTTAAAATTTTCAGACTTGAGTTACAAAGTGGCCAAGTAACCAAAGTTACCGTCGGTCGACTGCACTTCTCCGAAACAACTTGTAATAATATGCGCAAAAAAGGAAAACCGAATCCAGACCAGCGCCATTTTCAACTTGTCGTTGGACTCCATGCTCACACAATGGATCATCATTATCCAGTTGCCAGTCATGCCAGCGAAAGAATAATAGTTAGAGTATGTAATTTTCAAATTTTATTCAAATCTATAAGTGTTGATTCAGATCATTTAAATAATTAAAATTATAACTCTAGAATAAACGTTTTTTTTTCTAACTGAACTAATAATTTTAGGCATCGAACCCAGGACAGTTTGAATCAGACGTGGATTTATGTTGGCAACGTGGTATAACTCCAGATAGTATATTTCATGCTGGAAGAGTCGGCGTAAACACAGATAGACCTGATGAAACCTGCGTAATTCACGGTAATATTTGAAAATTAAATTAAAAATATCTTTAGAAACGTAATAAATGTAAAATTTGATTTTAGGTAATTTGAAAATCACCGGTCATATTGTACAACCGAGTGACGCAAGGGCAAAACAGGATATTGAAGAATGCGATACCGCTCAACAATTGAGAAACGTACAAAATATTCGAGTGGTTCGGTAAATATTTTCAAAAACTTGATGAATAATACGAGATATTAAAATTTACGCGAATATTATATTACATATATAAATTTTATATTTTCAGATATAGTTATAATCCGCAATTTGCACTACATTCAGGTCTGGCAAATGAATGTGAAGGTCCAAAAATTCACACGGATACCGGAGTAATAGCTCAAGAAGTGAAACAAGTATTGCCTGAAGCCGTGAAAGAAGCCGGCGATGTGGTATTGCCTAATGGTGATACTATTGATAATTTTTTGGTTGTCAATAAAGTATGTTGACTGTTTTTAAATATGGTTATCATTATATTTTCATTAATACATCCTATTATGAATTATCAATATATTTCAGGAACGAATATTTATGGAGAATGTGGGCGCTGTAAAGGAATTGTGTAAAGTGACCGGACACTTAGAGAATAGAATTGATCAGTTAGAAAAAATTAATAGAAAATTATGTAAACTTAGCTCCTTACAACGCAAAGATAGCACAAGCACTGGTATGTTAGAAATTAAGGATGAGAATCCTAGAATTCTATCGTTAATAAATTATTTTTACGTATATTTTAATCTTGCAGTTGCATCTAGATTTTCAACTTCGACAAATAATTCTGGAAAATCGATAAAGAGTGACGGAAATGTGTCCCTTGGTCATTTCTGCGATTTCGCAAATATTCCTTTGCCTCGTCAATCGCCGGATCACTGTTGTCAAAGACACCAAAAATCAAATAAACACAAGCACCTCTGTTCGGATAAAAACATTTCTAAATATGGCAACTTTTACAATAGCAATAAAATGAACGCTTGTGTCAAATATTACACAGCGAAACATCACAGATTGACCAGAGAAATATACGACAACATGAATCACAGTCACAGATTTTATCATTGCAACGAAATCCCCAGAGAGCACTGCTCCAAAAGATGGTCCCAAAATGAACCATCGGACAGTGAAAACTGTGATAAAAAGAAAGATAAAGACACGCTGTTTCCAATTTTGAAACATTTGTCCGATGAAAATAAACACTCGCACAAAAACGGATGCTCCCTGTCGATGATAACCATCATGAAAGATGATGATGATAAAAAATGCTCGTCGTCGACTAATAGCTGCGACTGGTCCAGGGAGATTTGCTGTAATCGTGTCAATAGGGATTGTTCTAATTGTCACGCTGGACATAGAAACAATCCTTCAAGGGAGCTATTCTCAAATAAATTCGTACAAATCGTCGTAGGAATATTAATTTTAATTATGGCTTTTTGGTACGTATATATTATATTAATTTTCAGCGTTTTATATAAAAAATCGTAAAGCTCTAAATGAACATTTTAAATCTATTAAGATCGTTTATTTTTCAGTTTAATCGCAATATCTACGCTTTATTTTGTGGAACACAAGAGCAGAACCCATTCTCACACATTGCTAAAGAACAATGATCACGAAAGGAACGACAAAATGATTTATTATAATGGTGAATATTATAAAAAGAAAGATAAAAACAAAGACAAAACATTGGATTGGAACGAAAACAATTATCTTGAACACAATCAGCTGAACAATTTTAAGAGTAACTCCGACGAAAATCATCATGAGATCGATGGAAATCAAAGAATAGTACTATATGATGGTAAACGAGCTTATATAACCACGGAAATAATCAATTTTAGAGATAGCATAAAAAGTTCTTCTATCAGTATAAAACAGGTAATTGTTATGTCTAATAGTAATGATAATTATGTTCAACGTTAATTATCTATCTTCCATTTTTTTTTATATTAGAATACCAAAACTACCAAATCATCGCCGATTATAAAGAATTCCAATCTAGCAAACAAGGAAACTGCAACCAATAGACCTTATAAAGGTAAAATTCTTTATCATAAAATTTAATTTAACGATCATTATCACACTGTTTTTCATGTTTTTGTTCTCTCAATTTTTCTATGTTAATTTGGAAACTTTTTATTCTTAAACAATTTTCAATTTCAATTTTTTTATCTTAATCCTATTTAAATATTTTTTTTAATGTTTCAGAATCAGATCCTAACAATTTGAAACACAACAATAACGTGTCAGGAAATCATCAAATAAACGGAGCTGCAAACAAAAATATTGTTGATTCACCAAACAACAATATTAATATTAATCAGCAAGGTATATATTGAATCTTATTTTATACAAAATAATCGTTTTTTCTTTTCATTTTACTAATGTAACAAAATTTGAAAACATTCGTTAATAGATTATTCAGATGAAAAATTGTTGAACAATGTGGAAATACAAAAATCTGAGCTCAATTCGCAAATAGAACAGTCGAATACTTTGATAGATCACGAAGATCATCTTGAAGAAACTATCGGCATCATTGGAAAACCCAAAATATGCGAGAGCAACTATCAAAAGGATCACAAGAATAACAAAATTCCATATCACAAATGTCAAGTGAGTTTATTTTCATTATAACATTTTAAAAATTAATAGTAGATTGATAAGCCCTGGATTTTATATGAAAATTATGTTTGTTTTATTCGAATCAAAATCATGTTTTAAATATAAAAAACACTTAAAAATATGATGATTTTGTAATAACAATTTAAAAAATATATATAATTAATTTAATAATATAAGTTAACAACGCTTATTTACATGCTTATAAGGAACGTTTCTGTAATATGGCTTCTGGAAAGGTATTTTTTTGTTAATATATTATTAAAAAAAATTATCGCTCGTATTAAAATAGTATTTTCTTATAGTAAAATGAATTAGAAATATTATATATTAAAATTTTTTTTATTTTTTTAGATATATTGTTGTGTGAATGATGAGGCCGAAAAGAAAGTGATACCGGATATTGAAATTCACAACAATACTTACGGCATGACTGTAAATTCGGAACCTCCAAAAGAACCGAAAAGCCTTCAGAAAAGTCTCTTATCGCCACCGATAGATCAAAACGAGACCAAAGAACCGGAGGATCAATTAATCGAAACGAAAATCAAAAACGTTCCGACCGAATCAAAATTTTTAGACAGGCCAAAAATCAAAAAAGACGCGGACGTGATGAAAGACGTTAACGCAAATACTGAATACACTAAAAACACACTACCAAAATCGAATTGTACATATGCAGATGAGAATACGATGAAAACGTATTCGGCCGATAATACAAAAATGCAAAAACTTATTCACAAACTGCCGAATGTCGAGAACAAAACTGCGGATGTTGAAAATCGCAACAAACGACAAATATATGATGATTCCACATTCAGAAAACCGCAACAGAGTGATGTGCAAGACGATATAGTTGAAGGTATTTAATTAATAAAAAAATAATAATATTTGATAATATAATATATATTTTTTTATTTGATTAAAATTTTGTAAATTTTTAGAAAAATGCGAGGAAATTTCAATTTTCATACGAGGATCCGACTTTAATCAGACACTTTATTCGAGAAAAATTTGCGATAGTAATTTATCGTATTTAAATATGGTTTATCATGTACCAATGTCCAAATATATGGCTGATAGAATACTTCAACTCACATTTGTGTAAGTATTATATCTAACAAGTTTTCTGTTTGTTCCTAATAATATATATATATATATATATATATATATATATATATATATATATATATATATATATATATATATATATATATATATATATATATATATATATATATATATATATATATATATAACATATTATAAACTTCCATTCTGAAAATATTTCACATAAAAACATACTAAATTTTACTAATAGAATTTATAATTCATTTAACGTTTTTCAATCAAATCATTATCATATTCCTAGTATTTTATTTTAATTACTTCCATACTTTCACTAACAATGAACATAAAGCAATAAAATTATTGTATTTACCATATATATATTATATAAATATATAAATTAACACAATACTATTTTATGAATGCAGAAACGATCAAAATAAAGAGTTCAAATATTGCGAAACTATAAACATCGAATATTCCAAGGGTGAAAACTGTAACACGAAAACTGATAAAGTTTCAGTTAGCACCGGTGTTTCGATGGTTTCTGAAGAATCGAACAAAGTAACCAATTTAGTCGAAGGCAGACGGGAGTCCAATTTTAACATTGATATATCCGGTATTGTTGCCGAACAATTAAAATTCAGATCTTCATTGACTAACAATAATCAGGTATAGTTTATATTTATTTATTTTTTATAAATATTTGTGGTTCTTGTATCACATATCATTTAAAATTATTTATATATATTATGGGATCCATTTATGGTAGACCTCGCTGGTAGTCATTGATTTGAACGTTACAGATTCGTTCATAGTATTATAATGAGTGGTTTTTTTTTCTAGAATTTAAATTTTTGAATGACTTCACATAGATTTTGATTTATTTATTTTTTATTATTTCTAGAACGTCTGCAGTCTGATAAAAAACAAAGCTGCCGAATATTTGGAATTCACAATTCATCTATATCGCCATTGTGACGAATGAAAACGGCACATTTAGCTCTAAGAAATTATATGTAATATGTGATTCGACGTTAAAGATTACTCGATGGCCAGTAATCTTTACGTTGATTACGATCGCCATTGGTTAGTTTTAATTTTCTGTGATTGCGCATTCCCTCCATGAAAATGAAAAACTCTAATAATATAAACGATTCAGTATCTTGTAGATTTGTCGGCGTCATACAACTGTACATAAAAGAATATGATTGCGGATAATAAATAAATAATGATTACATGAATTATCGTCCCTTTTCACACGCGTAGATATCTATCTTAATTATGATAAATGTTAGTATATTATCCTTAAGAAATTTTCCAGATAAACAATTTATTTCTTTAATGTCATATATATATATATATATATATATATATATATGTTATCGCACTACTACAATATTTATTAAACGTATGAATTCATGTGGTACCTGTTATTTTTGTTAATTTATTTTGTTGTATGTAAAATTCATTATAAGATTATATATATATATATATATATATATATATATATATATATATATATATATATATATATATATAAGCTTTGTATAAAAAAGACAATGTAAAATATTATTTTATATGAAACAAAAAATCTTTATGATTTTTTATTATTTTTATTATACTATAAAATTGATGAATTAAATGTAGTTCATTTCTCACTAATTTTTGTGTTTAATTCACATTTATAAATATTTTATAGCGTAGTGAAATTTTCATTGTAAATATGTTTTTAGTAATGTAACTGATTTTTTTTTTTAGTATCACTGTTTATAGAACGGCTGCAGTCATATTATATGATGTTTATTTATAGAATTTGTTGAAAACGAAAAAACTAAATATTATATATTAGAAAAAAGTATTTTAGAAAACAGTCAATTTAAAAATTAAAAATAAAAACTAAATGTATAATTTTTATTCTATGAATTGTGATGAATTCAAGTTTATCTTTTGTGACTGCAGCTAAAATTCACAAAAAATAATAATATTCCACCTAATATAATATATTATACATACACATTATTATAGTTTTTTGAAAAAAAAATACAAGATTGTAATATATATATATATATATATATATATATATATATATATATATATATATATATATCCAGTTATACCTGATTATAATAACTTCATCACTTTGACATTAGAATTTTGTCCCATAATTTAAAATAATATTAAATATCTGTTTCTAATAAATATATTATATTCTATATATGATAAGTATTCGATAAAATTTAAAAATACATACATGTAGATTTTAAAAAATCAATTTTAGTTTCATTTATATATATAATTTTAGTATATAATGAAATACATTAAGTTTTGTTTAAACATATTCCTATACATGAATCTAGTCTTAAACTCTCATTTTTAATTAAAAAAAGAAAATTATCTTCAATATTTTACATTATATATATATATATATATATATATATATATATATATATATATATATATATATATATATATATATATATATATATATATATATATATATATATATATATATACTACAAATAGTGATAAGGTTTTTTTAGTTTTTTTATAAATTAATTTTTGAAAGGAAAGTTTTATTTTTTGTTAATCATCGTTTTTGTTTCATAATTTATTATTGTAAAATACTCAATTAGCAAAAACATATTTTACATTCCATTTCATAGAATATTAAATATAATGCAATTTGAATAGAATTTTCATGAACAATCTATATTTTGTAAAGTACAACATATTGATAATTATATGTGTATGTATGTATGTATGTATGTCATTTACATTTATATTTTTACTCTTTAGTGATAAATGATAGAAAATAATGTAATAGTATTATAATTATTATTCATCAAGTTAGAGATGTTTCAATATTTAATTGAATCTGTAAATTAAAAAAAATAGAATTTTACTGTTTTAAATAATGAATTACAATTGAAAATAAATATAATTCATTGTGAGTGTATATTTATTCATTTTTTTATTTTTTATTTTTTTTGGAAATATTCTTGAAAGAATTAGTTAAAATAGTTAATACATTTTTTCGTATAAAATAATTTAAATTATAAAAGAAATCAATTATTATTTTTTTTTATACGATTTAAGGTCATATTTTTTTCTGTTATTACCAATTCAATATGTTTTGGCGCGGACTGTCAAAGTGACACTGCGCGTTATTTCATTATTGTTTTAATTCTGAACATATTTAATCGTACCGTTTGCTTTTATTATGTAACATTTTTGAAAATGGAAGATTTACATTCAAATCTATTCGTTATCGAACCGTCGAAGGTGAAACGTAAGAATTCAATAAACGCTTCAAAAATAGAAACTCCTCTCGGCACAATGGTGGCTGTCGCTGATAATGATTATCTTTACGCTTTGGGTTTTACAAATAGAGATAAAATGATGAAAAAAATTAACCAGTTGCAAGTGGAATTGGACGCCGATATTGTCATGATTTCGAATCCGATTTTAGAAAATTTACGCAACGAATTGAATTCATATTTTAATGGTGATTTAAAAACATTTACAGTACCTCTGAAGTACTTTGGAACAGATTTTCAAAAGGTATTTGTGCTGAATATCATACTAGTTTTTCAATTTATTAAAAAAATAAATTTATTATAAAATTTAAAATCAAAATATATTTTGATTTTAAATTTTAAAACTATTTTCAGTAGTAAAAATATTATTTTTATATGTTGATCAATCTTGCTTCATATTTTATAATATGACTGGTCTAAATTATCAAGCAAAATCTTTTTCTTTTAATTGACAACTTTATACTTTAAATCATTTGAATTAAATCCAGTGATTTATTTGAAAAATATATATAAATAGTTCTATTCTACTATAACTTTTATAATCAAATGTCCTTTTTTAATGCTATTATGCCAGTTTTGATCCAATATTAATAAAATTAATGTTCTTTATTTTCATTTTTTTGTAAAAATATTACTGGTAAGTTGATTATGTATTACAGAAGCATTTTTTTTTTCTAAATATACAGGAAAGCTGGAAACAACTTATTGAAATAAAATATGGTGAAACTATGTCGTACGGAGAATTAGCAGTGAAACTTGGAAAGAGTATCCGACATTCTCGTGCTGTTGGTTCAGCCGCAGGTGCTAATCCAATAGTTATTCTAGTTCCATGTCATAGACTTTTAGCACAAAATAACAATATTGGTGGATTCAGTTGCGGTGTAGATAAAAAGAAATGGTTGCTTCAACATGAAACCAAATATAAATAAAAATATATTAATTTTAATCGTGTTATATTAGTTTCATTTATAAATTGTGTGTAATATAATAATTACGTTAAAATTTTATTGTAAAAAACCCGTCAAAAGTGTACGATTATAAAAATGCACATTTTTATTATTTTAATTATTCACCATAACATAACGATAAGAACTGGTTTTCATTAATATATTGTTAAAAAATGTTATATTTTATTAAATTATATAAAAAAAAGCACTACCATACTGCAAAATTATATTACACAACAATTTATAACGTTTAACCTATTATGTGCCATTTGTTTTCAAACTTTTTTATTGTATATAAATATGTATATATATATATATATATATATATATATATATATATATATATATATATATATATATATATATATATATATATATATATTATAAATTATCAGTTGATAATATTTTTATAATAAATCATTAATTGATATTAGAAATGTTCATGTTAGAATTTTTTTTTCAATTATTACTTTTTTTAATACGATATTAATTACACTGCAGAAATATTTTATTGTGATAAAATCAGGTAAGTGTTTCAAATTTCTATGCGGTTTAAAATGAATCATTTTTCCAATAAAATAAAAATGTCATTTCACTCTTAAAAATATACCGGATGCTTTAATTATATCCTTTTTAGGAAACTCCCAATGATAAAACAATTTGACGCATTTTCTTTTATATTTTTGATAATTTTCCAAATATTTAATATCATTACTTTATGTGACAACATAAATTATTTGAGGAAATTTAATAGAAATATTTAAATTCACTAGATATTCAACCAGCGGTGAATTTATTTTTAATTATGACCTTTATAAAAATGATATCGATAGACATAATAGAAAAATGAAATTATAATTTTAAACAGAGAATAAATATTTTTTTATTGAATTTCATTATAATTTTTAATTTTCAAAAAAATCTATGAGTAAAAAAGAAATTGAGCTTTATTAGTTTCAATTTCAATTCAATTTCGTGTAATCTTCATTAATTATTATAATACGTAATAAATAAAATTGACCTTTCTAATCGCGGAAAAAAGAAATAATATATTTATATATTTATAACAACATAATTGGAAATATACCACTTTTTTATCAAATATAATATAATGATATTTCTCAATATACTAATATATAAAAACAGATATATATATATATATATATATGTGTATATATATATATATATATATATATATATATATATATGTATGTGTATATATATATATATATATATATATATATGTATGTAAATATTAATAAAAATATTAGCACACACACACATATATATATATATATATATATATATGTGTGTGTGTGTGTGTGTGTGTGTGTGTGTGTGCTAATATTTTTATTAATATTTTAGTGTACGTTTAATAACCTATATATTATGTCAATAATTTGACCATATGTTATTTTTTCCGTTTATTTTTCGACTTTATCTCACTGCTATTTATTATTATTTTAGATATATAGATAGATCTAGAAAATTTAAAATCATAATTAGCATTTTATTAGAGAGTTGATATTTAATATTGATATATTATAAGAGAAAACAATAAAATCATTATTAAATCATTTAAAAAATAAATAAATTTTCAGATTTAGAATCGTTATAATTATTTTTTCGAATATTTTATAAATCAATATAATATTAATAATTTGATTTCACATTATTCTCATTCGAAACGAGACTGGAAAAGAAAGTAGCTGCTAGCTTATTAACCTCGTTTATAAATTTCATATTTATTAAATCATTGATAGCGGAATAATCTTTTGAACATAGTTTAGTCAAGAGTTTCGATCGTGTTAGTTTAAAAACCACTGATCTTGGAAATGAAGCAATATATATGACCTCAGTGTATTCTGTTCAACAACTCAGTATAGCGGTTTGCAACCGCAGGTAGGCAATTTTCGTTTTATAATAATTTATAATATATTATTCATACATTATTTTATTATATAAAAATTGGTGATTATATATATATATATATATATATATATATATATATATATATATATATATATATATATTAAATAAATTTTAATATTTATATTTTCTTTCATATTTCTATCATCTTTGATTGTCTGACGTTTATATCTATTAGCACTATTATCAAAATAGTCCAACGAATCATACGTGTATGATTCAATATGTAAAACATCTAAATAAAATTTATATTTTATATTTAAATAAACATTGATGCGTTATCAGAAGTCATCGTTGACTTTTTCTATAATATCGTTAGATTATTTAATAATTAAATATTAATGACTGCCATGTAAATTAAATTAATTATGTTCAAAAAGATTATTTCACAAATTTGACATTTTTCAATAATACGGTCTCTATAACCGGTTTTCTAAAATAAATATTCTTAGAATTTCATATAAAATCATAGAATATCTATAAATATAGATATTTTGTATACTCGTATATATAAATATATATATTTCTGAATTCCGTTACATTTCATATAACACTATTTTTATGAATTAATTAATATGTAAACAATTATGAAATATTTTATAATATATATTTATGTATTATTAATTATTTTAGATAATAACAGGAATTAAAAAATAAAATGGAAATAATTAATTATTTATTGTGGTCTGTTACAATTTTCCTTGTCGATGTCCGTTTAATTACCGCAACGCCCAAAGGTCAATCGGTCAGAAATTTGGCAATAAACGATCGCTACAATGAAACTGAAAAAAATTGTCTGTCGAAAAGAAAATTTTTTTATATAGATAGATGTTATGAAGCGGCTACTAGAGGTCCGTGCTTACAAAATGAATGGTTCGTCTTAGATAGAAATGTAAATTATAAACAAAATAATAAACCTTTGAGACCGATCTGCAAGGAAAGACCATGTTCGAAATTTAATCAAGTGAGTATACATAATTAATATATATATATATATATATATATATATATATATATATATATATATATATAGTCAGAAACGTTTTATTTATACACTTTAAATATATTATTGTTTAATTTTTCAACGTATATAAACTTTAAAAACTACAGGTTTGGTGGCCAAGTTCGAAGAAATGCATGGATAAATCTGAAATTAGAAATAATTACTGTAATGAAAATTTCAAGAATATTATTAATAATGCATATGGTGAAGGTATATGTGTCTGCAACAATGGTTTTGGCTCATTTAAGGTATTATATATATATATATATATATATATATATATATATATATATATATATATATATATATATATATGTGTGTGTGTGTGTGCATCAATATATACACCAATCCCTTAATTTATTTTGCATACTATATAATATTATTAATTTTATATGTTTTCTATATTTCAGAATAGTTCACAATGCTATGAATATTATCAACGAGGACCCTGTGCCTCCAATGAAATCGTAACTTACGATAAAATATCAAGATTTGCTGTATGTTCAATAGATAAATGTTTTAATGAAAACCAGAGATCTAGACGTACTAAAAGAAAACTTTCTGGTGAAAAATATCAATCGCAAGATAAAAATATAATGAACGTAAGAATTAAAAGACAGAGTACTTTCAGAAATCAATATGCACCACTAGATGGCACTGGTCCGTGTTATACTCTGCTGTCGGCCGAACCATGTATCAAAATCGGTACACAGTCTAGATATGTAATAGATCAAATGACACATTTACCACAATGCAGTGAAGATTCTCTTCAGCTAAATTTGGCCGATAGTTCGTATTTATGTCATACAAGAAACGGTAATTGCGCTTCGTCTGAAGATATAAAAGATGATCCGGTAGATGAAATCGACGATTGGGCGGGTTGAATTTAAAAACAGATAAATTAATATTTAATAACTTTTTCACATATTTTATTATCCTAAAATCAATATATTATATAAATTTATTTCGATGTGCAAAATTATTCAATAAAAGAATAATTTTACAAGCTTCGAATTCTATTTTATTACTTAAAAGTTTAATTATTATACAAATTGAAATGTTCCTTCTTATTATTTATATAATTTCATATAAATATTTAAATTAGCGCAATTTACTTTTTTACTATAAGATTGTATTTGTAAGATTTTCTTTAATATAAATAATAAAAGAAATATAAATTATATATCAGTCACTATGTTAATCAATTTTAGTTATTAAAAATTGTCATTTTTCTGATATGTGATTTTATCATGTAAATAATTTTATTTATGATAATTTTGATTATTAAATATAATATTAATAATAATAGTTTTAAATTTAATTGTTTTTTAATTTTTATCATACTGCGTAAGACTATTTTAGTCTCAACTAACTTATAAATTATGAAAAAAAATCATAATGATCCTAATACATCAAATATATATGGTATTTTACAAAAATAATTTATCAATTCTTAAATTATGTTATGAATTCTGTGAATTTATATTCAAACACTAATCTGTAAATTCGCTGTCATTTATTACATAAATTATCAAAAAAAATAATAATCAAGTTTATTTTTGAAGATTACAATTATACTTATTAGTTCATTTTAAATTGAAATTTAGGAAAAAATTGCACTTGCCAATAACCATTTCATATTTTCAGACACAATAGATTTTAAACTTTATTATCAATATTATTCTTGATTTTTCATATTGAAAATTGCATTTCGAAATCAATTCTATCTTTGGAAACAGATAAATTCGACAAAAATGCATATTAAAAACTGAACGATTTGTCATTAAATAAGAAGTCAAGAATCGTATTCAAGAAACGAATGGTTAGTATTAAATGACCTGGCAAACCTTCAAAATATCACTACGTTGAAAGTGCGTTGTGCAAAGAAACACTGTTTAATAGACAATTAAGTTAGTATTAACATGAAAAATATATTTTTATCTTTTTCATTTAGATATATGTCTTTAAATAATTTCAGGTATGGTAAGCAAACTCAAAAGGATGTCTGAAATTAAATTCAGTTAAGAATTGGTTTTACAATGCAATTTTTGTTTATCCACAACACAATTTATTCGTTGAAAGTGCTTGTATTTTTGAAGTATTCATAAATATGTTTCAAAATATTGGAATTTTTAACTATTTATCTCATTTAAATGCATATTTATTATGTTATTGTTACGACCGCAGGATTCCGGGATAAAAAAAACTAAAGTATACAAACGAATTTACTTTATTGAATAGCCAAAATCAATCGTTTATAAATCGTTAGTAATTGCAAAATAATTTGTAAACCATTGATTGAAATGTCACTCGCAAGCCTTTTTTAATGCGAAAATCATTCTCAAAATTTTGATAACATCTATTTTATTCCCAGATGACCTCCAAAAAAGAAGTCATCACGGCAAAAACGTAGAATATTAGATATTTCACTCTTAGCAGTAAACATTTGTATATGTGATAATCGTTTATTCGAGTGTCTTCGCATTTGTGATACAATAAACCATCGTGGATGATCAGATTGTTTTATTGTAATCCATAACATTTTGTCGCCGAACTTATTTTAGCCACTTCGCTATATCCTGGCGTGGAAGTATCAGATTTTATCAACTCAATAATTAGTTTTAAGACCAGGACCTCCGATTGTGTACTTTGCGAGTCCTCATTTCACTGCGATATTCGACGGTCACAACGTACAGATTCAGATATTTTTCTTTTGGATCACAACGTTTCAGACAACCAGATCTGAAATAATATTTCTCCTTATATTCGTAACAACTAGTGTAAAATTGTGGACGTTTATCGTTCTCTTTCGGTAGAATCGGCATTTTTTATCTCACTTCTGACACCGATTATTATGTTCACAGGATTCTTGTATAGAAAATGATAGAAAACAATGGCCGGAGTAGACAAACGAATTTACACTATTGAATAGCCAAGGTCAACGGTTTATAAATTGTAGATAACCGCAAAATAACTGGAATTAATAAACTCGAAACACTACATTGAACACTGAATCATATCGAACACGCGCGCTGTTCTTATACTCCTGATTAGAGTTCTGGAATATTCAAGATCTTCTGGAACCTTCCAAATTATTCTAACATAATTAAATTGGTCTATATATCAATATTCAAATCCAGATTTCTTTTTATGCAATTCTATCTATATATTATTATTACGTATCATTAAAGTGTATTACTTTTGTGCATCATTAGTGTAATATTGCATAAAAAATATTTAAAGAGAAGAGAAATGGTAATCATTTTCAAAAATAATATAAATTGCAATCCAATTGTAGTAAGAAAATTTATTTTTTTTTATATGAAAAAAAAATATGCACAATGATAATATAATGAAATTGAAAAATTGTACTATGCTTTAACTAAAAATTTTAAAATTATAAAGCATTATGAAAAAAATCACATTGATATATGGTATTTTATAAAAATAATTTATTAATTCTTATATTATGTTGTGAATTCTGTGAATTTGTATTCAAACATTGATCTAAAAATTCACTGTTATTTATTACATAAATTATCAAAAAAAAAAAAACTTAATCAAGTTTATTTTTGAAGATGCAATTATATTCGCTGAGAACAATATAAATTTTAATTCAATGTCATAGTTATTATTTTTAAATCCATCTTTGTTTATTTGTATAATTATAAAAACTGTGTTTTCTTTGAATCATAATTTATTATGGAATATTCTTGGAAATGGTGATGGAAACGATAAGTAAATATGCATACAATAGTTGTTCTTCTGCAAACAGCATCAGTTAACAGTCGATAAGTCATCGTGGCTGACCGATCAAATGTTTATAAAAAAAAAATCAGGTAATGACATAATTGTTAAATTAAATTAAACTTTTAATCTATCAATTAATGTTAATTTATAGTAAGGAAGAATTTACCTTTTTCAACAATAGTATAACAATTCTGATTTATAGACACGATGAATTTTAAACTTTTTATCTCTATACCGGTTTTGCTCTTATTGACTCATCATGTTGAAATATCTATTACGAAACATATTCCATCATCAACGACAGATAAATTCGATGAAAATGAGAATAAATGTTTAGCTGAAAATAAATTTTGGTATATGAACGATTGTTATTATATAAAAATTAAAGGACCGTGTGCAGATAATGAATGGTTGATATTAGATAACGTGACAAACTTAAAAAATAATAGAATGTTTAAAATGCGTTGTGCAAAAAAACATTGTTCTAACGAAAATGAGGTCAGTATTTACACAGAAATGATGTGATTTTGTCTTTTTTTTTAAATTAATATACAATCACTTTTATGATTATTTCAGATATGGTGGTCCAAATCTGGAAAATGTCACGATTTCAATTTCATTAAATCATCATTTTGCAATGTAGCTGATGTCACTACTTCATACAATTTATTCGGTGAAGGTGTATGTGCTTGCATTAATGATGATTATGGTATATTTGAGGTATTGTAAAATATTCATAAGTACTTCTCTTTAAAATAGTACGATCCATTTATCGATTAATATCATAATTATATAAATTAAAAATTCTAAAATATCGATGAATGTATTTAATTTTCTCATATTTCAGGGAGGTAATAAGTGTTTTAAATATTATGAAAAAGGACCGTGTCAGGATAACGAGGTTGTAACATATGATATAACAACAGGATACGCCATTTGCACCAGAAACAAATGTCTTCAAAAAACAAAAACATCGAACTCATCGATTTATGCACCAATTAACGGAGATGGAAGGTGTTTCGCTTTGGAATCGACGACCCCGTGCAAACATCTTCGTGGAAATTTAATCTATAAAATAAATGGTATATTTCACACGGCTAAATGCGTAGAAATCGCAAACGATCTAGTTCCAACATCTGTGGCCATTTCTCCCGATTTATGTCACACTGATTCAAGTGGAAATTGCAAAACCTCAGTCGATATAATTGACGATACTTCTGATGAAAATGGTGAAACATGGGAAAGGAAAAGATAAATATATATAAAAATTCTTTCATTTAAAAAATTTGAAAATGAACCTTTGTAAATTTTGTAATACAGTTTTATAATTAAACAAAATTATAATTTTGAAATCGATACAATTTTTTTTTTTACTTCAACAAAACAAAATATAAAAAAAAACATTTTTTTCACAATTCCACATCCTTTAATATTTTTTTTATTTTTTACAAGTGGACCCGTGTGCAGAATTACACACGGACCTACTGTATGTGTTGTTAAATCATTAAATGTACAATTCAAATTCAGTTTATTAAAATTAAATCGTAAATGATATAAAAGTAGTATAATAATGATCGAAAATAATATAAATTAATAATTCATCTAACGATCACGATATTACACATTTTGTAATATTTCATATTTATTTATAAATATCAGTTTACGTCGAAAGATATCAACAAAGTTATATTTGGTATTTTGTTTATACCGAAGTTATATTTAGTATAAACGAAATATAAAAAATAAAATTCACGGCTTCGTCGTTGGTTCAACTGTTCGTCAATAGAAATCTTTCGAATGGCCGTATCGAAAGTTTCTTTAGCCGTGTGGAGATCGCCAGCCTTCTCGAGGAGACTGCATGAAGAAGAAGAAGAAAATAAATCGAATGGTAAATATTTATCATATAAATTAAATTATTATTATTTAATAAATAGGAACGCATAAATTTAATTTAATGTTTTTACCATAAAAATAAATATTGCACTATTTATTCTATTTTATAGAATTGATTTTAAAAATATATAAATAAAAGTAAATTACTTTAAAAAAATAATAATAGTAACACCATTATATATATATATGATTTTTTTATTTATTATTTTAAACAAATCAGTGAAATAAAAATATTTTAATGTATCATAGTCGAGCGAGGGTCGCGCGAGGAGCGGTGCGATCCTGCTCCGCGAATGCGCATGTGTCATCATCGCCGGTAGACTGATACGTCTGCCGTTCGCCGTTCGCTGAAAGTTCGGCAAGAGGGCGGGGGGCAGGGGCGACGATGTCGGCGATGGCGACCGTGCCGTCGGAGGGGGGCGGAGCCTCGCAGGAGCCGCTGGTGAAACGCGTGCGTCTTTATCGGCCCCTGTGGGCGGCGGCGCAGGGTCTGCTGCTCCCGTTCGCAGTGGTGTACGCGGCCATTCTGTACGCGTGGCTGCACCACTTCGGCTACCACGAGTACTACGAACCGGGACTGCTGGCCATAGCCGCGGCCGGCCTCCTCCAAGTCCTCACATGCCTCTGCTGCTACTGGAGCGTTCACGTGCACTGCTTCCTCACGTGTTTGCCCGTCAGTCCTTTACCGACTTATTCTCTTAAATAAACGGACGCGAACGTCCGTCGCTTTAAGAGAATAACGTCAGTTTGTAATATGTTAAATGCGCGTTTGACATTTTATATAATTAAAAACGACCTTTTTTTTTAAAGGAAAGTAATCCGTTGAAAGCAAAAATTGCAAAAGTAGTGCCTTCGGAACATAACGGTTTTGCCGAAATAGTTAGATTGCATCATACGAAGGTAAATTTCGCTAATTTTATATCGTTTTTTACTATATAAAAAGTGAAAAATATCGTTTGATTATCTTCGCAGACGGCCGACGGTTCGCCAAAGGTTTGGTTTATATTTCAAAAATTAAAATACATCTACGACTGGGATAAAAAGGATTTTAAACTCGTCGATTTTCCCGTTAATAAATGGGCGAGCGAATATTTGCAATCGAAAGGCTTACAAGAAGATCAAGACGTTACCCAAGCCGAGTTCGATTATGGAAAAAATCAGTTGGATATGGTAAAAATTGCCGTATATCATGAATAAAGTTATTTTATGTGATTTCATAATTTATTTATTTTTTTAGGATGTTCCCGAATTTATGGAGTTATTTAAAGAACGAGCCACGGCTCCGTTTTTCGTTTTTCAAGTTTTTTGTGTTGCACTTTGGTGCATGGACAAATATTGGTATTATAGTCTATTCACTTTAGTAATGTTAATCATTTTCGAATGCACTTTAGTACAACAGCAATTAAGGAATATGGCAGAGATACGTAAAATGGGCAATAAACCGTATTCTATTTGTGTTTATAGAAATAAACGTTGGCGCACGATAAGCAGCGACCAATTGGTTCCCGGAGATATTGTTTCTCTCGTTAGACCGGTTAACGATTTATTAATTCCCTGTGACATAGTTTTATTGAGAGGCTCTTGTATAGTCGACGAATCTATGCTAACCGGCGAAAGTGTACCTCAAATGAAAGAACCTTTAGAATTAGAATTTGAAAAGAATGCCGACTGGCAGTTTGACGCGGACGGTAATGGCAAATTACATCTACTCTATGGAGGCACTAAAATTGTTCAGCATTCGACTCCGAGTAAATCGTCCAATGCTGGATTTCGTTCGCCCGATAACGGTTGTATCGGTTATGTAATAAGGACAGGTTTTAACACGTCTCAAGGAAAACTTTTGCGTACGATATTATTCGGAGTTAAAAGAGTGACCGCAAATAATTTGGAAACGTTCGGATTTATTTTATTCTTATTGATTTTTGCGATCGCTGCGGCGGTATACGTTTGGATTAAAGGCTGCGAAGATCCCGAACGAAATAGATACAAACTCTTTTTAGAGTGTACCTTGATATTGACATCGGTGGTTCCTCCAGAATTACCTATTGAATTATCGTTAGCCGTTAATACGTCATTGCTATCGTTGTCTAGGTTAGGAGTGTTTTGTACTGAACCGTTTAGAATACCTTTTGCTGGTAAAATAGAAATTTGCTGTTTTGATAAGACAGGAACTTTAACCAGTGATAATCTAGTTGTTGAAGGTATAGCCGGAATCGGTAATACCAAGTCGTTGGGAGTGTTACCGTTAACCGAGGCTCCGATAGAGACTATTCAAGTGCTAGCGACGTGTCATTCTTTAGTGCAACTTGACGAAGGATTAGTAGGAGATCCTTTAGAAAAAGCAACGCTGACTGCGGTCGAATGGAATTTAACTAAAGGCGATGCTGTAATTCCAAAGAAAGGGAAACATCTCGCTTTAAAAATATTTCAAAGAAATCATTTCTCAAGTGCTCTTAAAAGAATGTCAGTGCTTGCTGGTTATCAGTTGAGTGAAATGGGTGCCATTGAAACATATTATATTGGTACAGTTAAAGGTGCTCCTGAAATTTTAAAATCAATGTTCACTGATGTTCCTAGTTATTATGATGAAATTTATTTATCGCTCTCTAGAAGAGGTGCAAGAGTTTTAGCTCTTGGTCACAGGGAATTTGGTAAACTAAGTAATCAAGAAGTGCGTGATTTAAAACGAGAAGATATTGAATCGCGTTTGAAATTTGCCGGCTTCGTTATAATATCTTGCCCTTTAAAGATAGACTCCAAAGACGCTATATCTGAAATAATTAATGCTTCACATTCCGTAGTAATGATTACTGGTGATAATCCACTAACCGCTTGTCATGTAGCTAAAGAACTGAATTTTACTAAAAAAGAACAAACGTTAATACTAACTAATAATAATGAAAAATGGAAATGGAAATCGATTGATGAACGTTTATTATTGCCAGTTGAACCTAGTAATAATATAAAAGAATACACTTCTAATTACGATTTGTGTATTACTGGTGAAGGTCTCACGTATTTAATAGAAAATCACGAGGAATCTTTTACAAAAAAAATACTTCCATTTATAAGAGTGTTTGCCAGATTCGATCCAAAACAGAAAGAATATGTAATTTTAAAATTGAAAGAATTGGGTTATAACACATTGATGTGTGGCGATGGCACTAATGATGTTGGGGCTTTAAAACATGCTGAGGTTTGTATTTGTTTTTAATGTTAAATTCATTAAGTCTATATTGTTTTTTGCATTTATTAATTGTTCAGGTTGGTGTTGCTATTTTATCAAACGCTCCAGAAAAGTTACCTGAAAAAAAAGAAAAACCAGTGAAAGATGGATTGAAAGAATTAAAAGATCGAAAGAAGGCTATTGAAAGCGGAGATCGTTATCGAGAAAGAGCTAATAATGTTACTAATCACACTAATCGTATTATTAATAACAGAGATGTTGGACGGAACCGGAGAGACGTTCCAAATGAACCGACACCAGATGTTTTGAACATGAGGATTCAAAAATTATTAAAGGAAATGGAAGAAATGGATAAATCTCAAGTAGTTAAATTGGGCGATGCTAGTATAGCTGCACCATTTACTAGTCGTTTATCCAGTATTATGTGCAGTAAGTTTAATGCATTTATATTTTTAATCAACATTTTTATATGTTTTTTATTATAGTATTTTTATATTTATAGTATGCCACATAATAAAACAGGGAAGATGCACTTTAGTAACTACGCTTCAAATGTTTAAAATATTGGCATTAAACGCTTTAATTCTGGCTTATGGACAGTCTGTATTATATTTGGATGGTATCAAATTTAGTGACACTCAAGCTACATTGCAAGGTCTTTTGCTCGCTTCTTGTTTCCTTTTCATTTCAAGATCAAAGGTATGAAATTTTGTATAATAAATCATATATTTTTAAACAACACATAACACTTTATCGTATTATTTTATTTTTAGCCTTTAAATAAACTTTCAAAAGAAAGACCTCTTCCTAATATATTTAACATTTATACGATTATGACTGTGTTATTACAATTCACTGTTCATTTTTGTTGTCTAATATATTTGGTTAAAGAAGCCACTGACAGATCTCCGCCTAGGTTGTTGTTGCATTATTTATTTTTTCTTATTTACACGTTTTTATATAAAATATTAACAATGTATAATAATTTTATAGAGATGGAAAACTTAGATTAGCCCTCGATCTACCAGATGATGAAGAAGAAGTGTTTGTACCAGATTTGCTCAATAGTACCGTATATATTATTTCAATGGCTCTACAAGTTTCTACTTTTGCTATCAATTATAGGGTATAATTTTAATATAATTCTAGTTTTCCAAAATGCCTGTGCTGTTTTTTTATATGAATTTTATATTATAGGGTGAACCATTTATGGAAAGCTTATCTGCGAATCGTCCTCTTCTATATAGCATACTTTTGTCTGGTAGTGCCGTATTTGCTTTGGCTCTTGGTTTATTCCCTGATTTATCAACACAGTTTGAAATAGTCGCATTCCCAACAGAGGTAAGCAATTGAATTTCGTAAATCATATATATATATATATTATTAAAGTTGTTCAATCGATATTATAATTTTACATTTTAGTTTAAAATAATATTGGTTCAAATTCTCGTAACGGACATGTTACTTGCATACACGGTGGACAGAGCTTGTCTTTGGTTATTTGGCGAGGGAAAATTAAGGACTCCATGATTTTTATTTTGCATTATATTATAGTTAAATGAAATCAGCTCAAATTGTTTGTTGATCGCAATGAAATTAAATAAAATCGCAGTACTATTTCGTATACAAAAATAATAATAAACGTGAACTCGCCTAGAAAATATTATAATATGAAAGTGAATATATATAATAATTTTTACAAAAGAATATATATATATATATATATATATATATATATATATATATATATATATATATATATATAAGAATGAGTGATATATTTATTGTTCTATTACAAATAGACAATTTTTGTTATTTGTGGTGTCTATGATGCCCGATAATAATATGAAATGTTTAATATTATAATTTATCGTGTATAAAATGAAAAAAGTGCGTGCTGAATTCAATATACAAATTCAATCCAGTGAGATGGCCCTACATTTATATATTATATTAATTTTTATTAAATACATATTTTTCCATTTCGATTTTAATAGTATATATATTATTTGTTTTTACGAATATTAACATTCGTGTTTTGTGTTCTGCAATTATCAAAGAGAAACCTCGTAGTGTTAGGTATTTCTTTTCGCTTATAAGTAATGATTTAGCATGGAATAAAACTAACTATACATACGATGTTAATGAATAATTGAAATGTTTAATTATTTTCACACGTATTTAAAATTATATTTTAATTTGTATTTTTTATTCGAAATTGATAATCTGTTTACCTATAATAAAACACATTTTATTCTTTAGGATATTGTGATCCTATCATTTTTTTTTAAATTCAAGTACTTATTGAAAATACATTGTTATGTATTCAGAAACAATCATTTTTGTTGCGTATATATTAATAGTTGCAATTTAAAAATAATTTCTCAGAATATCTGATAACAATTTTTTTTTTGAATTCAACTTAGTCTTAATTATTCCATATTATTCACTCGAATTTCGTGTATTTTCTTTTTAACGTTGTTATCGTTATTTTTCATACCATTGTCTTGTTCATATGTAAGCAGAAAAAGCACGTTATAGACATGATCAGCAATGAAAAGATTAATTCTGTGATATAATGATAAATTCCGTCAGCCTTCGCACTTAATGATATCATCAGCCGATTATGATATTATTTTTTCATTATTTAACAAAGGGCGATAGTGGGAATACTTATTTTAATAATAATAATAAAAATAAGTAATATATTGACAAAACAACGTACGCATCACAAATACTTATTGACATAATAAACACATCAGTAGTGGTATTTTGATATGTTAAATTTATATATTTAAAATATATGTACAATAAATATATAGGGTTATTAATCTGAAAAAAACAAATCTTCAATGTACACATATTGAAATTTTAGATAAAAGTTGAAATTTCTTTGAAAATATTGTGATTATACAATTTTATATTATTTAGCATTTATATATTTTGTAGTAATACGTAGAATTTTATGTCGTGTGTTTCTCTTTTTTCTTTTTATATGAAAAAAATAATTACAAATATGTTTTGTAAATATTTGATTCATAAATATTAATAGTTTTATCATTATTTCCATAATATATATTATTTTTTTATAGAATTCTTGTTGAGAAACTAAACTAAAATAATGTTAACTAATTGTATCGCGCATTGGAGATGATTCATATACAAATAATTATATCAAAGTTAATAAATAAATAAATTTAAAAACGTGGCATTTCCAAAAAAAAGGAGAATTTTCCTTTATGAATCATATTTAAAAATATATTCCATTTTAGGTCGTAAAATGTTCTATTTATTATTTTCTAATTATATATATATATATATATATATATATATATATATATATATATATATATATATATATCCCTTATATTAATTTAAAATAATAATTTCGCATCTTAATTTATGTTTTAATAATATCCATAAATTAAGGAGACCAAGAGTGTTAATATTAAAGAAAAAATGAAAATATAAAAGTGTGTGCATCTTTTGAAGTCATTATTTGCCTGATAAAAACTGTGATTGACTAAAAAAAAACATTATTTTTTATCATATGTGACTTCCAATGTCTGATTTACTAATTGTCGGTGGCTTTAAAACATAGTGATGGTGATTTATTACTGTTCGTTTTTTTTTCGTATTATTATCAAAATTGGACATTGGGGGGAGGCGGATTTTCATTTTTGTAAATGAATCACTGTATTAGAGTTATAGCATTTACATGGTCCTAAACAATAAAATCTTACACAATAAGAACTAGTTAGTTAAGACTTATTTTTGAGGACCAATCATTTTCGAGTATCCATCGTCGGTGCAATTGCAATATCATTTATATGATTTTTATTTAAACTCACTCACATTCATCAATGCAATGTAACACATGAAACATGCATAAATATTTAAATTGATTTTAACTCAAAAAAAAAAAACATTTTTATATAATAATATATTTATCATGAGTTTCAACTGTCCGATAAATATTGATATCATCACAATATGGTTCATGTAATGGTTGAATAGCATCGATTTTAAGCACTTAGTAATGTAATCGTGCCAAAATTACATGCTTTTCTCAAACGTGCATATATTTTAATACCGAGTGTATGTGTAATAAATAATTATCGCTGCCATTTATTGCAAAAATGTGATTTTTTCAAAATCAAAAAAAAAATTAACCATTTATTTTTTTCTTTGCTCATTTTTTTTTTATTTTTGTTGTAATCTAAAATACAACATGTGAATTAATTATCGGATATTATGTATCGATTACGCCCTGCAGATTTGTCGCAATCGATTATTAATTTTATTATATTAAGAATTTATATATTAAATAATAAAATTAAACAATAATTTCGCAT
The DNA here is from genome assembly GCA_024500535.1 of Leptonema lineaticorne. Classification (NCBI taxonomy): domain Eukaryota; kingdom Metazoa; phylum Arthropoda; class Insecta; order Trichoptera; family Hydropsychidae; genus Leptonema; species Leptonema lineaticorne. The sequence goes on along the minus strand of JANIJI010000012.1, from coordinate 3,635,009 downwards.
ATATTGTTGCATTTAAAAAAAACGCCGTACAAATCTGCAGCGCGTATCAGTTTTTTTTTCATTTTATAGTGGAATTATTTTAGGTTGGTTTTAAAATAATTATTTTTAATCGATATTTGCCCACATTGGGCTAGGGGTGTTTTTTTTGTGTTTAATGTTTTTTTTTTCACTTATTGTATAGTTAGCGAAATATATATCATCTTCTGTTCACATGTACAATAATGGTGATTGTTAATCAGAATTGTTTTTATCACTGCAACCATGAAAAAAAATATGTTTATTATAATTAACGTTAATTAATTATTTGCAATGTTACATACCCAGTAATTGGAGCTTATATTCGTAAAACGCAGCTATACATTATGATAAATATATATATATATATATATATATATATATATATATATATATATATATATATATATATATATATATATATATATATATATATATATATATATATGATTGTCTATTTAAAATTATATTATTTATGAAAAGTTATTGTGGTATTATTGCTTCATCATTCCATATTTCTGTTCGTTTACCCATATTTTACATAGTGAAAAGAGAATCAAAATATGCGCTATTGATTGTCAAAACATATTTATTTTACGACATAATAATATGTCGCATAATTGGCAATTTTATTTATTTTTTTTATAATAATTGCCTTTTTTTACCAAAGGTCCACAAAAAATATATTTAAACCAAAATCTACCACTTTGTAAAAATACTTTGTAAATCTACGCGCCGATTCCAACTACTATAATAGTTATCAATATTTATGGAAATAAATTGTTCAAAGAAAAATCAAAATTAAATATGGTCGACAAAAACACAAAACTTATTAACGAATTAAAAAAATATTATCACGATTAGATAAAATTGACGTTCATGATGGATAATAATTTTTGCCAAATTAAGAAAATTTTAATTTTGCGAAAATTAATACGCACAATGATATTATAATTAGCTTTTTATTAACTATTTTTTTTTTGTGGACGCCTAAAATCATCTATACAGTTTAGATCAAAATTATATTTAATTACATCAGTTGAAAAGATAATTTTGTTTTGTGATTTATGTCGCTTCGAGTTTATTATGTACGCCATATTTTATCGTAGCAAAGTAAATATGTTTCAATTATGATTATCACAAATTATTAATAAAAATATGACACCGTATTTGAAAATATAATCCATCCATACTATTATAATATATTGATTGTATATAGCGTCACGTTTATTTTTTTATTTTTTATCTATAAACTTTAATTTTGCCAGTGAGGGGTTAATTTATATTTAGCAATAATGAAATTACGATCGATAACGACGGAGACACATTGTTTTAGCGGCATTTTTGCATGCGACATTATCACACGGGGGTGGTTTTTCCGAGATAGGGTTGAGAGAAAGGGGGTGTGTGCGAATAAACCGCGCACTGTCTCGAAATTAGTTCAATAAGAAATAGTCCACGCGTACAGTTTCGCGCTTCAGTTTCGGTTGGTAACAATGTTCCGATTACGATTGGTAACAATGTCGGTTCAGCGTATATATATATATATATATATATATATATATATATATATATATATATATATATATATATATATATATATATATGTCGTTATCGTTCGTTAAAGGGAAATAATGATAGCGCGCTCTTTTTTATTGTTATTTTTTTTGCCAGTGTTGTTTCTTTTGCGATACATTCTTTTTTTTGTTATTATTATTTGTTATCCACTTTGATGTGTCGTTATATATATATATATATATATATATATATATATATATATATATATAGTATGTAGATGCGATAGTTGTTCCGTGTTCATTGGCTCGGAGCGACGCTCCGACGGTTCGTTTTCGGTACGGAGCGCGTTTCGAAATTCGTTTATAAAACGCCGTTGATTGATTTAAAATTTTATATTTTTCATTCTGCGTAATGAATCTTTAAATTTTATTGTTTTTATTTTTTTAGCGAAAAATACTTTGAAGATCCATTAGAAGATTTTTGTTGACGTTTGTTTTTATAGTTTTTTTTTTTTTATTTAAAAAATATTCTTTGATATTCAAATTTGAATAGATATGGGCAAACTTTTTAAGGGGAGAGCCTAATAAAATAAAAAATATATAAGTGATAAAATATTTTTATATAGCCAGATAAAATATTCAAAATCATATCGCGGGCCGGATTGACTAGTCCGAAGGACCGCACTTGGTTTGCGGTCCTTGGTTTTGACGTAAAAGTTGATTATTGTTATAATTTACGATAAAGGAGATATATTGCATTTGTCATTCTGAAGGAAACAAAATTAAAATAATATGTATTATCAATTGTAAAGAAATGGACATTCAATACATAGTATTGTATATATTTTTTTAATTGCTATTATATTTTAAAGATTTCTCAGTTCGAATCGGTAACATGTGTAGCACACTTGATCATTATCGCCGAAATTTGGTGTAGATGTCCCTTCGGCGAAGGGTCATCGCGAGGACGTTGGCGGTCCTACTCTCGGTAGCCAACAGTGCCAAAAAGGAAGACGTCACATGTAGAGGGACCTTTTGCCAATTAAATTGGCGGCGTTTCTCGTCCTTTAAGGCAAAAAAAGTAAAATCTCGACCGGGCCATTGTTGGGTAGCGCCTTGTTACCGACCTATTTCTGCGAATGCGACCCATTAAATCACTATGTCGCTGCCGCCGATGAGGATTGACGGGCCAGGCTTCGAAATGGTCCTCCTCGCATTCGAATCACGAACTCTTCATCGGCATCTTTCCTTCTTCTTTTTTTCTTTTTTTTTATTTACGTATCATCATTTCGTGTTCTTTTCTCTTTTACAATACTTATCTAGTTGGATAAGCGATGAGGGTTTCTGTATTACTGTTTAAATGCTTCGTTGTACTGATTTTTCATCAATAACGCCTCTATATTAATTCCATTTTACTATTATTAATTAAATTATAAAATATATATATATATATATATATATATATATATATATATATATATATATATATACAAACTATAAAAATAAAACATCTATAAATGACATTCAAATTTATTTGTACTTACATATATAAAATAAATATATAACATCTTCTCTACAAAAGACTTGAAGATTTCAATTAAGGATATAATTATTGCCATAATCTACCTTCTAGTGCACGAGAAATCTGAATGAGGAGATGCTCAAGAGCTCATTGAATTATACAAATTAATTGTGTCAAGCGGATATGGCTGTTAGTAAGAATGAAAAAAATATATATATGTATTCTAGAATCGTCTTAGATAATGATCACATAAAACGGAACAGATTTAAATCGCACAAGGGACAAATTACTGTGATCGAGCGAAGATGACGAACCGTAACGATGACCGTGATTTATTAACATCGTCCGAGGCTCATTAATACGAGCCCTTGGGGGCTCCGTTGAGCTCGGTCCCTGCACCCTTCAAGGGCACTCCTCCATTCGAGGGTGCTTCGTTTCCTTATTTTATTTTATTTCTTAACATCAACTGTATAGCGCTTATATATATTTTCATTTCATCTTCGCGACAAAATTGAGTGCTTCTTCGATATTTTTCATTTCATATACAAATTTATATAATTTTAATTATCTATATTGATTATATTGTTAATCAGTGGTTTTTAACAGATATTTCATAATATTTATATTTTTAATTATTTAATTTTACCGTTAGATATGATAATTAATAGTGGATTTATAGAGTCCTTAGGAATCTTATTTTTAAATCAGTTAAAATTTTCTGATTATTTCATATATATTTTAAATATGATATGTCATATTATATCATCGTATTTTTCAAGCACTGTGGTCCTTTTTTAACGATATACTCGCCTTTTTTTTTTCTTCAGCAATGCAACCTGGTTTTACATGCGAATGTGAAAAGTGGAGCTTTCGCGATGCCGACGATGGCGTGATGATATCGGACGTATATATCTCCATTATTTATAGTAATGATCGAAGGTTTCGTTGCCTAAAAAGTGTCAAGAACAACCCGATTTGGGAAAGGAATTGCCATTGTATACCCGGCTTTACTCCTTAGAGGGACAAATGCGAGCTTTGGTATTTTATCGGGATTTTTCGACGCCCATTAGCGCTGAGGGACGATGCGCTTTTTTGTCGTATTTCAAACTAACGAACACACAAGTTTGTTTATGCAGCTTTTTTTTTTTGTATTATTTATTTTCAGACTAAAACTTCAATAATGACGCTGAAATACGTATGCGCGTCATTAATTGTGTTTTTTTTTTAAGTACTGTCTAAAAATTCATAACGTCGATTTAGTTTGTCTTATATATTATACAAGTAGAAGTTTGACTGAAGTCAACTGTAACATTTTTTTATGATTTTCATTCAACTATTATGTATTAATTTCACATTTAATTGATAAGTATCTTATTCAGACGAATGGGGAAAATGGTTATATATACATTTGTATTCAATCAAGAAATCCTCTACTATTTTGACTGAGATAATTAAAGCATTGTCATATTTTCATTTGTATAAGATAATCTCAAATAATTTTATAAACAATGTGACGGTTTTTTTCTTTTTTTGAGTTATATTATTTTTATATAGTATAGAAAATAAACAGACTGTCTACGTGTTTTTTTTTTGCGTGTCGTCCGAATTAATACAACGTAATCAATTACTTTTATAGAGCATCAAAAAAAAAAAAAAAAAAAAAGTGTTAAAGTGCCAATTTCGCAAAGTCATCCGCCGCCACTGGTTCGACGCATTCATGCGCCCCATTAACGGATTAATTATCGAATCGGGCCGCATTCTTCGTGAAAGTGGAAACGTTCCGAGCCACGTGAAGTAGGACGAGGATGGTGGAACGACGCGAACTGGCAATGAGCACCCTTTACCCCCCCGCTGAGCCCTCGTTGTACATAGAAAGGTATGAGTGTTGGCAGGGTTCGGTTTAGACTGTTCTGCGAATTAATTAGTAAAAACACTGTTATGATCGATTAATGGCAAATCTGCTTAATTGGAGCTCGCTTGGCAACGCGTGGATAGAACGAACGACTATCGGCCACCATCTCTAACTCTCTCTCCCCTTATTTCATCGTTTTTAAACCACCGTCGTCCTACCTACCAACGACCCTCGTTGTCCATTGTTTGAGGCTGTCGTCGTCGGTATTTTCTCGTCGTTTCCGAAGGTTGTGTACACACCACAACGGAAAGGTTGTTCTCGTTAACAATGGCGCGATTGTGATGGCCGTCGGTAATTAGCGTCGGTAATGCCCCGGTCTACCTCACTCTTGAGCTTATTTCGCGAAAGCGTAAACACTCGATACCCGGCATTATAATGATCATTATGAACGGTTATCGAAAGCTCTCTAATATAATATTGTGCTCAGTATACAATCGATCCGATGAATGCATTGCTGCTGGGTGAATTTTACAAGTTTAAAGTAAAGCTTAGTTTTTTTTTTTTACAGCATGCCATTTACGTCTAACGCGAAATAAACGATGATATATATAATATTTTCAAACTATTATTACTTTCTTCTTTATATAACATAAAATTTACCACTTTATATCATAATATGTTGTGGAAATTTTTATTTAAAAAAAACTTTTCTGCTTCTTTCGTTATTACTGTCATCGTGGTCCTTTATATATATTTTTTTTTTCTTCATTTTTGGTTTATCTCCGGCATATGCCTTCTTTCATTCTGTTGTGTCCGTTTGTCGGTTTTCGTTTTGTTTTTGTAGTGATTTTGTGCGTTCGCTTTAATAGCCGTCGGTGGTCGAATACAAAGTGAATTTGGTCAAACGGTAGCGCTAATCAAAACCAAAACATCCTAACGAGCATAAAGAAAACCATCTGAGATTGTCAATATTTTCACTAAGAATGCCTCGATTTAAAATTTAAAATCAAAAATATTTTCATTCAAATTTTTACTAAAACGATTTCAGAATTATTCTATAATATTGATTTACCAATAAGAAAAATATATCAATTAAATTTACTAGATAGTAGTTTAAAATGATGACGTGTGTTGCAGGCTTTTAAAAGCAATTTAGCTATATCGTGAATTCGAAAAGTTTGCACATCGCCGTTTTTGAAACGATTGTAAAGCTTTCGATTTACTTTTAATACCGACAAAAACTTTCAACATTTTTTTTTTTAAATATAACGCAAAACAGACTTAATCTGCACTAATGAGGTTTGTATCCTGAAAACGAATGGCTCGTATCCTATAAACAATTCCTTTTTATACGATCGAATATTGCTAATTGCGCATCGTTCGTGTTTTCGATAATAATTCGATCGATTCGCTTTTAAAATTCAAAAGCGTCTTTTAATTGATCGAACGACGACGAGAAAAAAAAATCGTGTATTGATCCTATTTGACTTAATAATGGGACATTGACGGATGAAAAAAAAAATGGATCATTCGACATCACGGTCTGTCGTATTAGCAATACGATCGAAACACATCTTCGACGAATTCGGTCAACGACGAAGTTAATCAAAAAAGATATATGGAATAAAAGCCAGCGCCGTTGCGATGCTCCAGTTTTTATCGCTTTTTAGCTCATTAAAATGTGGAACAAACGTTTGTAATGCTTGCACTTTTTTATATAAAATTTGAATAAATGTTTATAATTATTTCTTATTTATAAATCAGATCAAATATATGTTTTTTTATACCCTTAATTTTGTCGTATAGTTATTGCGAAATAGTCAGTAGGCATATGTATGAGTGAGTGCAGTGGTTAAACGTTGAGGAGTGCTTTTCGTATGGCTTAAAGCCCGCGGTTTTACCGGTCCCCGTCTGAGTACAAGACACTAAGCCCCAGCGGTTGAGGCAAAAGCTCAATGTTCAAAGTTAATGGAGAGCTTTTATACCTTTGCGGTGCCTAATGAACCGGCCACCCTTGCAGTGGTCATCGATAAGTCTAGCATGGCCGAAAAACCGCAACGAAGTTACTCTCCTCCAGCTTATTGTTTATGTTGGGTAGTTTTGTCTTTTCGATCGTTTTTCGCCGTCACGATTTTAAGTTTATTTCATTATTTGAAAAATAAATTTTTCATCAACCATTTTGAATAATAGAGAATGTGTTATATTTTGTTTTTTTCATACGAGACTAGTTAAGTTAACTAGTTTATTAAGACTAGTGATTCTAAAATTTGTCATAGCATTTCAATTAGATTTGGCTTATTTGAAAAATTGCTATTTTACTTGCTTATTTCATTATAAAAATATGTAGTATTATATTTGATGTCTGATCAATGAGCATTGGAAATTATGTTTGATATTGTAAAAATAACTATGATGCCTAATCAAACTATTGATTTAGATCTCATAGACAATATCATAACATATTCAAAAAAATAATGATACTTCTATTGATGAAACTACTTTTTTTTTATTCAATGCAAAATGTAACCAATATTTTTGATTTTATTTATTGTATTTCATGTATTATAATAGTATTAATTATTTTTACATCATTCAAAACCTAAATCGTGTACGCTCAACAATAGTATTTTTAGTCACGTGACGTCATAGATCGACTAAAGTCGAATCGTTTCAATGGAAATCGGCCATTATACGGAGATATGGGGGGAAGGGGTTGGAAACATTTTTTTTCTCGCATTAAACATCTCGAAAACGCTCGACTAAATGTGGACACTTGTTGAATGTCGCGGAATGCCACACCGTTTACATTCTTCAAACGTTTCATTTTTTTTTCTCCCCTTATCCCCCGCCCACCCTTACTTTATTAGTAATTATTCGCGTATTGTCGATGTAATTGCGGCTTAATTAATTATTTTACGTTTATTAAAAAAAATATATAAATTTATCGAATTCGTTTTTTGACTCTATAATTTCAATTATCGATATTATAATTTATTATTTTATTAACAATTTACCTCTTTTTTATTTCTTTAAATTTTATGTATAATCATTATTATAAAGTCGTTGTATTATTAATTCTACCTTTCAAAATTTTATTTTGTAATTATTATCGAATTAAAAATTTGAAGCGTGTTTTACTCGTATTTATCGAAAATGCGAAAGTTTTTCAAAAGCAACATCAAACCGCAGCTTATAAAAGCATAATACTTTGTAAATTCATTGATATTTTTGGCATTAAAATTTTTGAAAATTACTTTAGCGTTAAAAACAATGATTGTGAATATTCATTAAACGATTTTTATGTGAAAATGATGATTATAAATATTTAAATATAGGTATATTTTTAAATTTTGCTATATTTCTTTTAAAATAAAGATTTTCATCTCTTTTTCTACAAAATGATTAAGCAATCATACGATAAAATAAAAAAGGTATATTTTATTAATGCATTTCTTTTCTTACTGACTTATTTACTATATTGAATTTATGTATTATTTTATAGTATCATATATATTGAATTGAAGACTCGATTTTATAATGAAAAAACATGTTTCTCAAATTTCAATATTTATATTTTAAATTATATAACTTATACAAGCGATTTATTATAAAATGCATCATAATTATCATCAATATACATTTATTGTACTAATCAATTATATATATATATATATATATATATATATATATATATATATATATATATAATTAACAACAACAATAACATAAAAAAAATCACTAAAGAATCGACTCGTTTAAGATTGAAGGATAACAACGCGAAAATTGAAAACGCCGAACGAGAACGCGAAACAAAACAAAAAAAAAAAACAAAAAAGTAAAAAGGTTGACGATTCATTACGTTGACGTAACAGCGAACGTCTGGTTCATTACGAGTCACTCTTAATTGGCCAAACAAGTTTTGCGGATACTTTTGGCCCAATTAATTTCAACAAATGCAGCATAACGCCGTCTCGTATAAATTGTTTTACGAAGACGAGTCCCTCACATATCCTCCTTCGCGTCTTGTCTCTCTCCCTTTCCCCCGCCCCCGCGTAAAAACGTCCGTCCCCCTTCGTGCGAATTCTTATTTTTTTTTTTTTGGTTTTATTTTTTGGAACCCCGTTTTTGTTTTCATTTTTATTATTTTTGTCTTATTTCGCGTCTCCGACTCTTGTGTCCGTCGTTCGGCTCCGGTTCGTTCTCCCTTTTGGTCGGTCGGTACACATTAATTACGAAGCGGGGCTTCGGCATTAATAAGACAACAATAATGAGCAATAAGCGAACGACCCGGCGTGGGAACCCTCAAGGAAGAGAACCTCACTGTGCTTTTAATTAACGAAGGATGTCTTTCGAGACCCTGACACGATTTGCTCAAGGAGAAAAAAATAAACAGATGGCTCCGTTTCATGTGCATATATATATATATATATATATATATATATATATATATATATATATATATATATATATATATATATATATATATATATATATAGAAAGTTGAAGTTTATTATGAAATTAGTCATCTTCATACTGATCTCATTTTGCTTTAATTTAAAAAAAAAATAGCAGTAATTAGACATAAGAGAAATATAAATAATGTTGTATTACTGGGTGGATCCAAAGGAGCCATATAGATATGGGACATCTGCCTAAATTCTGATTTACACATCTTCGTATGGTCTTCTTGGATGAGCTCAGGTGCCTATTCCTGGTAGACTATGTACTATCGTAGACTAATGTGAACAGAGGACTCGTCAAAACGTGAGTGTCCTGAATATCTCGAAGTCGCCTCGTAGGACTTTATCATGAAAAAGAAGATTGAACTAAAACGAAGAAGAGTTAAATAATAATAATAGTGATTCAGTGTTTTTTTTTTAATGATGCCGTTAATGTATAATTAACCTGTCCTTTACAGAGGGAAACACTGCAACAGGTTTAACATTATACTCAATAACTTCACAACAAAAATTTGTTAGAACGTAATTTATTAATTTTAATTTTTATGAAAAAAAAGCTAATGAAATCCGCCTTTTTATACAATATCAAAATTTCGATTTTTGAATTTTCCGCCCTTCTCGCCCTTAATTTACTCTCTCTCTCTCTCTTTTTCTTTTATTTTGACGTATATAAACGCGCATAAGTATATAAAATAACTCACTCTTGACCCATAAACAAGTGCGACTCTAATTGGGCCCTCTCGTCAGCAATGTAGGCACAAGACCTCCGACTCCGTGGGGTTTGAAAAGGGGATGGTAGACGGAGAACGGGGACGGGGGAGGTCAATAAAGTGAATCTCGCTAGCTTTTCACGGCGGAAAACTGTACGCAAATATAATTGCACAATATATAAAATATACGAACGTACTTTAGGAGAACATTTCGTATATAATGTCGGCGTACGGCCATTTCTGTACAGTTAGTTGGCTGACTGGCCTAGCTATATACGCGTACAACTTTTTTTTCCGACAGTCGATGAGACTAATCAAAAAAAAAAAATAGAAAAAAAATAGAAAAAAAAGTTATTCGCGTGGAGTGGCTACTGCCATCCAATTTGCTGATGAATGAACGTACGTACGTTTTTCAAAATTTACATACACACACGGTCATATATATATATATATATATATATATATATATATATATAATATTATATATAAGTCGTATGTTATATTACGTTTTCAATAGAAGACCTAAATGTCTAAATATGCGAGTTAACATTTTGACGGTTGCTCTATTCGATTTTTAATTGATACAATCGAACGTTTATAAGAAGTACGTATATTTTTAATTATTTAACGAATTAGGATATTTAGATAGGAGATGGGAAATCTTTTTGTTCATAAAGAGCACTTTTCTTGGAAAAAAAAAATGAAATGAGATGAATTTAGAAAACGAAAATATTTAAAAACATTTTATTTTAGGTGAGTTAAGTGAAATTGTTTTGATTCTAAAAAAAAAGTGTGTTCCTTTTGTAAAACGATGAAATTATTAAAACTACAATTTAATAAAAATTAATCACATCTAGATAATTGCAATTAATACTTTGATTTCAAAATGAATATTTTTAACATATATAACGTTAAAAATATTCTAAATATTGTATGTTTAAAATTTTGAAATATCTATGAATAAAATTTGTGTAGAATTTTTTGAATTGAAAGAAAATTTATATTAGAATTAAATATTTTAATATGTTGTTTTAGATTATATTTAAAAAATAAGAAAAAATATTAATCTGATTTTTCTTATATATATAGTATTATATATAGTAGTATTCATGATGTAATCATTACATAGTACATTTATTTTAATTGAAATATACTGATTTTAAAATACTCCTATCCTATATTACATATACTACTGTGTTCAAAAAGTAAAGTGAAATTGTCATTTGAAACTCCCGGGCAGGTAAATTGTAATTTTTTTCCTAGACTAGTAGGACTATCTATAACTATTGCCAAGTGTCTGTTTGTCAAAAGGTTTAATTATCTCCAAATTATACGTGTTTTTTACAACTCTTGGTTCCTTCATTACGATAATGCACCATGTTATATTGCATTGGTTCTTCGCGACTCTTTTGCTAAAAATTCGACTCATAAAATTTCGCAACCACCGTATTCACTTGATTTGGCTCCGTGCGACTACTGGTTATTCGGCAAACTTAAAAGGCCAATGCGGGGACATATTTGACACAATTGAGGAGATAAAAACCGAATCAAAGAAAAATATTATTTTGACTGGAAAAAGCTTTGGCAAAATTGCATTTTATCAAACGGGGATTACATTGAAGGGGATGAAATTGATTTGGAAGAATAAATATAGAATTTATATTTTATAAACAAATTCACCTTACTTTTTGATCGCAGTGTTAAATATAAGCAGAAAGAAACTAAGGTCTAATCTTGGACACAAAAGTGAAAACTATGATATAAAATGACGAATTTCAATTATGAATGTCACACGTCATCCTAGTTGTGTGTCTAACCCCTATATGACGGGTTCGAACGCGTTGTCAAAGATAATTGGTAATGTCCATTTGTACATTTTGGCAATTGCGGTATCAATTGAGTTCATTTGCAGCAATAATGCATTAGTGGCTCTCGGTTGCAATTTTAGCCGCATTCGCATTGCAACTAATATAGCCTACATATGCCAGTTTCGAAATCAACCCTCATCCCCCATATATTCTAACGAAACGAGCCGGCACTCTTCCATACCTGATGTCCACTTGTCAATTATGGCTTTTCTACATCGGCCCACGTGTGTTGCTATTACTACAATTATTACCGGTAAATGCGGCCGTTAGCTACATATACAGTTTTGTTTTCAGGCTTTTGAATATTTTGTAACTTTTTGACGTCTCTCTCTCTTTTTTTTTGTATTCGCGATGCGAGCGAGACAATTAAAAATTACGCTCGCGCGAATTTGATTGGCTTCCGTTGCGGTTTTTTTTTGTTGTTTCGACGTTTTTATTATATTAAAAAAAAATTGTACGACTGTCAAAAATATGAAGTGATATTTTGAAGAAAATGATGGATTTTGTGTCGAATTTATGCTCTATTATTTGTTTATACTTAAAGTGCTCTTTGTATAAATTGACGTTGTAATTATTTAAATATATAATCACTGTTAATAAATGAAATTGTTCTTATAACTGATATTTATAATAAAAAAATAATATTTTTATAATTAAATTCAATACAATATATAATTTTTATTTATAAAATGCACATTTTTACGTAAATAATTATGAAATAAATGATGTAATATATTATTTTTTTTTATATAAATTAATTACGACTCCATAAAACGATAATAATTAATACTGCTATTACATTGACTTTAGAAAATGGTATCAATAATTAAAATAAATTAACGATTTCATGTTTCAAATATATTTGATTCTCTTTTCAAAATAATCATATATTTTTATAGGCATAATTTTTATTTCAATTAAATAATTTAATTTTGTACGATTTAAAAAAAAAATCGAATAATTGTTTAAATAAAATAAAACGAAATTATTTAGAATATTTTTTACAATAAAAAAAATTGTTTTTCATTTAAAGTAAATATTATCGAAAAGTTTATTTAGAAAAAAAAAATGGTATACGTGAATAGTACGGTGAAATTATGCGACAGCGGTTTCGGCTTTCTTTTTGCGCGCCTGAAAAAATAACCGTATAGCTTTCAGGTCATTTTTTTCCGTCGGAACAGGGTTAACTTTTCGGACTAGAGGAGCGGGGGTGCGGTGCGGGGCGGCGGTTGGAAAAAAGAGAACCGACGCCTATTGAAATTCGCACGTTCAAAGCAACCGAATATATTATTATGCAATATGCGCAATGTGTACGGGGTGCACGTGTCCGAACATTGGCGTGGAGTGGACATTAGGGGGTGAATTTGCGTCGAAAACGTGGAGTCTCTCAGGGACATTGTGGCACCGGCCTTTTGGTGGTGCTTGATGGCCTCCGGCTATTCGCTTTGTTTTAATACTCGCATATTCAATAGAAGCCTTTCGTTTAACATTCGGTACTGTTGCGAATAACCAGATAATATAATTATACTTGTGTGCATTAGTCTGTGTGTATTTGTGTGTGTGTGTGTCTATAGAATAGGGGATGTAAAGAAGTGAATGTTTGTGGAAGATGCATGAGATGCTCTAAAGTTAGATCTAAGACGGCACTGGAATATATATATATATATATATATATATATATATATATATATATATATATATATATATATATATATATGATTGCAGCGATTTGCAAATCAAAATTTGAGAAACATTTGTGTTAAAAATATTACACAATCGTCTTATTACCTTATTGTTTTTTTCTTCAATCGAGTCACTAGCTCTACGAACGATCTCAATTTTTTTTTCATTTTTTAATAAAATAACTTTTTTTGATATATATATATATATATATATATATATATATATATATATATATATATATATATATATACGATAAAATATATCAATTTATTTATAAATGGATAACATGTTTAAATATTGAGCGTAGAACTGATGACTCACTTTCGTAAAAAAAAATATGTAGATCGATCATATACTATAATATATATATATATATATATATATATATATATAAAAGAATATTACACTATTTATTTATACGAATAAATTAATTGGATATTAGATTCGAATATATACTATTTGTATATAGACAGACAAATTTAATAACTATATACAGTTCTATTAATCTTACAAAAAAAATTAGTAAAAAATACGTTTTCTATTCGTAATTAATAAAATACGAAAAACATTCGATGCATCCGAATCGTTTAATTATGCAGTTATATCTGGATAGAAAAAAAATCGTATTGTTTTAAATAATCGAGAGCTGAAAATCTATTATAAATTATTTACAAATCAATAGCGAACCAAAAATTTCACGTGACGTGAAAAACGTGAAAAAAAAATCCCATCCACTGATTTCATAGAATTTTAAAGTTTCGCGGAACACCATATGGGAACCGCATCAACTATGGATGTTCTTTAAAAGTACACGATCGTTTTTATTTCAGCTTCAGATGGATTTTTCCATCGAAACTTTTTCAAACGAACGAATAATAATATATAACACTGTGATCAAAAAGTAAGGTAAATTTATTTATAAAATGTAAATTCTTTATTTATTCTTCCAAATCAATTTCATCGTCTTCAAAGTAATCCCCGTCCGATAAAACGCACTTTTGTCAATGCTTTTTCTAGACCTTCTTCGATTCGGTTTTTATCTCCTCAATGGTGTTAAAACGGCGTCACCGCATTGGCCTTTTGAGTTTACTGAATAGCCAGAAGTCTCACGGAATCAAATTGGGCGAATATGGTGGTTGTCAAATGATATATGTCGAGTTTTTGGCAAAAAAGTCGCGAAGAACCAATACAATATGACATGGTGCATTATTGTGATGAAGGAACCAAGAGTTGAAAAGCATGTGTAATTCGGTGATAATTAAACCTTTTGACAAACAGACGCTTGGCAAATGTTATAGACAGTCCTACCAACCTAGGTAAAAAAAAATACAATTTACCTGTTTTCCTAATGCATGGCAGTTTTAAATGACAATTTTACCTTACTTTTTAATTACAGTAGTATATATAAAGTTTAAAAAAAATGCCATCACAACCATATCGTGTAACACACTATCTGCAGACTCGTGAAGAATAATATCATTAAATTTGTCTTTTAATATATATATATATATATATATATATATATATATATATATATATATATATATATATATATATTTAGTTCTCTTATAAAAAAGCGGATAAAATTCGTGACGTACTTTGTTTTATTTCTAGGCATCGTAAATTTTTCAGCGGCGTTAAAATTTTTTCAGCATCAAATTGCACTTTCGTTACTTGAATGTGTTTACGCACGGTGTGTGTGCGTGTGAGTGTGACCGCCTCGTGTGTATTGGTGTTCGGTGCGATACGAACTAATTGCACATTCAATCGAAATGGACGATCGGACGCGAAAAATAAAACGCGAAAAAAGGACGGAAAATAACGGGAAAAAAGCCCCTCCCCCCCCCACACACACACACACAATAAAAATCGAGAAAAATAGACGAGAAAAAAAAACGCGAACCACCGATGGGAAAAGTTTTATTTTATTTCGATTTTTTTATGATTTAATCTATTTTTTTTAATTGTTCCCGGTGACGCCCGTAGAAAAAAAAAGATGTTCGCAAAAATTGCCGGTAATGGTCGTTAATTGCGTTGCGACGATCGCGCCGTTAAACGTTAACACGTGTCGGGCCGGTTTTAAAATTTAAACATTTTTTTTTTCAATACATACATCGTCGGATAGAGTTAATAAATAAAATATATTATATGCAAAATTAAATATGTTAAGTATGTTAAAACACGAGGGATAGTCGTGTTCAACAGTGGTAACGGTGATGGTCTTTTTTTTTTAAGATGTGCACCTTTTTTTTTTGCGGACGGCTTCACACGTTACACATTTGTACGTGAACGAAGAAAAAAGACGTAAAACAACCGAGTGTCGTCCGGTAAAAAAGCGCACTTTTGTGTTTCGATATTTTTTCAACTCGTTGCGCCGTTTTACGGTTTGCTTTTGCGGCAGCTTTGAGGGTTCTGTTTCAAGAGAGAGAGAGCTTTCCCCGAATCGGTACCATTCCTAACCAAGAATAGGCGTTTTGTTGGACAAGCTTTGTGCCGTTGTTTGAAAAGAACAACGGCAAGCTTTTTTTCTCCCGTTTGTCATTTGGAAATCGAGCACGCGTGTTGCGGTTACGTGAGTGGGATTTTTTTTTTTTAAAATGTACATCTCTATTAAAAAAATATCAATTTAATATTTTTAAATTTGCAAATTTTATTATTTTTATCATATATGATATTTTAATTCTGGCCACTTTTATGGTACACAAATTATAATATTTCTCATAATTATAGATTTTTTTTGTTTTAATTTAATATAATATATAGTAAAGAACTTAAATGTAGAAAAAAGGTGATGATATTTACTTATAATTTCGAACATTATTTTTTTAACAATATCCATTCATAATTTATGTAAATTTATTTTTATATTTTAAATTATAATCTAAATTGAAATATTAATACACAATATATATAATATATTCATGAAAAGAATATACAGAATTTTTTCATTTATATTTATAATTTGTCGATTGTATATATATATATATATATATATATATATATATATATATATATATATATATATATATATATATATATATATAAACATTTACGTTATTGTCGCATATTGTGATTTTTTTATATTATCACAATTTATAAATATCGCCCGCAGTTAACAAGTTAAGAAATTAACTAGAATGAATAAAACAATTCAATATATAATTATTATTTATGAAAATATTTTTAATATTAAAAAAAATATTATATTTACACTTAATGATAGAAGTGAAAAATAATATATATATATATATATATATATATATATATATATATATATATATATATATATATATATATATATATATATATATACCATATATATATATTTATAAATACAATTGCTACCGAAAGCTCATCTTTTATATTGATTAAAAAAAAAAGATTCTGATAGTGAAAAAAATAACGGGAATACGGGAATAAAAAATAAATTTAAAAAAATGAAATGTGTGTGTGTGTGTGTGTGTGTTACCTGCACAATTCCATAAAAACTTTAACGTGTGCTCGCGAATTTTCGGTGTGCATTTTTTCTCAAATGCATTCGCCATATTTGCATTCACTCTATTCCGACCGATTAAGCCATGGCGAATTCGCCATTTGTAATTTTTCCTACGAAATATTTTATACTGTTTGACGCGAATCGAAAGGAAAAATCCGACGGTTTTTTTTTTCACGTGCGACACGTAAGAGCTTTATTTATTAATAATGCCATTTAAAAATAAAATTTATCATTTTTATTTATGACACAATAATATTAATACATTTTATTAAAATGATTGAATTTAAATAAAAATCATATTTTATATACGTAAATAATATAGAAAAATCATTCACATATTATTTTATGTACTTAGATTGTCACATTTCTGTTTGATATATCGAACAGAAAATATTATGGTTACATATTGACCATAAGACCGCATCTGTACAAAGCTGCATTTTAGTCCATTATTGATGATCCGTGCATCGCCGGAAACGTTGATTTGATTAAAATGGTTATTTTAGCGTTCGACGACGATAATGGAATTTTGGGATGAGATATTAGGACAAATTCGATATCAGTTAATGTCAAATTCACTGTGTAATGTGCATGTTAAATACGCAATAAACAGTATAAACTTTTATATTGTATTTTCGGATAAAAAAAATTATAATTGATGTGTATTTTTTATCCTCGGTATTGTTAAAACCAGACGGCGGGCATTAAGAGTAAATTTTAGTGGTTTACGATTCTGCAGCGCTGAGGCTTTCGTGGACGCTTTAAATTATGGACGGACGTTTGTCGTCGAACAATTCGGACCTAAACTAAATCTAAATGTGTGTGTGTGTGTGTGTGTGTGTCATGTGAACTGTTCGAAAGTGGTATCTTTGTCGATGCAGCTGTCGCGGGTATGCATTGACAATATGCAACCGTGCCTCCTCCTCTTTCACCATTTCGACTCCCTCTCTACTAACATCAACCCACTGTACCCCAACCGGTGCACATCCATTAGTGGCTGTGGCTCAACTGCATCGGCCTTTTGCCAATACTAGGCTTTTGCCATATTCGCCTTTGATTATTGGCATTGATTGTGTATTTGAACTTTATATATATATATATGTGTGTGTGTGTATGTGTGTACACTCGTTTTTGAAGAGTTAGATCCGATCGAAATGCATTACGCCTAATTGCACATCAATGCTCCACTACCACTCAGTTCTGTGCAATTTAAACGAATCTATGATTTCGCTATGCAGTCTCATATGTGCACAATGATGCGACGATACTCATAAATAAAATAAACATTGCCACTGTAACCGGTCGGTAAAGTGCTTCGCTTGAGTTGCAAAGCGATGGTTTTATTATATTATAGTGAAATATTAACGATTGTTAAAGGTAACTATAGCGCAATCGGCTTCGGATTCGTATCACCTGTAACATTCTCTAATAGATATTTCTAACTTTATCTTGTTCAATCTAATCTATATATGTACTTTTCATATATACAAAATATATTTTTACAATTATAAAGAGAGCTGAAAAATCTTTAGTTCTCTCCTTTTAGTATATCATTGAATGTTGCTGCTTTATAGACTCTATCTAATCTATCGAAAGTGTTAAATATAATATATATCCAAATATTGAAAAACTAGTCAAATAAATATTGATAAATAATCGAAAATCTGTTTTTGTGCGATTCCATTTTTTTTGTGCGATATATGAATCACAATACGACTCATCGAATTACAAAAAGTGTTGGCATCGCTCAATTTTGCTATCGGTGTGTATGTACATATTGCATCAGCCTATTTCAATACTATCATCATCATCTAATAACTTCAGTTAGTTGCCGCCGACCTTTTTTTTATACGGTCCCCTTCTACCGCATAAAAAAAATTTCACATGTTGTGTTAAAATTATCTCTCATGGCTATTTACTAAGTTTCTGAATAGTTTTTTTTTTCTGCGGTCCCTATCTACCGCACAAAAACAGATTGAACTGTATATATATATATATATATATCATATTTTTATAATAAAAAAAAACATAAAAGCAATGTGTTGCTGAATTAAATTAAAATTCGTTTTGATCACTTTTATCGATGAACTGTGAACAACGAAAGAACGGCATAATTTACATTATCGTCGTTCGAATTTGCATTTTTTCAGTGAAAAGCGATGGTTTTTTTTCGTTGTTATTTTGGATATATATATATATATATATATATATATATATATATATATATATATATATATATTCATTTTTCGTGCTCCATTCATTCACGTCGACGCATAAAAGCACTCAAATGCACCGTCACTCATTTGGAGTGCATGTAAACGGTTCGTTAGACCTATCGCAGACTATATATATATATATATATATATATATATATATATATATATATATATATATATATATATATATATATATATATATATATATATAACTTTTATTTATTTATTTGTTTGTTTATTTAAAAAAGAATGACGTCAGTTATTTGGGAACACGGGACGAGTATTAATTATGCGTTCTCAAACGGTGGTTCGCTTTGAGTGACAGCTCGAAAATCTGTCATTTGCGCGACGCAAATTGTGAAGTCCGACAGACGGACAATTAGTCAGAACTGATATTATGTCAATGGAAACGTTTTAAATATAAATTTTGTGCGGCGTCTAAATTGAAAGGGTTAAAATTTACAATTTTACAACGTATTAATTAATCTATATGAAATTTTAAAAATTGAACAATGCTTTCATATATAATATATAATTTATAGTATCGCATATAATTAATACATTTGAATGCGATTTTATCTATATACAAAAAAATAATAATAATAATAACGCACTTACGTCGTTCGGACTCTAAACATTGAATATATGATATCGAAATTTCTATTAAAATTAAAGTGTATTATTTGTATAAAGAAACATTCGTTCACATTTGTACAAGTCTTGTCCATCAGTCTGATTGATTTAATATAATATCGTCGCATGATTTATTTGTTTACGCGCCACTTTGTCAACATTACATTAAAGAAATGAATAAAGCTTTCTCGGTGAAAGCGCGCACCGAGCGGTGTGTCAAAAAAGTTCACGGATCACAAATATGCACTATGCAATATAATGAAATATTTATATATTTTTTTTTATATATATAGCAATCACTCATTTATTGCAATATATTACATTCCAAAACAACTTATATATAATTTTGATATATAATTTATAAATTCTTGATATATAATTTCAAAAATTATATATCAAAAATAAATGTATACTCAATAAATATTGAGTATACATTTTACATATATATTTTTTTGTATAGAATTTAGTGCGATAACTTTATTGTCACACCGTTCGTTCGTTCGATTCAAAAAGTGTTATTTGATAATGCTTTCCGTGCAGATTACACCATCGGGCGACATAAACACGTGCGTCAATCCTTTCATCGTGTGATGAATCGTTTCATGGGAAAATTTTATTTTATATGAAAAAACTTTTCTTTTTTTATTTTTGTGGAAAATAATTATTGTATGTAAAATAATATAAAATAAATTATTTTCATAATAAGCGCTTGATCGAATTACGTCTCGGAGACGTTTTTTGAATTTAAAGTTTCCGCATAATACGAGTGTTGCACGTCGTAATTGTAATGTAATTTCCCACTTTCAGACGTTTTTGTCGATGCACCGATCGCTATGCGGTTTCGTACCGTCGGTGTCAATTAATCGAATATTCGTATATTTTAAAATAACCGAACGTAACGTCGATGTAATCGAATTTTGCCATTTCTAGACGAAACGTTGACGCGGAAACTTCTGCGATTTATTTATTATTTTATATTACAGTCTCTACAATATTATTAATAATTTGTGCTCGTAATAAATTTAGTAATATTTCGCCGTTGGATCAGATTTTTTTAATATTTTTTTTTTAAATAAAAAAATATTTTAAAAATACATTTTATATGATATTTTGAAATTGTTGACGATCCATGCACTAAGGTCATCACTTATTACTACTATCTATATATATATTATATGTCACAAACGTTTAGAAAAAAAAGTCAAAATAAGATTTTTAGATCATTTAAATTCTTCTAAAAAGCTGAATATTTTTTTTTAATTTTTAATTAAAATTATCTTTTCATAAAATTATCGTTTTATATTAATATTGAATTAATATTAATCATGTTTCTAATTTTTTATTTACATATATATTGGTCTTTATAATTATTTTAAAATATAGTATAATATATATTATATTATAAATTATAGAATATTATATGTTAAATCGAACCAAAAAAGAATTGCAAACTTATCGTAAAATTTTGCATTAAAATTTCGACTAGGAAAAACATTTACATATTCACATTAAATTGCTCATTAATGAATTAACACATATATAGACTTTTTAATTTTTAATTATATATTATTCTTAAAGATCTTATCTATCATACTGGTTACATTACAAATGTAAATTTAACATTTTATACTTACGAAATATGTGTCCAATATATATCAACAATGATCGCTATGAATTCCACTCATAATATGAGTACAAATTGTTAAAAATTTAATATTTTAAATATTGATAATTACATATTAAAATTATATATTATATATTATACAATATATAAAAATTCATTATTATACCTCTTTGGCGTCTACTTAAATATGTTTTATATATTATAGTAATTGAAACGAATAGTCCTGTCCATCGTGCCCCTATACCTCCTTCCCGAATGTCCTGAGCACCCCCCAATTCTTGTCCTGCCCCATGTTTGACTTCATGCCTTCTATCATTCCTGCACCGGTGGAGAGATGTGTAATACAAATTGGCAATTTGGGAATGGACGGTGCTCGATGCTGGACTGGTTTAGCTTAATTGCATCCTTATACTCTGAACGTGCATCCAGTTGATGCATTCCTCTCCCTGTGATACACACACACACACACACACACATATATATATATATATATATATATATATATATATACACAAAAATGTATATATATATGTATGTGTGTTATACGATTTTCAACTTTCGTTTAGTTGAATTTCATTGCGCAACCCTTGCTCTCTCCTTTATAAAAATGACATTGAATCAAGGTATATAATTAATATATATATATATATATGAAACTAAAATAATTTTTGCATCATTGTCTAATATTTAGTATATTTTCGATTAAATTATTTTTAATTATAAATTTTCCCATATATCACTCTTTATTACTTTATGCTTCGAAAATAACGATTTCAACCAATAGCGCGTTGCGGTCATACTCATTCTCTTAACCCTTATATATATATATATATATATATCGAAATTATCAACTTTATATGTAACATAACAAGTATGGTATGCGCATTTAATTGTGTACCGAAGTGATTTTCCTAGTCGTCATTATTTTCGGATTAAACCACTTGACCGTAGCTTAATCTGGTTTGAAACGTGTTACGTTCAAATTAATTGGCACTTTGTATGTTATATATATTTATATATATATATATATATATATATATATATATATATATATATATATATATATCTTTTGGCGGAATGCATTTCGGATAGTTTTACACGATGGCAACTATAAATAATGATCGATAATCGTGTATAGATAGACTATTTCAAGATTATAGCAAAAATTTAATAATTTTTTTAAACCGATTTTTCTATCATTTTACAGTGATGAATTGTAATTTTAATTAAAAATGATATATCTTAGATATATGAAAAACGACGTATCTCATATCTGGTAGAGTAAATGTTAAAAGGATCGCCAATCATTGCAAGAAAAATGCATAATAAAAAAATAAAATATATTATCTATTACATAGATATGAATATTTATGTTATATATGACTCATATATAAATAAATAAAATTAACCGTTTATCTAGAAATAGTATATAAAGCTGCATACTCTTAAATTAAATTATCTCATATATAGTAGACTAAAGACTATGAACGATATTTAAAACACATCTGAAGTAGATTTAAATAACTTGATAACAATTTCGTTTTCTTTTATTATATTTTTTATTGTCTTCAATCTAATTTTTGATTCCTCATAATATATTATTACAGGGGTTGCCAAACTGCGACTCTTTGAAAGATTATTTGTGGCTTTCGATAAACGTATCCAAGTTCCCTTTTTAT
Organism: Leptonema lineaticorne; assembly: GCA_024500535.1. Classification (NCBI taxonomy): domain Eukaryota; kingdom Metazoa; phylum Arthropoda; class Insecta; order Trichoptera; family Hydropsychidae; genus Leptonema; species Leptonema lineaticorne. Next base: position 3,611,734 of record JANIJI010000012.1, on the reverse strand, counting down.
TTTTAATTTTGAAAAATTATCAAAAAAAAAGTTAAATAAATATTTTTAATTTTTAATATTTAAATTCAATACACATATCTTGTATTTTTATTTATATGTTTTCAATACATATAATTTCTGTAAAAAAAAATTAATAATGGCTCGGAATATCAAGAAACTTGGCCACTCTCGTAATATAATATAATAATATGCATTTTTTTTCCTATATAAATATTTTATAATATATATAGAATATATAGATTACATCGGAGTGACAATGCAAAATATGCACATAATCGTTTTATCGCCATCACTTTAAAAAAAAAAAAATAGAGAAAATAAAAACGCGTAATAGTGAAATGAAAATTAGCTAGAATGGCTACGTTTAGATAATGACGGTTTTGAATATTCATATCGTTCGCGTGTAACAATATAATTTTATGGTCTTAGATGAAGGTAATGTAATGACGGTGGCTGTGCAACGTTTTAATAGTCGACTCATTCAATTAGTCGAGACTTTGTATGAAAACTGCCTGTCGCTGAAAACGTTAAGTTTCATGCAGTTTTACGGTCGAATTAAAATTGCCAACGGGTGTCTTGTTAAAATAATTTTATTTTATTATTTTTTTTTAATTTTGAATCGGCTATGTTTTATTTATAATATAAATTTAAATTTATATATATATATATATATATATATATATATATATATATATATATATATAATATTACTGTGATCAAAAAGTAAGGTGAATTTGTCATTTAAAACTCCCGGGCATTAGGAAGGCAGGTAAATTGCAAAAAAAAAATTCCTAGATTGGTAGGACTGTCTATAACATTTGCCAAGCGTCTATTTATCAAAAGATTTAATTATCTCCGAGTTGTACGTGTTTTTAAAATTCTTTGTTCCTTCATCACGATAATGCACCATGTTATACTGCATTGGTTCTTCGCGACATTTTTGCCAAAAACTTGATTCATATCGTTCCGCAACCACCGTATTCGCCTGATTTGGCTCCGTGCGACTTCTGGCTATTCGGCAAACTCAAAATATTTTTATACAGAAAGTCTAATGTAGCTTTTAATATAATATGTAAAATAAAATATATGCATCCGATTTAAAATATTTTTATATATATAATTACATTGTAATTATATATATAAAAAAAAATCGAATATAATAACATTGTGGAAATATATTACATTGGTTTGATAATAATAATAATAAAAAATATTGTAATAATTATATCATAAAATTTATTGAAATTGCTATCATCAATAGTGTTGTTGTACAATTCTTATCTTGATTTATAAAAAAATCGATTTTAACCGATATTAAATAGTTGCAATTTTATTTCAAAATAACATTGTAAAAATTATTCTTTTATAGCATAACTATATTTTTTTTATAATTATCATTGTAAATTATTTAGAATAATCAAAATAAAGAGCTATTCTTTTTTCGTCACGGAAAGATTTAATGATGTAACAGGGAGTTGATTACGAAAAACGAGCAATACTTTCTTGCGTCAAATTTAAAGGGAAACGAATGAGGAGTAAAGGGGGGTGGCGAGGGTTGAAAAAGAGGAAAAATATAATTCGTTTTTTTCTGTTTTGTTTTAAAAGGGCAAAACGGCGGAAGAGGGGGGGGAGCAATTCGTTCTCGCTTGTTCCTACAATAAAGCGCAACCTTATAAGCGTAACAGGGCTCAAGTTCAACGAAGAAAGGAGAATTCGGTACAGAAATGGGGTTGTCGAGGGTGGCGAGGTATATAAAGGGTTAAGTCCGAGACAAAATGGTACTGAAGGGCCTCTTCGAGACGTTTTCGTTATTTTTGCTCCCCCCCCCCTCGAAGAAAATATATCGTGAAACGTTTATATATATTGCATTTTAAACGTGTGTTTATATTATTCGATTGTTATTATAATATTTTTTTTTTTTGTAAAAATATTATAAATTAAAGAAAAAAATATTGCTAATAAATATAGTGACCAACTTTTGTACAAAGAAAATGGGGACATAAACTTAAATAAAAATAGGACTTTTGTACAAAAATGGAACGCAATGAAATTAGTTAGATTTTTATTTTGTAAGGAAAAGGTTTTCAAAAATATGTTTCCAAAGCAAAAAAATATTTTTTTTTATTTTAAAAATTGACTCGAAATCATGTTTTGGATGACACTTTTCAGTTGGTCACCTTAATAAAAAAAATCTAGTGATTCGAAAATATTACGTCTATAGATAAATAGATATTAAGTCTTTTCCACTCTTTTATATGGTGTTTAAACATGGAAATTGGACCTTGGAACCGAAAGAAACGTCTGGTACCCTTCAAAATGTGGTACAACCGGAGTATGTTAAGAATATCTTTTTCAACAAAATAGCAAATAAGAAGTTTTGAAATACTAAAAATGGTTAAATTAAGAAAAATTTAATATCTCGATAAATACAGGCATATCCAGATGATTTTAAAAGGAAAAGGATTAATAGGAACACGTCAAAACTCCATAGCTTAAAGATCTTTGTCGTTGGTTTAGCCGTTCGTCAATAGAGCTTTTTAGAATGACTTTGTCGAAAGTTTCGTTAACCATATAGATAGTCAACCTTCTTGAGAAGTAATTCGATAAAATTAAAAATGTATAACAGATATCATTTTCCCAATTAATCACGTCTGTAGATACTATTTGCAAATTTTCCTACGCGAGTCATACACTAGCACTTTCCGGCATTCGGAACGTTCGAGGTCAGCTTTTCCGTCGCGAATGAAAAGAATGAAAAATTTTCCATTTATAATATGAAAATCGACACACTGTAGACGAGTCGGTTATTTTTCGTCGCTATTTATTTACTGGGTGGGCGGTTTTGGTCGACGTCGGCACTCGAGGCTTGCGACTCTCCCCAGATTTTGATCCCGGTTTGGGTTCCTCTGCAGACCTCTGCGCCACCCTATCATCTCATCCCCAGTAGCGTACCGACAGTTAGATTATTACGGCATTCATTAGAGTTCGCTAATTACTCCTTGCTTTAATGAATAAGCTTTAATGAACCACTTTCTGTTAATTAAAGGCAGTGCCCACGACTGGGGCGGCACCGACCGGGCCGCGAATCGCTCGCTCTTCACTCTCTTTTTTTTTCCTCTCTCCCTCTCTCGTTTTATTATTATTTTTTTTTATCCCGGTTTTTCCGCCTATTTTTTCTACTTTTTCTTTTTTTTCCATTGCAATTATTTCTCAATTGAGAATTCAGAAATACAATTTCATTTTTTTTAATTAATTAATTAATTGCTGCAGTACGAATTTTCGACTTGTTTCCGGGACTTCATTTGTTAATTTTGCCTCTTGCTTCTAAATGTATATATATATATATATATATATATATATATATATATATATATATATACAAAAAAATCTACAGACTAATAACAATTTAGTATGTTTAGATAAATATTAACACATCTCTTGCAGGGACAGTCGAATTCAAGTTGATAAGTGACGCGTATATCACGCTCACATATTAAATTAGTTGCGATAGGATATAAATATAAGAAAGATTTCTTTTATTTTTTAATTTCTTAAAAGACAAATCATAAATATTTAAATTTAAAACTCGATAACAGAATAATGATCTACGTCTTTCTATGATTTTCGTTTCTCGCATAAAATGTGTTAAAAAAAACTTTCAATCAAATTTTTTATATTGTTTTCAAATTAATATTTAATTTTATTTATATTTTTTGAAATTTTATCAAAATTGCACAATTATTTTAATGAAATTCCATTATACAAATATATATACAAGTGCGTTTATATTCGTCGTTGTCGATTGACCGGTCGTTATAATAAATAAAAAGCTATCCGCATACGTCGCATTCATAACGTTTAAGGGTTCATATTTCGTAGATGGAATAAATGACTCAAAACCGGGGGATGAAGGGTTAAAGGGGGGGGGGTTGGAAAACGCTGAAACAAACGGGTAGAGAAAATGAAAAGCGGAGTTAATTATAGCGCGTAGCTCGCGAGCGTTTACATGATTAGGTATTTAATTAAAAAGTTTCTTTTATGAAGAGCATAAAAAAAAGCGGCGAGGAAGGGTGTGGAAAATTCGAGGGGAGGGGAAAAATGGGGGGGCTGCTGTGAGAATAATACGGGCGTGTTAAATATGAGTCACGGGCATGGCCGGGCTTTCGAGGGTTAAAAGTCGTTGTGTTCGTATTTTACGCCATATCAAAGGGGGGTGTGTCTTTTTTTTCACTCATAAATGCATGAAAATAATTATCTATCGGAATTTCATGTATTTAACATGCGATTTTTATTCAAATCGGTGATTTTTTTCGAATTTCAGATTAAATTTAAGTGTTAATATTTTTATTCAATATTATTTAAGTCAATTTCTCATTAAATATATATATATATATATATATATATATATATATATATATATATAATATTTTTTATAGAATATTCTAAATCAGACTATCAAAATTGTTAACCCTGTGCATTCGACAGGTGCCGTTTTGGTCACCTCTTAGATCAATGCGAAAATTTGATGTGCGACCAAGAATATTTATATTATTTAATTTGATTATGAAGTATAAAATGACACTCTTTTCCTATTTTAAATTAATCCACAATCACATAGTCATATTGGATTGTATTTTCAGTATTGAAACTTTAATTTTCTTGATAGAAGGATTATTAAAGTTAAAATTTTAAAATGATCGTACAGATTAGTATACCTCAATATACTATTTTTTTAAGAAAATTTCTGAAATGATGGCGTAAATTGTTTTTTTTTTTTTAGATTTTGAAATTTGTTTTAATAAATATATTCTATATAAAACCACTAAACATGAAACGTCTCGAGTGCAAAGGGTTAATAACGAAATATGACAATAACTATTCCTCAATACAAACGTTTATACCGTACTCGTACATAATCAAATATAAAAAAAAAAAATATATAAGTATAATAATTAATAATAATAATAATAATATATTAATATTGTGAAATTTCAATATGATTATCATATTTTATACACGTATCGGTACATAATGGCTGATACGTACCCCGTAAAATTAATCATTAAAAGTGTCTAATTATCGATTTGTACCCCGGGGGGGGGGGACAATTCGAGAACCGGACACTAGTGTATTGCCAGGATGAAAGTTTAAAATTGGACAATGGTCTCCGGTTTCTGGCGAGCGTGTAATTGCAAATTACAGTGTTCCAATTTAAGCTTGTTCCAATGGCAGCCACGTTTGATATATATATATATATATATATATATATATATATATATATATATATATATAAGTGTGTGTGATGTCAATTAAATGTCATCGTAATTCTGTGAAATATTGCAGACGTGCAAGATCCGGCAGTATATGAAATATCACGTCACGAATATAATATATATATATATATATATATATATATATATATATATATATTATTTTTAGTTTGATATTAATTAACGTTTTTCAAAAATGCATATGCATTTGAAATGTTGACGATTTTACGCTTCTAATTTCACCATTTTGCATATTGAAAATTGTTTGATATTTATTAAATATATAGTGCGAGTAAAATAATATGTATTTTAATGCGGCAATATTGAATTTTTATACGTATTGAATTATTATATATATTATATTAAACTCGTATAAAATAAAAATTTTAATATATGACAATTGTTAAAAAAAAAGTTTTGCTACTCTTTATTTATCAATAATATTATTTAATTCAATATTTAAAAATTTGATTATCACATGTTTAATTTAGAATAATATATTCTTCTGATAACATTGGCTTGTTATAAACATTTTTTTGCTTCAAAAAAGTTGAGTCTAAAATTTTATTTAAAATCGAATCTCAATAATTTTCATTCAATCTATATACATAATTAAAAAAAAAAGATTATAATTTAATAATATATAAATATCGTCGATTATATAATTTATTTGTAAAAATGTATTTTATATATTATAACATATATATTAAGTAGGTGCTAATTAAATTAACTCTTGTTTTTTTTTTATTTTTGATATGAAAAATATATAAATATCACTACATATATACAATAAAAATACAAATAGGGGATGAATCTTCAAGACTGCGTGTCTACCTTCAATGAAAACCTATAATATTTAGAGGGGTTGATAATGTCTGAATATTATAGTATATGATATTGTTTGTTCTTTTCAATATATTTAACTATATTACATCTTCGTTTACAGCTTTGTTATTATCAATTTTAATATGCTCAAAATTATTATTTTTTTTGTTCATTATATCATATATAAAAAAAATGTAACCTTTTTCCTGTCTGTATATAATAGTGAAAAGGTAGTTTTTGTTGCTGGAAGATCGTAAGTCTCCCCTCTTTACTGGTTATATTTAAGCATATAGAGTATTGTCCAATAAAATATTCACATCATAATTGGATCTGCGATATAGCTTCAGAGGTAGTAGCCATTGGGGGTTGTGTTAGGGAGGAAAAGAGGGGGGAAAAAAAGGAAAAGTACACGAACGAGTGGAAAAACGGCAACTTTGGAGGCTCGCGATCATACTAGGGTGAACATGTGCGGAGGATAATTAGAGAAAAACTCGATGGGGGGGAAAATGTGGAAAAATCGAATTAGGAAAACGCTCTTGCATATCTCTTATTCAATGAAAAATCATCATTATTAATTTTATTTTTTTATATATTATATAACACTGTGATCAAAAAATAAGGTGAATTTGTTTATGAAATGTAAATTCTTTCTTTATTCTTCCAAATCAATTTCATCCCCTTCGAAGTAATCCACGTTCGATAAAACGCACTTTTATCAACGCTTTTTCCAGTCCTCCAAAAGTCGGAATAGTTTTTTTCCGGTATAGCTTTATCTCCTCAATCGTGTCAAAACGGCGTCCCCGCATTAGCCTTTTAAGTTTACTGAATAGTCAAAGTCGTACGGAGCCAAATCAGGCGAATACGGTGGTTGCGGAACGATATGAGTCAAGTTTTTGGCAAAAAAGTCGTGAAGAACCAATGCATTATCATGATGAAGAATTGAAAAGCATGGGTAATTTGGAGATAATTAAACCTTGGCAAATTTCATAGACAGTCCTACTAACCTAGGTAAAAAAATTGCAATTTACCTATTTTCCTAATGCATGTGAGTTTTAAATGACAATTTCACTTTACTTTTTGATCACAGTAGATCACGCATCTTGACTTTTATAATATATATTTAATATATTTTATAATATATATTTATATTTTGATTCATTATGCTTGTATGAAATAGTCGTACGTATATAAGAAAAAAATAATAATTTAATATTCGGATAGTTTGATCGTGCGACGAGTCTGGAATGCATCAAAATTGCAACGGTGAAGGGTGAAATAGAGGTGCATTTTGGTCACATGTTGACAGACAGACAGACGGACGGGTAAATTCGGTCTTTTTAGACGGTAGCCGACGATTCGCAAGAATTATTCAGCGGCGGGGTCTATTTTACCCCCTTTAATTGTTTCGAATCGAACGAAACGCGGGTCAATTTTCAAACGAATTCGATATATATATATATATATCGATATATTAATATCGACATGTTTATTAAAGATCGATTCAACGAATATATTTATAAATATTATTTTTTTGGTTTATAAATAATTATTTAGAAATTAATTATGGCCATAATGTCCGTTCTTATTCGCTGCCGTCGCGAATCTTTTGAACCACCCTGTATATAATATGTACGTCTAGTATTCGTTAAAGGGGTACACGTTTTTGAGCAGCAGTTACAAAAGCACAAGCCTATTATATGTAAAGTACGTACGTTGCATGGACACGATTTCGGTCCTTTGGGGCGATTTTATTCCGTATGTTGTTATTATTATTATAGACTTCATTTTGCGGTGATTTTTATTTATTTTTTTTTTTTGCAAAAAAAAAATATTGAAAAAAAATCGGCCGAAGAATAACCATGTTATTTTGTCCGTATTATGATGTCCACGACAAATAAAATACTTGTATATTATTTGTATAAATATATATATATATATATATATATATATATATATATATATATATATGTAATAATAATGTACATTTTTCTAGTATGTAAATCGAATACGGGATTTTTTTTAATGGGAAAAATATCCGTTTTCGGACATAGTTTTTCTTTTATATACATCTCGCGTATGTTCTTTGTTATATGAAAATGTAAATCGTATTATCAGAATTATTTTAGAATTTCACGTAAAATATACTGATAGATATTTTCGTTGCGAGCGATTCTATTATATAAATTTTAATAATACTATTAAATTTCTTTATTATTATAATATGAATTTTATGAATTCATATTTTGAATAGAACCACTCAATAAACAATATTGGAAATTAATTAATTAATTATTAAATATATTAATAGTGCTGCTCAGATTTTGTAGTAATTATATTTAAAATATACTATATTTATACTTCAATATAAAAATGATATATTATGAAAATTTATATTGAAAAAAATGTAATGTTCGTCTTTATATATATTTTTATGTTTAATATGAATTTAAAATCAATTCATAGTAATTAAAAAAAATATATTTTTATCCATGTTTATCGATATAAAGTAATAGTTTATGAAAAAATATTATTTCAAATGATATTGTAGGGTTGATAAAACAATTTTTGATTAAATCACTGAACTGTAAATATTTTCTTAGGATTTAAAATAAAATATATTTACCTTTACAATTTCTTAAGTGGAAAAAATACTGTATATTTTTTTTTTTTTACGAGACGATAAGCACGGAAAAATCGTCAAGAATGTCCGGATTTAGCCGTGTGGAAATTCGTATGTAAATATTATGTGCGTCCAGTTGACTATTTTCGCCCCGTTGAACCTTCGACAAAATGGACAACGAAGCATTCTGACAAATATAAAATAAAAATAAAAATAAAAGAAAAGGGACCCCGCGGGAAAATCAGAGTCCGACAAGATCGCGACACGTGAAATTTTACCTCATACCCTTCTAAATGAAAATATGAATAATATCAAAAATAATATATATATATATATATATATATATATATATATATATATATATATACCATATATATAATTTAAATATTTTGTATATATTATTGTGATTAAAAAGTAAGTTGAAATTGTCATTTAAAACTCCGCGGGCATTAGAAAGGCAGGTAAATTGTAATATTTTTTCCTAGATTGGTAGGACTGTCTATAATATTTGTCAAGCGTCTGTTTGTCAAAAGGTTTAATTATCTCCAAGTTATATGAATTTTTTTACAACTCTTGATTCCTTCATTACGATAATGCACCATGTCATATTGCATTGGTTTTTCGCGATTTTTTTGCAAAAAACTCGACTCATATCATTCCGCAACCACCGTATTCGCTTGATTTGGCTCCGTGCGATTTCTGGCTATTCAGCAAACTCTAAAGGCCAATGCGAAAACGCCGTTTTGATACGATTGAAGAGATAATAACCGAATCGAAATGCATTTTATCGGACGGCGATTACTTTGATTTGGAAGAATAAATAAAGAATTTATATTTTATAAACAAATTCACTTTACTTTTTGATATAAGAATGATTTGATTGACGTTTTAAGAATGATCATAATTAAATTTAAAAAAAAAATGTATATATTATCGGATTCGTATTTTGAACGTTTTAGCGTGCTAAAGCAATTAAACAAATCTCTAAATTGGAAATATTTGCCCAAGGGGTTTTCCCTGGTTCGTCTGAAGTATTGCCAAAGCAATATAACGTGCTCGGGCATCAAGTTTTTAACGAGTTTGCAATGTTTTCAATGGTTCCTGTAATATAATGCGCCGGCCGAGCAAACCACGTACGCTATTTTATGGACGGAATCGCTTCGGAAAAACTCTCGCGGATACCGCCTATGAACGACCGCTGCATATGTGGAAAATGTCATGAAAATTTATATATATATATATATATATATATATATATTTATTTATTTATAAGAATTTTATAACTAAATCAAATTACTTATGTTACTGCAAAACAAATACAAACAGAAAAATTGCACCACACTTAAGGCAAATGATTTTTACACACTGTGTATAAGTTTTATTGGGTGGAATTATGTAATCGATTTTTCGAATACTTTCCGATGTCCGATTCAGCTGTAATTTTACATACTTGTTCATTCTCGATGACGATGCTAGAATCAATTAATAGATTTACAAAATAATTTACTAATTAATGGGAATTAATTATATCTATAGTACGATAATGCTATATGATAATACAGTGGTACAATTATTATCGGTAAATACAGTAATACAATATAAAAGTGTGTTCTTTCGTGATTTTATAATTTTATTTATTATAAATTTTGTACTATATATTGTATTTCATATATATTGAGTATGGATTATCAATCGTAACTTACTTTTGAAAAGTCATTTTCAATATAATATTTTTCTGATCGAACTGAATTTGACGATATATAATTTGTTATAAATTATTTGCAGATTAGCTAGATGTTTTGAAAGGTACACTAAATTTTGTATTAAAGATCATTTGATCATATAAAATCGCGATTACATCGAAAAATATAATTTTAACGTAATATTAAATTCAGCGCAACCGTCGTTAATTTTGACATATTTACGTTTTCTAATCGACTAGTATTTTTAAATATTTCATATAAAAATTCCATTTTCGTTTCTGAAATCACGATTTTTGGTGCAAAAAAACCGGCATCTATTTTACTGAAAATGCTTTGATTTCAAAACGACTTTTAGCATTCAATTCTTCTCATCAAGCCTCATTTAATAATATAAAACTTTTTTTGGTAGTTAAAAATCGTAACTTTGAAATCTACATATCCCTTTTCTAAACGATTTTTATTTTTAGATATTCTTAAATTATAATATTTATCATTTTTCATTTTTTTTATGATATTAATGTAATGTATAATTCAATTGTAAGATGTTTAATATAAAATATTACACTGGATATCGTCACATTTTTATCATAACATCCTGACTATGTTTAAGTATAATTCTAACAACATTTTCTATATAACTATTTTATTTCCACAAATAATAAATGAGTTATAATAATTTTATTTTTTTTTAAATATACTGAAAATGGATTTAATTCGAAAATTTACTCTTTCAAATTTGAAATTATCACAATGCAACCATTTCAAAAGTGAGGGTTAACGCGACCATCATACTAAAGAAGAAAAAGATACTTCCGCGAACGTTTTAATATTAAAGTCGAACACCGCATATATATATATATATATATATATATATATATATATATATATATATACTGAATTTGATTCGGCGTGTGTGTGTGCGCGTACACACATCACGCGGAAAGACGCCGTAGTTTTTCCGGCTCGGAAAATTCCGCATGTGCACGGCGCGTTTTATGGGTGAAAACTCGTTCGGAAAACGCGAAACTTGTAATGGGATTTTTTTCCATTATCCTCCATCTTGGCTAGAAATAGTGCACGTCATAATGTCTATGTATCGTTTATCGTTTCGCAACTATTAAGGCAATGTAATACGTCGAGATTAAAGATTTAAATCTCGCCCCCCCCCTTCTTTTCTCCTTTCTTGCCGCTGTCGCCGTCCCCTCCCTTCTTCCAGCGCTTTCCAAACTTTTTCCATCGCGACGCGCGACCGATTCAATTCGTTTTATATCGGCCATAAAAAGAGCGTTATAGCGTCACCTTTTTTTTCTCTACCATTCCATAATAATAAAAGTCGACGACGATTCGGTCTCAATTTTCAGGTTACTTGATTCTGGTTTTTATCTCGTATATAATTAATATTTTTTTTGACATATTGCAAAAAATTTAATTTATTCCATTGCAATTTTGAATAATTATTTTTCTTTTTAAATATAAATTTTATAATGGCACTCGCACATTATCGCGAAAAAATAAACTTTAAACATCGCAGCTGAATAACAGCAAAACTTTACATTGTATTACCACGGTTTTTAATATTTCAAACTTTTACCCAGTAAAGAGGTAAAGGCTGATATAAGGGGGGGGGGGGGCGAGAGAAGAAGCGAGTGGTTTTCAGCTAAAACGTGAATATAATAAAAGCGAGGCCACGGCGAATAGTTCTGCGCGGATTTCTTCGCGTATTTAGAGGGATAGTAAAAATTTTTACGCAGTGTTGCCAGTGAAGAAAAAAAAATACAGCGCCACCGGAAAAGAGCAAAACTATCGCGTTCATACTGCGCGGGGGGGCCCATAACATTTTTATTAAAAAGTTAAAAGGATGTGGAGGGGGGACGGGACGGACGATATTTCGGGGGGTGAGAGGGGGGAGGGTGCGGGTGCTTTTTCGGGGTGAGACGGGGCTACTTTTAATAAGTGCGCAAACTTTTGAGAGACTCGAAACTTTGCTTTCAGCAAAGGTTATGATTGCCGCCGCCTTCTATAGAAAGACTAAATCAGGGAACAGTGCCGTGTTTAGAAGTGCTTGCCTTGGAAATTTTAAGACTTTTACCCCCTCCCTACCTCCATCCCATACACTCTACGCCACTGTTTCGTCGTCAAATGAAAGGGAAAGTGTTCCCGTACATACACTGATATAATGCAGGCTTTGAAGCATTCGAATTAAGCGTCAAAGTTTAAAAAATGAGCCAATTTATAAATATTAAAACGAATGAGAGTTCGTCTTGATGTTTTGCATTTTGGAGCCAATTAATCAATCATTTGATTTAATATTAACACGTTCACGTCGGGCCGATTTTCATGTTTTCGCTGTTTGTTTTCTTACATAACTTTTAAAATATAATCCTATATAATATTCGATTTTACATAGCCCGATGAGATATGTAGTTTACTGTGGGCCACCGGTAATACGTGCCGCCCAATGAAAATTTAACGTGGGCCATCGGTGGTACACACCGGCGAGAATGTATTAATTATAAAAAAAAAATATTTTTATAACTTTTGTAATCACAAACAATCGATTAAATTAAAGAAAAAAATTGTATTGTCTGATGACAATAGGATAGTAAATGTGATTTATTAAAAATGTCTTCGATGCAATCGGAAAAGTCGAGCGTTGTCACGGGTACGTTTACCCGCAGACAAAGCGAACGAGAGTGGATAATTGGTGCGAAAAACAATTTTCGCGTGCACCTACCGATGAAAAGACCTTATATTCCCACGTTGAACTATTGTCGTCTATGACTACAGAGGGTGGTTGAAAAAGGCGGGGGGAGGTTGCCTTTTTTTTTGCAGAAAGCGAGCGGTTTTCCAGTATCTGTTACCGACGCTTAATTGGCACTTAAAAAGATCTTTTTCCTTTTCGGATCTTTCTCTCGTCGATGCACTTCTTCTTTACATTGTACGAGTGCGGGATTTTTCTTTCGACACTTGTTAAATGATTCGATTTTATATTATATTATGATCATAATTGGAAATAAATTCTATTTTTTTTTTAAATAACATTTCAAAATTATTTAATTTCGTATCGAAAACTATATAAATAAGATAATTACAAACTTATCACTTGTCCGTTTGTCTGGGTGAAATTTTATAATTGATTTTTAGAACACTTTTCGATGTGCGATTCAGCTGAAATTTTTCATATTAATTCACTGTTGATAACAATGCAAGAAACAATTAATACATTTAAAAAATAGTTGATTATGACGCGTTTACGATATAACTGCCACTATTAATGTGATATAACGAATAATAATACAATGATATATTTATCGATAAATTTATATGATAATACAATATAATAATGTAAATTAAAAAAATAAATTAAATAGGTCGATCACGTTGTATATATATATATATATATATATATATATATATATATATATATATATATATATATATATATATATATATATATATATAAGTAGTAAGTAAACTTTCATATAGAAATATAGGAAAGTGAGTGCGCAAATGATCATACATATTCCAATAATGATCCATTTAAAACGTATGCACGATCCCGTCATATGAACGGGATTTGTTTGATGTTCAAAACGGGAATAATAGTGCCAATAAGGCATGCACCAGTTCGACTAGGAATGAGAGAACCAATATTTATTGTGCTTTGTAGCCGACTTTGTAAGTACGGATGGTTCGTATAATAACGACGAATGTTGCTTAAAAAATATATTATAAATGTGAATATATGTATTATATATATATATATATATATATATATATATATATATATATATATATATATTGAATTTTACATGATCGATTTCCGGATATATATAAAAAAAAGAATTTGCGAGTAACAAAGCGTTGGTTTTTTTTCCATATTTTGTCGGTTATATATTTAGTTTCGAATATTTATTAAAAATGAATTTGTATAATTGTAATTTTCAATTTAAAAAATAATCAAATTTATTATTATTATACAAAAAAAAAATAGTATTAAATAAATATATTCAATTTAATATGAGAAACTAGAAAATAATTATGATAAAGATAATAAAACATAGATGGAGTTACAATTTTTATCGATTTACTTTAATAATTTAATATATTTTTAAAATAAAAAATAATTTTATTATATATATTGTAATATTAATTTTGAGTTTAGATTTTGCTTATTTTTCGAATATTTTTATTAATTTTTAAAATATTTATTTAAATATCAATTTATCAACAAAAATGTCGCAAGACTAAAAATAAGAAAAAATAGTGTAATTAAAAATAATCATATTGAATGAAATTCATTGAAATAAATTTAAAATTATGCAATAAACTTTATGCGAAGATGAAAAAAAAACACGTACGCAACGGATACAAGTACAATATTTTTTCTTTATTTTTTTTCGGTTTCACTTTGGTAAAAAAGGGTTCGAATTCTTATTAATTTGCGTTTATTGTTTTGCGAATTTGAACGAAGAAGAAAAAAAACGAAGCCTTCTCTTTTCGAAAACTTTTTTCATTTTTGAAAAACACACACACAAAAAAAAGCTTTTTTTTCCTCGTCTCCGAATATTCGGAGAGAATCTTCATTTCTCCCGGGAAAAATTCGGTTCGTGTTTATTCTTTCCCATCGGCGCGATAGAAATGAAATTAAAAGAAAGAAAGAAAGAAAGAAACTTCGGAAAAAAAAAGAAAACGATATTATTTTGGCGCTTTTCGCGGAATGAAAACGGAAAAAACGATTGATTACTTATTAATAAAATTAAATTGATTCGTATTTAATATATATATATATATATATATATATATATATATATATATATATATATATATATATATATATATATATATATATTGGATCTTTAAAAAAATTCGAAAACTTTGCAATTTTAATATATTTCTGTTTTAAAATATTTTTAAATAGAAAATTAATTAATTTTACGCTTAAAATATTAACTATTCTATTTCACGTGATAAAATTATATATATATATTTTACAAAAAAAATATATATATAAATGTGATCATTTATATGACCGTTATTACAATTTATTGAATAAAATAATTCAATTTTCTTCTCTACAATACTTCAAAAAAATAAATAATAATAATATTAAAATACAATAAAATAAAATAGTCGGCAATAATTAGAACAAAAATAGAAAAGAAAACAATAACGACCATCAAAGCTTTTTTTGCCGCCATATTTCAAATGATGGATTGCACGTTATTTGATATATGACGTTGATTAACTGAAATACTGTGTTGTATTTAATACCACATAAATCACGTTTGATTTGCCTTTTATTTCAAACCATTCCCACACTTTTATAATGTTTTTTTATTTTTTTTTTATTATTTTTTTACGCCTTTTTTTTTTGATCGACAAAAATCGGACGTTCTCAAAAATTTTATATAACACTGTGATTAAAAAGTAAGGTGAATTCGCTTATAAAACGTAAATTCTTTATTTAGTAATCCCCGTCCAATAAAACGCACACTCCAAAAAGTCGGAAAATTTTTTTTTCTAGTATATAGCCTTCAAGACCTTCTTCGATTCGGATTTTATTTCTTCAATCGTATCAAAACGGCGTCCCCGCATTGGTCTTTTGAGTTTGCTGAATAGCCAAAAGTCGCACGGAGCCAAATCAAGCGAATACGGTGGTTGCGGAATGATATGAGTCGAGTTTTTTGGAAAAAAGTCGCGAAGAACTAATGCAATATGATATGGTGTATTATCGTAATGAAGGAATCAAAAGTTGTAAAAAAAATCATATAACTTGGAGATAATTAAACCTTTTGACAAACAGACGCTTGGCAAATATTATAGACAGTCTTACCAATCTAGGAAAAAATATTACAATTTACCTGCCTTTTGGATCTTTAAATGACAATTTCACCCTAGTTTTTGATCACAGTAGTATATATATATATATATATATATATATATATATATATATATATATATATATATATATATATATATATATATATATGAAAAATGTTTAGAATGTAAGTCGTATTTTTCATTTTGATCGTTTGATAAATAAATAATTGAATAATGTGCACGAGAACAGGTTACCCACTGTACTTTACCCTGACCATACTTCGCCGGCCCCTATCCATCTGAACAAATTCCCCTTTAAGCAATTTGGTAAATGAGTTTGCTAACACCGTGAAAGTTAATTATAAGGAGTATGACTTGAATAAGGAAATTAAAATCCTTCTTCGGGACGGTGAGCGAGGGTGGAAGAAAGCTCAAATTTTTATTTTTCTTCCGTTCTATTACGATTCAAAAAGAAGTTTTTTTCTTCTGCTCTACCGGCGAACGCTTGTTTTGCGCCAGCGATTGTGAACTTTTTTTTTTTACTCCTTGTCGATTTGCTATATTTATCGCAGAAATGATTTTTTTTTAATATTTAATAATGATTTTTTTTATACACTTTTATATAAGCTTCATTTGTCCGTTTGTCTGGGTGTAATTTTGTAATCGACCTTTCGAACACTTCCTGACGTCCGATTTAGCTGAAACTTTGTATATATACTCACTCTCAATGACAATGTAAAAATCAATTAACAGATTTAAAAAAAAAATTGACCAATTAACAGTAATTAATTATATCGGTTTTACGATACGACGATAATACGACGATAATGTATAAATTAAATATTAAAAAATATTATATTATTATATAATATATATGAGTAGATCGCGTAACACCGTTTGAACATCACTGTCTTACATACAGACGTTCCACCAGTCAAAGCCACCTAGGACTCATACTGCCCCATCCAACACTCATAATGAAGTTGTTTTACAATGGAAATAATACAGAATAGGGGATGAGATACGGTGGCTCGTTAGCCACCCCGATTTCCACGCTTTTCTTCTATTTTTTTTTCCTCGTCTAGATACTCCTAGCATTTCCCGGTTTTTCCTTATAGACAATCGTCCGTCTGACCGCTCGGTGCCTTCTGCCCAATCTACACTGGCTTTTCCCCCGTTTTTATCGAACACTAATTATTGGCCGGAAAGTCTTGTTTGCAAGTTTTAATTCGACGCGCTTTTCCGGCGAAAAGTCTGATTTTTTTTCTTTTTCACTCTCTTTTCCTCATTCTACATCATCGTCTTAACAAACAGACGAATGGAAATAAAATTTATATATATATATATATATATATATATATATATATATATATATATATGTATGTATGTATGTATGTATGAAGAGGGAAAGTTGTAAAGGCTAAGTCAACGGAATGCGTATCAAAAAAAGGGGTTGTCATAATTTCATTTTTACTTTTGTTTCGAAATAACTGATGAACGGAGACTGGGAAGCGCTTATAAAAATGAAGGGTAAACAATTACTTTAAAAAAAATGTAAATATGTTTAAATCTTGTTAATTTTTCTTTGTGCTCGCTTATTATGTAAATGATTAAATTTAGAGACCGTTCATTGCATTACTACGATTTATTCTAATAAAATTTAATATTATATATATATATATATATATATATATATATATATATATATATATATATAATATGTAATAGTTAATATTTTAATATTTTTTCAGTTATGAATGAATAAAATATATTAAATATTTTTTTTAATATATATGATATATATATTAAAAAAAATATATAGATAATACAGAAAATGGAAAAGGATTAAAGTTAGATACAGATAAAATATTAGATCATTTTAAATAAAAGAAAAACAGTTTTCGTATTTAAAACGAAGAAAATTTTCATTTTCATTTTTTTTTAAATATAATATATCATTTTTCAAGCTGAAATACGTATTTTAACGAAAAACTTTAACCAGAACTGACCGTAAATACTTTTTTTTTGAAAATTTTAAATATATCATAATTAATTATATCAAATATAATAATTATCATTGATATAAAAGTATGGCGTGTAATAAATAATTTTCGCAAACTAGAAATAAAATTATATATGTTTTAAATACTTAATATTGAGTAGTTGCGGTCTTTTTTTCAGTTCAAGAAGTAAAAAGTACTGAAAAGGTTTACTCGCTGAAAGCACTCTGAAAAATTGCTACGTTTTCAATGACACTTTTTAAGGGTTAAAACATCAGACGGATCGCCGAAAAACCGCCGAAAAGCCTCTAAAAAAAGCTTTAATATATATATATATATATATATATATATATATATATATATATATATATATATATATATATATATATATATATATATATATATAAGTAAATTTTAAAACTCGAAATGTATCCAATTTCAACTACACGTCTCTAAACCGCTTTCAGCAATCGGCAACCATCGATAAATTGCAATTTCCCAGTATTAAGAGGGTAGAATATAAAACTGATATTTTTTTTTACGTTATCGTTCGTCTCCGTTCCATATAAGGGGAGGGGGTGAAATTGAAACATCAATACGTTTTTTACTAGGATTTCCCATTTTCCAACCCTCATCTTGGAATTTATATATATATACACGTATCCCTCTCAATTCATCCCTCGATTTCGCATCAAAAAACAATACGTCAGCATGCGAGTAAATAATGTCCACACATTCAGACTGATTCGTGAAAACGTTTTCCATTCGAGGGATGTGAAATAAAAAAAATGTAGATAGAAAAAAAATAGACGAGGTCTCGAAGAAAATTCTCCTTTGCAATCTTGCGGTTCGGCCCGTTTCGTGTAACTTTCGAGGCAAAATAAGACGAAATCGCGTAAAAAAAAAAGCGCAGATCGTCCATAAAAATTTTTCATGAATCGAAAGAAAGGCACTCCTCTTTTCTATTGTCGTCGTAATGTTTTTCTCGATTGTCTTTTTCTTCCCTTTTATCGTTTAAATATTCTTCTGTTGCAGAGAAAAAAAGTGATGATGATGATGATGACAATGATCGTATGTCTAGTATATATATATATATATATATATATATATATATATATATATATATATATATATATATATATATATATATATATATATTATACCAATGATATTCTAAATAATTATATAATCAAATTTGAAAAAATTTAAACAATTCTTTATATTAGTATTCGATAATTTCATCGATCTTATATTATTATTTTCTTTGTATACGTTTCGGCTATTTCTAAAAATCTAATTATATCGCTAATTAATAAATAATTATTGATCACTTGATTCGCATGCGTGTTGTTTTAGGAAAATGAGAAAATTGTGTTAGTTACGAAGAAAATAAGCGAGCGAACTTAGCACGTCATTTTCCGATTAATATTATAAATCGCCTTATATTTGAGGTCGTGTAAATTATAAAAATAAACACACACACACACACACACACACACATATATATATATATATATATATATATATATATACTTTTATCAGTCTACCTTTTTCTAAATATCATTAAAATTATTTCACAATGTTATTGCCATAAATTTATTAAAATACGAAGTGTTATATATAAGAAGACCAGTTTCTTTATTAAAATATTTTAAGGATAAGAAATGATAATAGGTTGAAATGAATAATAATAAAAACAAACGTAATTCGAAAAAAGATCACAATTGAAAAGTAACACTTGCGATCGACATTATTTATTTGTGAGCAGAAATAATATAATATATATATATAATTCATATTAATAATATACACATAAATATTTACATTTTGTTGGTAAATGGTGGTTTGGATAAAACGACATGTAAACGTACCTCTTAAATAATAGTTAACATATTCAATTATACATATATATATTAACATAATAAATGCATAATTATTTCTTTTCAATGTCGATTCCTTCATATATATATATATATATATATATATATATATATATATATATATCGTTTAAAATCCATTCTAAATTAATTCTTATCAATTTAACAGTAAACATTTATAATTCGGAGTTTATATTTGATCAATTTTCATGTTTAACTTTTTTTTATTTAATAATCATCCTCTCAATTTTTAAGATAAATTTTAAATTATTTTTCTTTTACAATCGTCTTACAATACTAAGTGGTCATTTTACACAGAAATCATTTTTCAGTGTTTAAAAACGTTTACTTAATATCGTCAAAACTATAATATATAATTATTATTTGACATAAGTGAAAAAAAAAACAACGGATCGACTATTACCAAGCGAAGTATTTGTAAATAATAATTAATAATAATAATAATAATAAATAAATAAATAATCACCCCCATATATATATATATATATATATATATATATATATATATATATATATATATATATATATATATATGATAAAAAAAGATTTAATTAATGCACACGTTTTGAAATAATAGAAAAATAATTTCAATGTTCTATTTTAATGTATTATTTTGTTCGGGGTATTTTAAATACATCGCTTGGTGAACGACGAATATTAAAAAGCTCGGTAAAATCATGGTTAAGTACTATTATACATATATATGTATATAAATATATACCGTGTTTGACACAAGTTGACAATTATATAACAATTACAACGTAATTCATGCAATTATCAATGATGAAATTATATTTTAAAAAAAAATCAACATGAACGAAATGAAAATAAATATACATAAGTAAATATCAATCGATAAAATATTAAATTTATGCATTAATTATATATGTATATACATATAAACAATTTGATATTTGAGTTTTATCATCTTATTATATACTAAAAATAATATTTACATCGTTTTTTTTTTTAATTTATTATTTGAATCCATTTCTTGTTCATAGAATTTATGAAGTGATTGGATAATAATAATTATAATAATAATCATAATCACGTGCTACTTATAAATTATGGCAAAAAAAATTATAGATATTATGCGATTAAAACGAAGCGAACGCTATAAATTTAAAATTTTATATTAATATATAAAAGTAAAAATTTAATTTAATATTTTTGGCATAAAAATAAATATAAGAGATTTTAAAAATATGACGATTATTGAAAAAATATTTAATTTAAAATCGTACATAATATATTATCACATTTTTTAATTGAAAAAAAAAAACTCTTAAATTAATTTCTATTTTTCACTTTTAACACTGATTTGACACTAATTAATATTATTTAAAATTTTATAATTAGAGTGTTGAATTTTAAAAATTGATTTCGATATTATCGAATAATTTAAGACGATTTTTACTAGTAAGAAAATTCAAATAAAAAAATGCATTCGCTTCGTTCGTCGTTCAAGTAATAACGATTTAAAAAAAAATATAATAAAAAATAATACAAGAAATAAAACAAGCAATATTAAAATTTGATCGAGATCGAATAAGAAAAAAAAAATCGGGAACGCTTCAGTCGCGTCCCGGTTTTTTTAAGGGCAACAAATAAAGTCCCGAATTAGCTACGATTATATAATAATAATTGTTAAAAAAAAATTTACAATGTATGAAAAAATTCCACCATCGCCAATAATAATTCATTTTACACAATATAATTGAACATGTTGTGATCGTTATAATTATCGTTTATAATATATATATATATATATATATATATATATATATATATATATATATTATTGTATTTAATAATATCTCCTTCGTAACTCTAGCATTGATATTATTAAATTAATATAATATAATACATATTTACTTCATTAACTATGATAGTTAAATATTAACTAAATAAATCATTGCGAGTACGATGAAATAATTATAAGTACATCATATTGTCTTTCTTCTATCTTCTTTTCAGTGTGTTTTATTTAATGTACGTGTGTTCTGTGTGTATACAAAGTTTAATTACAATTAATAATTAATTATTATTATTTTTTCAATTACCACATATCAATAACCCTCATTATGGGCACAGTTTATCGGTTTTTCGTTTTTATTATATATATATATATATATATATATATATATATATATATGTCTTGCAGTTAGTTGTTCATATAAATTCAACACCGCCTATGCACTTGTATCGTTCCATTTCTATTTATCGATGTATCGTCGACACATTGCACTAAAATTGTAATTTATCACTGTTTTTTTAATTATTAAATAATTAACGTCCGACGATTTTTCAAAAAAAAAAAAAATGATTAATCGGAATCTGGCGCGGTTCGATTCTCGGCCCACCAGGTCGAAGTGGCTCTTTGTTGTGGATAGGCAGGAAGATAGGCGCATTCCATCATCTGAAATTGTAAAAAATATTAATTTATTAATTATTTTGTTCGAATGCGAGCGAAAAAAAAAATATAAAATAAAAATTTTAGTTTGAGCGATTACACATAGATGGCACTGAAAAAATACATTTTAAATTATAATTTAATTATTCTATATTTATATATATAATACATTATATATATATATATATATATATATATATATATGACATTTAAAAATAAGCTTTTATATGTTTATACAAAAAAAATATCAAATACACATATACCATACAAATAGTGTATTTATAAGTTTCAAGTTATCAGAGTAGAAAAAATATCAGTATGAAATAAATGTACGAGTTGTATAATATTGACAATAGATGACGTTGTATTTATTATAACAAAAATAATACAAATTTGAAGTTTACGTATATAGATATGTAAACATATACATATTTCGAATAAATTATTTACATCCATTAATGAATACAATTTAGACAGTAATAAAAAATCTAAAAAATATATCGAATCGCTCTTCCAAAATGTACGACAACAATACGAAATTCCAATAAAACACGCGACGAAAACAAAAAGACGTTTTATATTATATATTATATATTATTATGATAAATTCATTCGTCACCCGACATTATATACACTTCGATTGTATGCAATAAATGTTTGAATATAAAATGAAAAAAAAAAGATCACAAATATAATTTTACAGTCGATTTCCAGAAAATCTCAGATCGGGTTCGTCGACGTTAGAATTTTTGTAATAACTGTAATTTAACGGGAACGCTGTCTTGGATAAAAAATGACACAACTCTGAATCGAAGCGGCGAACAATGGACGAGTTGTGTCGATTCGTCGATACGGTTTATAATATATAATATAATAATATACAATGTATATTACGACGTTAATATTGTTCGTAAATTATAAGCGAACGACAAAACGAATGTTATATTAGATAGATAAGATGTAATAATAGCACTTGATTTATGAACGTTATAAAAATTTGTATAATGAAAAATTGACCCATTATAGACAGACAATATTTTTCAATGTCATTATTAAAATGTCTCAACTTATTCGTCATATTATATATATATAATATTAACCCCTTAAATACCTCTCTCGAGTTCACGTTTAGGTGTCAATCACAATTTAGGTGTCAATCACAATCACAATTGAAAATAAAATCATTTTTATAAAATAAAACATGTGCGTCAATAGTTTTATGTTTATAACTTTAAAATATATTAGTATTGATATGGTATAAGATAAAATTTTAACATCTTCATATCGAAATCGCGATCGATCGACCGCGAAAAAAAAAATATTATATTATACTTCGGTCGATCGGTCAGTCGTCCGGTTAAATTTAACCGCGATCGTAGAAAAGTGATAGAAAAAAAGAAAACAATAATGGAAATAAATAAATAAATAAAATAAAATGAAAATTAAAAAAAAATATATATCGCATCCAATAAATAAATCGCCGGCGTCGGTGCGGATAAAACGTCGAACCGCATAATTCGAACGGACGGACGGTAAAACTTTTACCGTATAATGTAACGTCGATTTACGAGCGCTATTGATAAATTTAGACGTTTTGCGAACTTTTTGACAGTTTCGCTCAAATTCGTCCGGTTTCCGATTGCGCGTTGCATTCGAATACGTACAAATTTATGGAAGTAAAAAAAAAAAAAATTTTTTTTTAATTTTTTCCGCGAAAAGATGACTGACTGTTGACGAATGAAGATAACCTTTTCGATGCCGCGCACTCATATTGGGGCAAACGAAAGTTGATTCATATTGTGTTTAAGACACTTTATAAATCATTGTCGGGGTTGACAAAATTCATACAATCTATAAAACGATTTATTTACACCGATAAAGTCGAGTGTATAATATAATATAATATAATTCGGAAAAAGTGTTTATTTTATGCGAAACGCCAGAATTACAAACAATCGAATAAATTTTCTTTACGGTTCATCAGTTTTACAAAAAAATAATAATAACAACAACAAAAATAAATTCAGAAAGCCGACTGAAGAGGAACAGGAAAATGTAAGGGAGGGGGGGGGAGGTCAAGAAACAAAAATAAAAAGAAACGCGAAATTATCACAGACCGTGAAATTATATAAATTTCAGAACGTGAAACGATAAATTTCACAACGGGCCGCGCTAATATTGCAGCGAGATATAATTAAAGCCTAATAAATTTTCAACTCCGAATTATGGCTGAAATTTGTGTCCGTATAGTAGAATGTATAAAGTTCATGTAAACTGCTAAAGGATTATTTTTATTAAAAAAAAAAGAAAAAAATATATTTCAATTACACTAAATTAATATTTAATTAATTAATATTATATAATACAAAACAATACGCCACTGTATTTTTATAGTGTACACTGTGGTGCTCAAACTGTTCATTCCAAAAAAAAATTAAATAACGACAGATAGACTTAGAGCTGATTTTGATATGTAATTTTGAATTATATATATATATATATATATATATATATATATATATATATATAAAGTATCTGTAGTATTAATTATAAATTAATACCGGGAACATCAAATCTAGTAACTTTAGAGCCGATTAAATGGATATTACATAATAAATTTAATTAATTTATTTTTATTGCATCCAATTAAACGAATGTGTATGTGAAAAGATCGTTAGCCGAATTTGGTAGCGTACTTAAAATTTTTGCGATTTTTATGCGAGATACTAAATTTTATTGTTTAATTATGCAAATCTCACTATAGGATCTACGTACGATTTTGAAATATTATAATTTTTCACCGTTAAATATATTAAAATTTGCTTATTGACCATAATCGAGAAGAATAATTTGACTTTTTTAAGAAGAGGGGGGGGGGGATAATTATGATGATTTACATGCGCACATTTGCAATTAAATTGAATAGGAATGAAATAAGATAAATTATTATTTGCAATTTAGATATGTTTAAAATCTGATAAATATTAATAATTTCTACGAAACATATTATTGATATTATAAAACAAAATTTAAGTTAAAATTTGATTAATATAAATCTTTGTGTATTCAAGAAATTTAATTTTCAAATCCTTTTTTTTATATATTCGCAATTCTGATTTTTTTTCTATAGTTTAGAATTATACAATTAGTATAAAATATAATTGTAATTATGGTTATTAGATATAATATATAAAATTAATATTGTGTGTTTTTTTATATATATTTAATTAATGTAAAATTGTAAATGAAGAAAAAAAAAGTAGTAAGAAATAAATACTAATTGTACGTTCAACCCATTATATCAACATCGTGTTTTAAGCGATTTTAATTAAGTATGTAAGTGTGGAAAAGCATCGTTCCGAACACGGACCGTGGTTCTGGGTAGGGTGTTCCAGATAAGGGAGAAAGGAACGGACTTCACAGTAGGGGACAGAAGGGCGGAAAGGAGTGCATAGTCGAGACGAAAAGGAGTCTGAGGTGGTGAACAAGAGAGAGAGTGAGAGAGAGAGAGAGGAACAGCACCTGTACGATCCGCCCGTTCCGCCCTACGAAGGGATGGAGATTGGTCTAATCATGCTAATGGCCAATATACGCCGATCCCCCAGGAAAAGGAGGTGGAATTCGAAGGTGCAGAGGATGAGCGACCATCCACCTAGTCTCCCCATCTGAAAGCAGACCGCTTCTGAAAAATAACGCCGTCCCGCACATCCCGGCCACTTGTTACTTACCCAGATGAATTCTTCAGGCATAAAGTGCCGACAAAAATATTTAGTAAGCCTAAAAGCTTCACTGAACTACATACATATGAGGTACATATCGTTTACCTCTATTTCACATTATGAATATTTTAATGTTGAACCCATCCCTTCATAATAGTGATGCTTCATCAAAATAACTCCGGACCAAACAGTGTAATTATAAAATGGATCTCTAAGACCATCCTTCTAAGCTTAAATTTCATATTCTCAACATTCGAGCAAAAGTTTGTCCTATTTCAGTCTACATATATATTATTAGTAATAAAAAAAATGCAACTATTTCATGTATGCAGAAGTTTCTCAATATAAAATTCATTACACGGAAGAAAATGAAAGTTGCCAAACGAATCTTAATTTAATTTGAGTAAACTTGGCAGACTTAATAAAATTTCTTATCGATTCGAAGAATGCGCAAAAATAACAATCAATATATAGAGTTCGACAAAAATCAATTTGTGTCGAAAATATATAGCGAGGCCATTGTTTATTGAGTGGATGTTTTTAGGAAATGAAATTTACCAAATAAAATAAGAAATTGGTGCAGAATAATTTAATATGATTATGAATGAAAGACGCAAAGTTTTCTATCGAAGTTATTGATTGAAGGAATGCGTATAATTATTTTGGAATGTATAATTTCAGAAAAGACTAATGTATAAAAATATCTTCAGAAATACCTAATTTATAATAGTATTTAAAAAAGGAACAATTCAAAAAACGGAATCGATTTATGCTTTAATTATGAATATAGAGAAAGATTAAGAACGACTGGTTTCTAGATACGATTACAGTGATGGAGTGTACTTTTTTATATGCATCGTTTATTTATTTTATTTTTTTTTTTGAAAAAAATATTTTTCAGTTAAACTGCGTTGTTGTTATAAATAAAATACTAACGGTATAAAACTAAACCTCGACAATATTCATCATTCATAAAACGAGAAAAAAGTGCAGCATGGAGTCGAACTCCAATTGATTAATCACGCAGTCGGTAAAAAAAAACGCACTTACACACAAATCCATATTAGGTTCCTCTTTTATATATATATATATATATATATATATATATATATATATATATATATATATATATATATATATATATATATATATATATATATATATATATATACATGAAAAGGTTTGCGCATCACGAAACAAATTTTTACTGTTGAGCGGATCGAATTCGAAAATAATGGAAAAAGAAATATGTTTACGCGTAGAAGAATTGTTCAAAGACTTCCGATTAAAAATTTGTGGGAATGCCCGGCCGCGGCAGCCAAAGAAAGTTGTCAATTTATCGAATTAAGACTATTTTTTTTTTACTTTGGTAAAGCGGTAATTTTACGAAGATCTAAATCGAATCCACTATGTAGAATTATATAAATTAGAATGATTTTTTTGATGTTATAAAATGTAAGTATGTATATATATATATATATATATATATATATATATATATATATATATATATATATATATATATATATAATATTATTATAATTATTTATTAAAAAAATATTAATCATCATAAATTTTAGAGAAATTAATAATATTCAAAGTGTGAGTATAGAGCTAACGACTCATATCTGTAAAAAAATATTATAAAAAGCTGTTACACCACTGATTTATTAATCGTT
This sequence comes from Leptonema lineaticorne, assembly GCA_024500535.1. Classification (NCBI taxonomy): domain Eukaryota; kingdom Metazoa; phylum Arthropoda; class Insecta; order Trichoptera; family Hydropsychidae; genus Leptonema; species Leptonema lineaticorne. Next base: position 3,583,781 of record JANIJI010000012.1, on the reverse strand, counting down.
ATATTTTTTCATATGAGTTAAAAATTTATCTATTGTAATTTAGTAAATAAATATGTGTGTTAACACCTCAATATTAAAATCTTAAAAATACTCTTCGTTATGAATTCGCTATAATATAATAAAGATGAGAAAAATTTTTTAATTTTAACTTCCATCCCTTACAAGAAAAATCAGTATTTAAGTATTTAAAAAATATTCTATGAAATATAATGATCTCAAAAATAATATTTTTAATAAAATAATATATAGTAGAAAAAAAATGCAGTGGCGTATCGAATTTAATGTGAATTTTTTCTGACATTAAAAATTGATTTAATTTAATTGAAATACAAAAATAGAATATATATATATATATATATATATATATATATATATATATATATATATATATATTTTGTGTAAAGTGATTTATTGTCGTTTCATTATCGTGGCGTATAGCACCAATTTATGTGTAATTGTGGTCACGGGGTTGTCTGACGACATAACGACTTCCTGCACAGTCGGGATCGTACCTAGTCGGTCACTGCCATTGTGCGCTCACCAGCTGACGAATTAAACATTTTAATGTCTAACGATGTGAAACCGGCGGCTTTATTCGTGTTTACTTATATATTACTACTATATGTATTTATAAAACGATCAAAATTCTACGTTAATACATGTATGATGAGAGTTTCGAGTTCAAATTGTTACACGTTTTCACACCAAAAAAAAAATGAATTAATTGATGCATTTTTTGTTCTCTTTAACGATATTAATATATTTTTTAACGTTTTTGAACTATATTTTATATTAAAATAATTGGATAGATTAGATATTAATAACGGGATCTTTATGAACTCCAGATGTGTCTTTGAAATTTTGACATAAATCTGTGTAATTTTTAAATATAATATTTTTTTAAAAATATAAAGACCATTTTGTCTTTTGAAAATTTTACATGCAATTAAAAATTTCAAAGTTTATTAAAAACATATTATTTTACTAGTAAAATATGTAGATAGTAATGAATAAATACTAGAAATTGCTTCATAAATTCTAAGTTAACATTAATTAACATTAATTTTTAGGTTTAAATTTAATATCTAAAGATTTCTAATGAATAAAATAATCCAAAAATTATGCGAAATATATAAAATTAATATTGATGATTTTTATATAAAAATAATATGTCAAGTCTTCCAAATGAAAATTAGTTTATTTTGAAGACAAATATAATTTATCATTTCATATATATTAAAATACAAAAAAAAAACGAACGTCATATTTACAAAATGACTCTATATATATATATATATATATATATATATATATATATATATATATATATATATATATATATATATATATTTGTTATAAACAAGCACACAAGAAATATAAATATGGCGACGAAATAACGACGAAAAACAAACGCGACAGTGTCAATAAGTGTTAAAAGTTTTCAATGTAAACGAGTTAACACCGTTGTGGCGTGTTTGAGCGCCATTTGCGGTCGTCATCAATCAAATAGCGCCATACAAAAATAGCGCATCACACACGTGTGCATAAATATCAATATGGCGTACCGTTTTTCGATTTAACACTATTATGCAATTAAATCGCTGTTAAGCCGCGGTTAAACGAATACTATTATTTCGAACGAATCAACGATATCGTTATTGTTATATATTATATATATATATATATATATATATATATATATATATATATATATATTCAATATGATATACGCGCAGGTCATATATTTTATTAGATAAAAATAATATTAATATTCGACAAAGATATGCTGTTTCGAATATATATATATATATATATATATATATATATATATATATATATATATGTATATGCGAACAACTACTTCAATGCGAAAATTTCAGAGTAAAAAGGGGGTTTTGTGTACGTATTATTTTATTAGACGTGTGCAGTTTTGGTTCGTGTCCGTCGAAATATGGACGTCGGTCTTCTACTAGGCATTCGCGGGATATTGTATTATGATACATCGTCGACGAACAAAAACCAGGACCGAAACAATGAAGGCCAAAAGTTTGCTTTGGCCAGGATGTGAACCGACGAGAAATTACTCTGACGTTTGTCCAGTTTCGTGTTTCGAGCCCCGAGGCCGCCGGTTGGTCGATTTCGAATCAAATTTTCGATTCTACAAAATACAAGTATATATATATATATATATATATAATACAATATTCTCATAACGCTATTCGTACATGATATTAAAATTTTAATATAAACTAAATATTTATAAATTATTTTTATTTTGTCGTAGTATAAAATTCAAAATCAATTTTAATATATACAAATATTAATGATATCAATTAACATTCATATAGCCGATTGTTCTACATAGGATCCATAAATCAAACAATCTTTAATGGCCGGTGGATCCACATTAAATCCATAATGTCGCCAATTATTAACGAATGGATCCACATAAGATCCAAATATATAGTTTAATAATTATAGTGCGGTCTCGATAGTGTTAAAATCTAAAATATCTCCAGCGTTTCTTAAACTGTGTTCTACGGAACTCTGAGGTTCCGCGAAGTGGTTTAGCGAGGGGGGGAGGGATAGGGGTATCATATTCCGGATGCTATTTATAAAGGGTTCGGAAAATATATATATTTTTTGATAATAACCCTGAGTGGGCTACCAAATTTTGAATAGACCGTTATTTTGGTATGAAAAATCCAGGATAAGAAACAAAACAAAAACGAGAAACGTTCGCATTTATCGGTTCTCTTTTTTTTTTGCTCCTCATTCCGATTTTTCATTTTTTCAAAAAATGAAAACAACGTACTTCACAAGGGTTCCACTTATTAAAAAGTTTAAGAAACGCTGCTCTAGTCCATTATAATTATATGAATAGGTATGTATGTATTATTATATATCTTGTACATCAACAATTTTGGGTCAGCTCTATGAACAACCTTTATAAAGTACTGTAGTTGTATTACAATATAGTAATAAAAAAAATGATCTATATGGACTATAATAATTTGAATACATTAAATCAATAATTAAAAATTAAAAATTCTTATAATATATTAGGATATATAGTTTTATTTTAAACTAATATAACGGTGTTGATAATGAATACTTAAATATATTTATTTGACACAATCGAGTACAATGATCATGTTGTTAAAAAAAATATAGCAAAAAGAATAAATAATAATATATTTATTATAATATGTCCCCCTTAAATAGATACGTGTCAGAATATATAAATGCCAACCGAACGAGCCGAATAAATTTTAAATAATCTAAATACCATTAAGCATTGAATCGATGTGATGGGCTATGAACCGGAATCTGAAGCTCCGCAGGTGCGGCTCACTTTCTCTTCAGTTCTTATAATAATAATAATAATAATAATAAATATAAATAAATATTTATGCAGATTCGGTGTATCGTTTCATAAAAATAAAAAAATAAAGGCGAAACGACCGAACGTACTTTTTAATAGAATATTTGGTTTAACACTCATTTAATTAATCGATTTATGTACGCGTTCGACGATTTGATTATATCGAACGCGAGTACATGTGGGTGTTTTCAAAACTCGATAAGATTAGACGGCGAAATTAACTTTCCAATTGCATCAAAGTATTATATAGGGTGTATGGAAAATCGTGTTCGTTAATAAAAAAAAAAAAAAAATTATTCAAAGCTTCATACATATATTGAAAAATATATATATAGATTTCAATGAAATTGTCTTTGTTAATATATTTATATATGAGTATATTAAAATTCTATAGATCATATTTTTAATGAATATAGATAAAATAAGCTTAAAATTAATTTTTATATATAGTTTAAAAATAGTGAAGTTTTTTCGATGCCATACTGTATCAGCGCACAAATATAGGTAAACGTGTGTGATGCTAAAGTATAATAGAGTAGCGATTTCGACAAATTGCATTGAAAATGGTGTTTACTTTCAATTAGGGGTTGAAGTGTCGAAGCTGTAGGGGCTCCAGGATAACGAGATCCCGTCCAACATCCGATTTTATGAGCCTGTATGCAAATTATTCAATACACACATGCGACGAGATTAAAAGTGAAAATTTTGCGACGACAGGTCTCATCGTGGAGTCGTTTTCTGAAAAAGAAAAAAAAAGTGGCTTTCGAATCGAAAACGATATTGGAGCTAAAGTTAAAATTAATGGGTAAAATGTCAGTAATAGTTATAGCAACGCCATCTATTGTTTATATCGATAATGTAGAGTCGAATTTTTAATGATAATTTAAAATTTAAGAAAAAACAAAAGAATTGATATGAAAATTTCAAAAGGCTTTAGATATAAGATTTACGCGGTACCGTGGCAACAAAGTAAATGAAGAAATAAAGACGGACAAACATCTCGTAATTTTAATTGGGATCATAAAATGAAGAAGCTCGATTACGTTCCGCTTTTATGACTTAATTACAATCATGAAAATATTTATTTCATCAAGAGCTTTTTAAAGCTTCTTTAACATTTTTTAAAAGCAAACATAATATATTCAAAATCATAATAAGAATTTACTCAAAGATTATATAATAGACGTTCGATTAAAATTAAGTCAAGCAAATTATAATATTAGCAACATCATGCATTTTTATCGATAGATGGCGTTGTTTCAATATTAAGCTAAATTAAAAAACGTTTCTTGACATTTATATATTATAATTAACAATGAATTTTAAATAAATTGCATTGACATATAATGCAGACTAATTTTGTAATATTACTGTTAAAAACGACACAAGAGCAATGAAAACACACCACGGCAAGCTCTCGGCAAGGAGCGAACACGATAAAAAAAAAATCGGCAAAAATTCAATTACGCTTATGAAAAAGCGATTTTTAACGGGGAACCACGCGAGGCGGCGGCTAAACGGGGCAGGCCCCGCTTTTGAGGCGGCACCGCTGTTTGCCCGGCGGCCGGCACCGGGCGAAGTAATCTAAATTAATGTGCGTGCCGTGCAGTTTAAGGCGGGTCAGGTGAATTTCCAATGCCCGACCGGGACACGGAGACAGGAAACCGGTCGACTGTTGACCCTGCGCCGTAATTGTTCCATTGTCGGACCTCGTATTAATGCAAAAGTTCCCGATCGAATTTTCGAAACGTTGACGCGCGCAAGTTCGCGCACGTCCGCGCGTGTGCGTCAATTTATAGAAATATTGAGATTTTCATCATTCATGACCGAACGCTCAACAATGCACGAGTGAGCTTTTTCATGGGGCCAACATGTCGACCGTTTCCAATACACATCAATGACCCCAGTGATAATGATAGACGATCCGGATTTAAGGTGTTATAAATTCTTATTATACAATTCAGAGTACATCAAATATTATTAACATTTATATATTATTTATTACATTGCTATAAACGGAAAACATCTATTGTTATATATATATATATATATATATATATATATATATATATATATATATATATATATATATATATATAACAGCGGATTTCATAAACGGTTAAACGGAATAATTAGGCAGTAACGATAGTCGATCTCGTCCGTGTAATCTATTCGTTTATTATACAACTTCACATTATGAAAAGATCAGAAAGAATGAAAGAACGAGGCCGATTAATTTTAATCGCGAAGTTATTAAAAGTTTTGTACTCGGGTCACTCCACTCGCGGACAAAAGGCCGTTCTATCGGATAGAAATCTTTGGTCTATTGTTTTTATTCAAATTAACGGCAACCGAACGGAATAGATTTTTTTTTTTTTTTTTTTTTTGATCTACGATATACTATCTTACTGGCCAGTCTCGTTATTTTCGTTCATTTTCATCTTTTTCCGTACATTTTCACGTCATGTTTGATTGACGTGTACGCATTGTGTATGCGTTTCTATTTTGTTTTATATTATTATTCTCGCTCGATATATCTTTAAATACTTGCAAGTCGTTAAGTGTTGAATTTATTATGGATATTTTTTAATAAGCTGAGAAACAGCGGTTCTAATCAGCACCGGTCGTAGTTAATAGTTCATAATAAAGTCTTCATAATGTTGCAATAAACACAATATGTATAACATATGTTTTATTTTTTCATTATAGAGTAATATATTATTAAAACAGTTAAATGATTACTTCAATATAAAATTTTTCACACGCAACACATTTTAACAGTAAAATGTGGAAATAAAAAAAATATGTAATTAAACGAACAAGTAATAAAATTAAATTATAACACTGCATTTTAAGTGCAACGGAACAATAAATATTAAAAATGTTATTTAGAGGATAGTTGTCATAATGCTTAACTATAAACTATTTTTTTTTCTGAAATTATTGATCCGATCTAATAATAATCATTATATATTACATTAAACAAAGTTCGTATTCTGAAATTTTTAGTAGGCTTAGGAAGTCAAAATATTCTGGATCTGTAATTTAACACTGTGATCAAAAAGTAAGGTGAATTAGTTTATAAAATGTAAATTCTTTATTTATTCTTCCAAAATAATTTCATGCCCTTCAAAGTAATCCTCGCCCGATAAAACCCACTTTTGCCAACGCTTTTTCTAGTCCTTGAAACAGTCGGAATAGTCTTTTTCCGGTATATCCTTCAAGACCTTATTTGATTCGGTTTTTATCTCTGAGTTTACTGAATAGCCAGAAGTCGCACGTAGCCAAATCAAGCGAATACGGTGGTTGCGGAATGATATGAGTCGAGTTTTTGCAATATGATATGGTGCATTATCGTGATGAAGGAATCAAGAGTTATAAAAAAACACGTTTAACTTGGAGATAATTAATTTTTTTGACTAACAGACGCTTGACAAATATTATAGGCAAACCTAGGAAAATAAATATAATTTACCCGTCTTCTTAATGCTTGGGAGTTTTAAAAATGACAATTTCACCTTACTTTTTTTATCACAGTAGTAGTAGATAATGATGCAGTATATTTGATTGTCTTGATTCGAACAAATATCATTAAAATCATATTGTTCAATCTCGATGAAGTTCAATATTTAGAATATGCTTCGTCCATTTCGTTTGGAACATTTTCGCACATCCAACGGAATTAAACCGTCTCGTTTGTAACAACATATCACACCTGAGTACTTGGGCACTGTCAGATGGATACCGGCGACCGTCTGTCAAAACAATGGCTTATGCGATATACCGGTTAAAAGCATTGTCGATATAATGTTCCCTATGTTCCCTATATACGGGCAAAACCTATTCATGAACCACAGACGACAACGTTTCCATAATCCACATTATAGACGACGAAAAGTCTGTTACCAAACGGACTCCATTCACCGATTGTTAATAATCGTCAACGTTACGCTTTCCTTTATTGAAATCGACATATTTGACACCAGAACTGTGTTTTGAAACACGACTAAATAATTTTAACGCGCTGTGCAACAACAGATATAACTGAATTAATAATATGTTTACAACGTTATTTCGTATCATATTGGATCAACTAATATTAATTATTATATTACGGTGACCAACTTTTAACAATAAAAAAGAGGACACGATGAAATCAATCAAGACTGTCCCGTTCAAAGAAGAACGGTTGGTCACTTTAATTATATATATATACTTGGATATATTATTCAAGATTTTTCAGTATCGTGTCGTTAAATTTTCAGTTCATTACGAGATTCGTGAAATGTCACATATAGAGTAATAAAGGAACGCGTTGAGGATTTAACACGACAGCCAAAAGCGCTAACCACATGGCCACTGGAGGCCGTCCATTTTATTATCTAAAACGTATTAAGCGCTCTCTCGCTATCCGATTCTAATTTTAATTAAAACGAAATGTTTCAGCCGCAGAAAAAGGAAATCGATATTCTTAGGACGTTTTTTTAAAAGCCGCACAGATTAATTACAAAGCGCGTTAATTACGCGGCGAACTTTTGAAGTGTCTACACGTATGTAACGAAGACAGGTGAGTAATTAAGAGCTGCCGGTAATTGATTTTTGTTTTTTTTATTATTATTATTATTTTTATTTTTATTTTCACCGTGTGCCAGATGATGATCGCATTTTTATTCTGTTTCTTAATTATTCGATTTTACGATATCTGTCGATACGAATCGTTATTATGTGAAAAAATTAAAATAATAATGAGTGTATATACCATATATATATATAAAAGAAAGTTTAGTTGAAGTCGTTTTAATTGCCGATAGATAAGAAGGTGTACGATTTTAATGGTTAATGTAGCCGAATAATGAGCGCCGTTGTTTTATTAAGATGGACGTAATTGCGTGTACGTGTATTTAGATTTAATTGTGCTTTATAATAAAATGTATAATGCGAAACATAAATTAAGTCAAATGGGATATAAATTCAGCAAAAAGTAGTAAAATAGCCGATTCTCCATATTTTTTTTTTCATAGTGTAATAATATTCTAAATTAGAGATCGGCGGCGGTAGCTAATTTATGAAAAAAAAAATTGTATATTTTATGATGTAATTGAATGTGAAGTAAAAAATTTTCGATTTTAAAAATAAAATAAAATATTTATGACAAATATTATCGACGTTTACGGATCAGAAGACAAAGAATTATGTAGAAGACGACTAGAATCTTTTCAGACCCCAAAGTAAAAAAATTGATTTGTTTCTTTGTTTTATATGAACACATCTGCAACAAGTTTCAGTTTATTTATACATATAGTTCATAGTGTATATTTGTGTATTACGTAGACAAAGATGGCATCATTATAATATTAAATATGGTCGGTCGGCTTGTATGATGTGAGAAGATGGTCTTGGTCGACGGCAAAGGACGCCGATTACCTTTGATTTTGACGCCAGATAAACATTACACGGATACACCGTGAATGATCGTCGACACGGTCGACCATTAATTATTATTTTTCCGTTTTTTATTTTAATTATTCCGATTAAAAAAAAAATAGATAAAATAAAAGAAATCATCGCCCGTTGACGAAAGGCCGCCGCTTGTCAACGCTCGGTTAATATCCTTAATGACGTTTTAAACAGTGAAAAATTATAACCAGTATTTTGATTATTAATAATATGAACGTTAAACGTCTATATTTAATATTGTGAATAAATCGGTTATATTGAACTGATTCATTATTTACGTGGTTATAGTCGTCAAATCTCTGAATATCTCAGTATATTTTTTTTTTCAAAATATGTATGTCCAATTTGTGTACGTGTCTCAATTGTACACATTTTTTTTATTTCATATGAGAATATATTGCTTGATGTAATTCTTAGACGTATATATAAAAAATACATTAAGAATATGGAACGAATAAAGGACGTATATTGAAGTAAATATATTTCAAACATTCGAGTCATCATTATATATAAAATAATTAAGAAAATAATATTTGAATTTTTCATATCGATGGTTGTCTATAGATAAATAAATATATAAAAAGTAATTAATTAAAATAAACGCCACGTATCAACATTTTACTATCACCATATCAGATTTATTTATTAGTATCGCATAAAATGCGATAAAATAAATGGAGTACTTCACGCGCAATAAAACAACCTTTTAGTGCAATGAAGGAGCTGTCATTAATATCCTCTAAGTGAATATTGTAATTGGAAATGATCGGTAAATTAATAATACGGTTCATTTCAATTAATCAACATTGAACCATATCAGTATTCATTTAATTAAAATGTAAATGTCATTTATAATTATAACTGTATATTTAAGATTAATGTTTTAATATTCAATATGAAAAAAAAATCGATAATAATTGAAAATTCCGCATAGTAGACGAAAATCGATGTCATATAATGTATATCAATTTGAAATTCGCTAGGGTGACCATGGTTACGCGAAAACCAGAAACAAATATAACCGGTCGACCTTGACCGCGTCTCGCCGAATTGATCCGCAAGCGCGACACGAATCCGTGTGCAAAGGGCGACGAAATTGTTTCCGGTCGCTTTCGTGTGCCCGCTTCGTGAGTCCGACTCCTCTTTCCCAGTCGAACGTATGTAAATAGAGCCGTTTGCATCGGCCATTAGAGCCTGCAGGCCTTAATATGTTTGAAAACAAACACGTTCATTTGCATCTGCTTAAATTTAAATATCTCTGTCTATCGTGGCGAATACGGCATCCCGGTCTAATCGTGGGGGTGAGGTCCGGCGCATCTCATCCCTATGAATCTGGTATGTGATATGCGAGTAGATTTTTCATTTTATCTATTTGTATACTTGATTAATGAAGCTGTTCTATTTGGTATATATTATTATTGTATGATTGAAATTTATTATAGAGTAGATTATTAATCTTAAAAAGGCTATTAAATAACTCATTTCAATATCGTATATGAGATATGAATAATTAAAAAATAAAAATAAACTATTTAGAATGTGGTATTGAATATATTATTATGTATTATATGAACTTTAGTGCATGTACCATTAAAAATACATAATGGTGAATTTTCCAATACGAACAAATTTACTTCATGTCGATCACGGTCGACGCAAATTGGATAAAATGTAGCATAATAATTTGAAAAAGAGCGCCATTGACCTCCGAAGAAGGGGTTGCCATTGACAAAAAAAAAAAAAAAAAAAAAGAGAACGAAGTACCTCTTTCACAAACGGTCCGTTCCAACCGGGAATGCCGTGGGAGGAGAAAGCGGCCTTCCTCCGTGGAAATTTCCCCCGCGTTTACGAGGGAGTGATCGCGAGGATTCCAGGATCGCCCGCCGCCTCCTCATCCACGGGATCCGCCACTCGTCGGCGGTGGGTGAAGGGTCTGCGCGTTGAGGACGTAATTGGGTCGGATAATGAATAAATGAATGGGTAAATTTGAGTGGTCGAAGTGGGCTCCCTTCAGCTGTATAATGATGGATCATGTCATATTTAGAAAAAAAATTTTTTTACAGTCGACCAATGTCGCGGCGATGATTATATGTGTACACACATATGAATAAAAAAAAAACAAATTGAGGGTAATTTTTTACATTTATTTCGTGTTCATTGAGAAGAACTTCTATTATAAAATAATCGTTGAACGGTTGTTTACAGATTTCACTAATGGCTACATATATAATATAGTAATATATTAATTACGTCATAGGCGTGTACACGATAGAATACGGATGTGTAATGTCCGTGTTGACACGCACAGTGATTGCATGAATTATACGTGTTGTAATCGTTACAGTTGGGGCACTGGTTTACTTGATGTATGCGTCCGGGTCAAGCCATTTGCTAAATTGATACAAATAGTGTTTGCAAATCAGGCACACGAGAGATGAATGGCGGGACATAGGCGGAGACGAGCCCTCGAACCATCAACCAACCATCCAGACGATGGTTATAGTGTGCGACGACAAAGACCCACTCGGTAAATCACATGGACATCCATAATGCATGAGGCAAGTAAAAGTGAGTCCAGACGCGTGAAAGCTCAGAAAGAAGAGGGCTTTCACTATAACGAAAGCGTTCGGACCGGCAAAGCGCTCGGTTACAATATTGTACAATGTAACATGTGTCTATGCACAACATACCGTCGACAAAGACACTGTCGGTAATTGGTTGTGAAGTGTATGTAGATTCTTTTCTCTTTTTTTTTATTATTATTATTTTCGCGTGCTTTTCACATAGAACATGAATAGTGAAATAATGATTATTCATGACATTTATATTAAAAACACTAGCAATCTCAGACTGATGCAATTTTAAGATAACAGCGTTTCAAGTCCTATGTTGCAATTTTTTTTTTTTTACAATTATAATTAAAGAACTTGGTTTTAATGAGACGTCGTAATATTTTACAATAAAATGTAAAATTTTTAGTTAAAAATTGATATCCAAAAAAAAGGTGACATTACACGGTCACTCTACAGTCCAAATTTATTTATTTGAAAATATCTTAAAAATAAATATACCAGCAATTCAAAATTTAAAAAAATGTGTAATGAAATGCATAATATTTTACCAACTATTTGTCGATTGATTATTGAAAATTGTGTTTATTTTTGTAGTCATTTTAAATATTAAATGACAATATGTCTATATATGTATATAAAATAAATAAAAAGTGTTGTTATATAGTTTGTTTGAAATGAATTATTATTAGGATAATAGAATCATAGAAGTTGGTCTAAAGAAAACAGATTCACAGTGAATAATGTCGATGGGAAAAACAATTTGTGAACATTTTGATACTGCGATCGTCAACAATGGCCGTCAACGATTTTACATGTAATAAATACAATGTTTTTTTTTTATTTTTATTTTTTTTTTGAAAGCCACTTTTCTTTCATTACATAGATTTATATCTAGTGTTTGCGCTTATATGCAACACGGTCGAAGGCAAAACCATTGTTGCTCGGTGGCCAAGTAAAGGGAGAAAAACAAAAGGGGACCGTTTTACGAGCGGATGAATTAATTCGCGTCTCCGTTTCGTGCAACACAATGAAACAAACCCGTGAATAATGTGAGGAACATTTATTTTTTTTTGAGTTTTTCTTTTTCTCTATCCGAAGGCGCGGTGTTGTATTAGCATAATAATATGAATATAATCCAGGAAACGGATGTGCTCTCCCGTCTTCCCTCTCGTTCATTCCATTCGCATACCTTTCCACTCGGTCCGCTTAATCATAATGTGCGTTTGCAAGCACTTGCAAAATTAAGAGATTTTTTTTTTGCATTTAAACTTTTGATATATTCATTTAATTCTCATTATATACGATTTACGATTCTAAAGAAAGGTATTTTTGAATTTTTAATGCGAATTTACATAAAGGGAAAAAAATGTGATTTAGTACACCGTAGAGTTGTAAAAAGCTTAAATTCGTTTTTGATAGAATTAAGTAGAACTTCTATTCAAAAAAAATTTTTTTCAAATAATAATTCATTTGAATTTATGAACATGACCCCAAATAGAGAAGAGCTAGGAGATTGATTGATAATTTAAAATGTCAAAACTTTGTAATTTAATAAATTATGAATATAGAAAAATATACTTTCTTATAATAAGATGTATGCTTTATATAAAGACAATGTGAATTAGGTTAATTTAAGTTAATTGGCTATTACTTTAATAACGATAAATTAACTGAGTTCCCATTTTTATATTCCTATATACACATACCATACATAACAAAAATGAACTTTTGTATTTTCGATTACTACTCAATAATGCATATGTAAATGATATGAAAAAGACGACATCCTGATAAGGAACGGAATAAGAATATAAAAGAATTATCGTGTTTTATAGTGGGAGAGGGAAGGGGAGTATGGGGCGGGCAAAAAGGTTGGTGAAAATTCCCACTTCGTTAAATAGGCACGCAAATTCGCGATGGAATATACAATGAGGGTTAAATTGAAAGTCGTATTTGTAGTAGAAGTAATTGGTATTATATATAAATCGAAACGGCGATACTGAAAGGCTTATCTGGAGATTGGTAATACAACCTTCGTCCTCCTAACCGAACCACCTTCGCCCTCCCATAAGGGTTTCGATCTTCCCCTCTCCCCCACAATGAGGTCCCGTCGCGACCCTGCTCCCCTCCCCTCCCCCCCACCTGAATTCGTCCCGTTTCCGGTTGCAGCCTCACACCGATCACTTTTAGGACTCACCTTCGCCTCTGATCCTGCTTAATGTCCTAATGGAGCGGATTATAAGCTTTGCTTTATAAGTGATATCCTGTTACAATCATCATTGCCGGGACGACGGTCGTTTGTATCCGCATCTAAATTCCGTTTTTGTAATTGAAATAGTAATTAGTGTGAATGTTCGAATAGTTAAAGTGTCACATCTCATTAATGTCAAAATGGCGCTTGTAAATGTTTTAATCATACATATTAATTATAATATAATTCATATTTTAATATATTACGATTGATAAATTAGTGGTGCAACATCTTTAATAAGATACAGATTCTTTCAGTTTTTCAGACTATTTCAGACTTGCAAAATAGACCAGTGTTCTTCAAACTTTTTGATACACACTATACTGAAATAATTTTTAATCCTAATAAAACAAATTTTCAGTACAATATATGCAACAAGAAAATCAAAGAAAATATTTTCTTATCTTTCTCGATAAAACTGAATATATTTTTTTATTATTATTATAAGCTAAAATAGCAGCGGCCATTCTCAAATATTAGATTTACATTACAAGAACATGTCGATAAAATGCAATTGTTTATAGAATACGATGCGATGTCGCTATAACACGATTCGTTTTACACGGTTTTCAATTTATTAATTTGCTATATATACCATATATATAGTATACTCCATCGGCTTTCATTATATTAATTGAGGCTAAAACGAATTAAAAATATGTATATCCGTATCGTGTATATGCGTAACGGTAATTGCGGATAGCGTTAAGTGCTCACGTAAACAATCGCAAATTGTTTTCAATTTAACGGTCATTATACGTGCTAGGGGCGGTGGGCAAACGGGAGAAAATCGAAATATGTGGGGGGTTGAAAACGGGCGATATGTCTACCCATATTTAAATATATAGATATATAAATATGTGTGTGTGTGTGTAATAATACGTTCGTTACGCGAAAGAGTCCCTAATTGTTTACGGGATGATTATAAAATTAAGACCTTAAATTTTCAAAGTGGAGTCGGGGAGCTGTTAAGGGCCTTAACGACGGGATGGAAGCTGAATTAGGAATGAGGGTCTGACACATGTAAGGGCTTACGTGGAGATATTGTGCCACCCCGTGGAACTTCCACGACGAAGAACATCGGAGGGTGGTTCAAAACCCGTTTCAATATACACGCTCTACTTCATCACTATAAAAATTATGAAATTCTATAATATCCGTAATAATTTGACGGTTGTTTTATTATTTAAAAGGACGTATTAAACGATATTAATTGTAATATTTTAAAATTGAAATTTCAATGTTTATTATATTTTTTTTTAATTTGCTCGATAAAATATGTATATAATTTATATTTAATTTAACCGCAATGGTAACGCACTTGATCGCTTGTCTACTTGTAAACGGCAGTAAAAAGTTTCTTAATTATATATATATATATATATATATATATATATATATATATATATATTATATTTAAACGTAGAGCTGACGACTCGATTTAAAAAAAAAACAATAAACCGATGACATATTAATTCTCAGGCATTTTTATGTAACATGTTAATTTTATTTAAAATAATTATTTGTTTACGATACGGAATTCTATTATAAAAATAAATTGATAAATTATATAATGTTTAATAATTATTAATGTTAAAAATATCATTTCAATTATTTCGTAATTATTATTATTATTAATACAACATTAAAATTGTAACAAGCTTTCGTCCGAAACATTTAGTTATATACGTATATAATTCACGTACATTTTAGGATACTTGACGAAAATAATTAAAGGGCCAATTTAGCGTATATAAGATCCTTACGGAGGTCACGGGTAGTGTGAGGTTAATGTTTCATATTGAAAGGACCAAGTTGTGTGAGGAAAAGCTGTTGCCGTTAACACCTTCGCCGTCACCAACACCAGTGTCGTCAACGGCTTCATTGTTAGGATCTACATAGGTGGGTAACAGGTAGATCCATTTTCATACACACAAACACACACCTCACACCCCATACCCCAAGTATCCATGTGAAGTTTCATAATTAACAGTTTACAGGGTAATTAATTGAATTGTTTGAGTTCGTTGATTATTCAAAATTATGTGTGACGCTCGCGCCGCTTCTAAGGCCGTTTAATTAAAGCAGATTTCGCGACAAACGAGAGTTACCCTATAACTCACCCCTGTTGTTTCATTGCCACCCCCTGCCCGTGTACAACTTTTGTACAAATTTGCCAAAAATCGACAGGATCAAATTCTGAAGGAGTTTTCTAATTCGACAGAGAATTATTAAACTTTACAAGTGTGCTGTTTATCGCTATATTTTTTAACTATGGCAAGATTTTGTTGTATAAAAATTAAAATAGGACTTTTACAATTACAATGAAAAACAATAAATCTAAATCTTTATGATTAATATATCTATAGAGATCCGTTTGTTAACGTGTTATGAATTAAATGATTCAAAAATTAAGGATTTACTTTATAATAAATGAATGTTGAAATTTTAAATTATTTTAGATGAATAAATAAAAATGTAGACGTCCAATAAAATACATAAGAAAATGTCGGTAAAGATAGTAAAATGAAAAAAAAAAGATTTATATGATGAATATTTAATTTTATGCTGTTATTTATGAAAAAATTGCACAATAAAATTCAAATTAAAATATTCTTGGAAGGTTGAAGCATATATATACAAGATGAAAATTAAAGATCTTCAACGGTTTTAATGCTGTCGATTAATTTTATGGTATAAACGTATCAAAAGGTGCAATTTTGTTTTTAACATAAATTATTCTAGTCGTAGTCGTATAAGTTAACAAGTCGTGGAAAATAATTACGTACATTAAAAATGCAAGATTTGATCCTTTTTTTCTAAAAAAAAAAAAAAAAAATAACGACTACACATAAATGAATAGAATAAATTAGTATTTTTCTCGTGCGGCGAACGAAAACTACATTCATTTTATACAACAATGTGCAACAAAAATGCAAATATTCACGTGTAATATGAAAATAATGAGACGCATCTTTTATCTCGGTGAAGAGGAAGTGTTTTTTTTTTAAATATGAAATAAAAAAATTACAATTTGAATATGTACAGTTTTAATATAGGCTTTTTATTGTAGACCAGCGGTTTCAAACCTGTAGAAATATTATTTAGGGGTTCGCAAAACAAAAGTTATAGCGGAACATATAAAAATTATATATATATATATATATATATATATATATATATATATATGTCAGGGGTGGTCAAGCTCCTTGATTATTATAAAAAAAAACTTTTACCTAAATTATATAATAAATATTAAAAATTAAATATATTTATTTTACTTCTTTTAAATTTGTTGAATAATTGGTGACAGCACTCTTCTTTCACACGGATATATTTATCGAGAACCACAAATAATTCTTCACAGCCGCAGTTTGTCCACTCATGATATATGATAATTTAATATTATTTTTTTATAGTACAATTTATTATTGAATTTCTTAGAAGGTTGTGTAATACATGGTCGTACACTAACGTTCGCTAATATACACGTGCGAGAGTTTATTTTCGAAATATTTAATTTAAAATAGAAATTCAATTTACATGAGGGTACGAGTATGAACATATATATATATATATATATATATATATATATATATATATATAAACGAGGGAAAAAATTCCAGCGATCTGCCAACATATTTAATAATCGGAAGCGAAGGATTAATTTGGAACGAGACGGTGGGTGTCAGGGGTTTTGGGCGGCTGACGGTGGGCGGCCGTTACAATAAAAGTAATAATAAACGCAAATTAAATACGGTCCGAAGTGGGGAGTCGTCGGTACGGTCCAAACAATTAGCGAAACGCTTAAATTTTCCAATTTTCCAACTCGCATAAGGGCCTGTATATACGTATATATATATATAGCACAACGCCTACATACAGTGATGTACACACGCATACACATACACACACAGATAGAGAGTTTTCACAAAGAGAGCGAAATAGGAACACACGGGCCGGGTTTCCGTTTCATTCCCGGATATAAAGCCTCTCGCAAGTGGATTTCCTGCCTTTATTGTTAATTCAGAAGGAATTTGAGTGTCATAAAGATTTGTCTAATTAATTTAATTGTTGTAGGGTAGGCTTCACCCCGTACCGAAACCGGCGCCTGGCCACGCGAAACACGGGCCCCACCCGGCCTCAGACCTTAAACTTATTATTATTTTATGAGGATACCGAGTTACGAGGGTTGTGGCCACCCATCGGCTCGGATATATTGCACGCAAATATTATTCGCCAGTTGAGGGTTAAGAGATCGGACGTGTCACAATTCCGCAACAAACGACCGGACTATACACGTAAGAAATTACCGTAAAATTTGCTAATATTCACTATAACCATTCTAAACATTACAATTATATTGCATCATATATACTCGATAAGTTTATTCAATATCATTATATTTATATTATTATTTTTACAACATATAAAATATCAATTTTGGATATTTTAGGGTTAAAATTAATATTATACAATAGTATAATAAATCATCGATGCAATGAATAAAACGTTATTATTACACTAATCAAATAAGAATTTCTATTAATAACGTAAATGAATATAAAATATAGCGCAGATAAACTTTGCGAATTCGTTCATTAAAATATATTATGACCTTTCGATAAATTGCAGCGCATCGAAAGGTCCATAAATATTGAGTGGAAAATTGATTTTTCGAAAGCATTTTCGTGTACTTATTAGCATTTAAGTCGTATAAATGGTACACGAGAATTTGACCTTTGAAGGCATTCGGCGGTTATAAAATATTTAAAAGTTTACGACGATTGTTTGGCGAGAAGAAAAAAAAACGTACAGCGATTAAAGTATTTTTATCATAAAATGCTCAGAATATTAAAAAAATGCTTTGTAATAGTAATTTTATAAAAGCTATAAAATTGGTCTATATGCTTACCGTGATCAAAAAGTAAGGTGAAATTGTCATTTAAAACTTCCGGGCATTAGGAAGGCACGTAAATTGTAAAAAAAAAGTTAGACTGATAGAACTGTCTTATAACATTTGCCAAGCGTCTATTTGTCAAAAGGTTTAATTATATTCAAATTACAAGTGTTATCACAACTCATCATGATAATGTACCACGTCAAAAACTCGATTCATATTGTTCCGCAACCACCGTATTCGCCTGATTTGGCTCCGTACGACTTCTGGCTATTCGGCAATGCGGAAACTCCGTTTTGACACGATTGAGGAGATAAAAAATTGATCGAAGAAGGTCTTGAAGGTTATACCAGAAAAAGACTATTCCGACTGTTTCGAGGACTGGAAAAAACGTTGACAAAAGTTGATTACTTTGAAGGGGATAAAATTGATTTGGAAGAATAAATAAAGAATTTTCATTTTATAAACAAATTTACCTTACTTTTTGATCACAATGTTATATATTTTTCTGCCATATTGTAAATCAATGTTTAATAAAAATGATATTGTATATTAGAACATAGTAATAAAATTGAATTTATAACATAGAAATCAAATATCTAACCACACAGTCTGGCAATTATAGGCCATAATTCGAAATATGGCAATCGCACGATTAGGCTTTCCAATATCCACAGATGAAATTTAATGAGGCTTAATTCGAATAGGATCACAAATCCATGCTGCAAATAGGCTGCGGCTATAAGCTCAATTTTAACCTTTATCGATAAGTTAATCGTTTTGCAGTTAAAGTGCGTATTTCGTCAATAAAATTTACAAACAGTACGCCATTTTACGATAAATTAAACAAAGCGACACAAATATGATTATTCCTAATCATTAACAAATGCTATAAAACTATACATAAATAATTAAATAGTATTAGAAAATTGCAATTGTATTATTGTAGTTCTCGAAGGTTATAGAAAATTAAAAAAAAAAACGATTAAACCATTAGATCATAAAATATATTTGATTACTTCATAATAAGAATAAAAGAGTGAATTAAATCGTTTTATCCGAAATATCGCATTACACGTTTGAAGAATTTCGAATTACTTACGAGTAATTAAAATCTATTTCGCACGATTAAGACGATGTTTTTCGTTATTTTCAATAAAATCCAAGTACAATTTAATATTTTTTTTAATAGTCTGGTACAACAATCTAAATACAAGTATTATAGTATCCATACTGAATGCAATAAGACAGTATAAATACACACACACACACACACACACACATATCTCTTATATATATAAAAAAAAGAATCGTCTCGGATCAATAGATTGTTGCGGTTAAATCACGTCACGTCTTCCATCGAACAAGCGATGGGAATTACAGAAAAAAAATTATATTACGAACATTACTCGGTTGAAGTGGATTCTTTACAAGTTGTATACACTTCTTGGTCTATTTTTTGATAAATTACCGACAATAAACGGTCTAGGGTTTTAATTCTTTTTGTGGGAAACTTTTCGACCAAAATGCCGGTCGATTAATACCATTTGACTAAACATAATTTTAAAACTGAATAACGATATTTTTATTTTCTGGATATATATTTTATTGTAATAATTGCATTGCCACACGATAAGTATAATATATATTGAAGAAATGAGAACGCATCATAGAATGTACGCGTAATTAAATTTCGATTTAATTTCCGATAAATATTTGTCTGGGTCTGTGTGATGCTGGTTTGGGTTCATCTTGGGTCTCAGAGGCCACGAAACGACCCCGGCAAATACGTGATCTGAGCCCAGACGGTGTAAATTAATACTGTGGTGGTACCGAGGGGAGGCACCAACAGAGTCCATAAAGTGGTCCGCGCAGTCAATAAAGGGCTCCAATACGCCCGCGAACCGTCCGTATGCAACGTCTGACAGCTTAAACACGTGTATTTTTACACAGGATATATTTTATGCATTTTTCTTATTACCATCATACAATGTTAATATATGAAAGAAATTATTTTTATTTTCGAAAATAAATAATATATTCTGGATAATTTTTTTATTAAATAAATTAAAAATAGGTTCTAGCTTATTTTAGGAGTATATGCAAAACTAAAAATCGTTATGAGCAGTAAATTATTTATGATGAACTGTCGCAGTATAGAATGAATCGGTCGACTAAGGCGTGTTGAGCTCAAAATGGAAAAGTGTCACGTAACCGTCTCCCTTCATCCCTTGTTCACACTGTATCGAAAAACAGCGGCCATTAGCGTCGTTAAACATCGCCGTTTCGGCCTTCATTATATCAGACGTCAATTAAAATTAATTATGTGCAAAATGGGGATTCAATTAGGGCAATTAGACCCGTTGGCAACGTCGCGAACGACGAAAGCAGCCTTCATCAATGACGACAACGACGAAGGGGACACACGGTGCAGACAAATGACCCAGGTTTCCTACTAAAATAATCCTTTTGCAATTACTCGTCATTGTGAAGAGAGACTTTCTCCGATGCTATCGGATCGTCCAGAAAGTAATATTTAACGTACGAACGTCCAATGACAAAAGTTTCGTCATCTTCACGTATGTATCGAGATGGGTATAGCGTGCGCGAGGCAAACGCCCTAAATTATTCAGTTAAACGTCAAAGTTTCGCGTTCGTACCTATGGAAAATCGTTTAATTGTGCATTTGATATTCC
Organism: Leptonema lineaticorne; assembly: GCA_024500535.1. Classification (NCBI taxonomy): domain Eukaryota; kingdom Metazoa; phylum Arthropoda; class Insecta; order Trichoptera; family Hydropsychidae; genus Leptonema; species Leptonema lineaticorne. The sequence continues at coordinate 3,562,519 of JANIJI010000012.1, read as the reverse complement.
ATTTGAGGCATTAAAGCCGGTTGTAACTGGTACATGGAGCTTCGGCCGAAATTACCGTTGGTTCGAAGCTCTCGCAGCACGCCATCCACTTATAAATTGCATTTAATTAACATTTTATTAGTTCTAATCGCGCTAATATAAGCGATTCGCAAATGAAGCGAACGGCTCCATCTTTTATCGAGAGAGTACTGAATGTGCATTTAAATTATGCAAAGCGATGCATTCACGTGCACGTGATATTAATTCAAAGCTCTAATCATACATGATTACAATGTGAACGACTTTCATAAGCAAATCGAATTATTCAGCTACATTTCAAATTATTCCTTTTTTGGTATTTTAAAATATTGTTACGATTATTAAGAAGAATCTGAATATTCCGAGAGATGTAAACTATATATAGACTATGGTTTCATTAATGATCAAGTTAACGATTACGATAGATTACATAATCAGAATTTAATGAGTAAATAAGGTATTGTGAGTTAAAATACGCTAGGAAAAATGGAGGCAATTTGCAAACTTCAATGCTCACAGAATATGTGAATCTTAATTAAAATCAAGTTAGATGCTCGGTGCGATATTAAAGACCGATACAAGTGAATTATACTCTAGAGGACAGCGTTTAATTTGGTCACGTCACTAAAGTAGAACAATTTCAAAGTCCTCCGTATTCGTACGTAATGTGTCCGGTGACTGGTTAGCAAGCAAGCGGTTCCTCCGACGGTGGTAACGAGTCCGGCGAAACCTCGCCCCCCTCCCCCCTTGGCTCATCCCTTTGGTCCTCTTTACTTCTTAATTAGTGACGGCAAGTGTAATTGTTTTGTTCTCATTTCGTACGGACGTAAGGGTGCAGGCGTCGGGTTAATTTCCGTGCGAGAATTACTGTTTAAAGTATACCCGCGGGTGGATAGCCGAACCTACCATCCCTCTTTCTTTTCCACCCTTCTCACTCTTTCGAGTCGTGAAAATGTCTGACAACATCGGCGTTTCTCAAATATTTAGAAACGACAATGCCTAATGTTTATATTCTCAAACACTAACAGTATTTTATATATTTATATAAAATATAAAACTGAACGGTGGAGACTGAAGGCAATCAATGCTCCAATATATTCATATTATATTTTATAAATTATGTGACAGTAATAAATTCTTCAATTTTGAATTATATTGTAGTTTTAATCAATAATTGATATACGTTCTTTAGATCAACTCGAAGATAATATATAGTATATATTTTTCAAAATGCAAGATCAGAAAGATACACCGACAGAATGTATTGCGGAATTTAAAATCGACATATCAAAGCAATACACAGTTGAAGAAATACTGATCTACGTAGCTCGGATGTGAACCGCCGACTTTTTCTCCTCATCCATCCCAGGCATTTTGCACGGGAGGCGTTTCGTACATGAAGAAAACGTGACTCGAGTTAATCGTTTCGAACGAAACGCAATTATACCACAAAAAAAAAGAGAGAACGATAAATAAATAAAATATTCTAGTCCGACGACGCGGACCGCCGAACGGACCGCGGACCGCCGATTGACAACCGCCGACCGATTAGAACCGTGAGCAACAATAGGACTATTAGGGGAATTTATCATACCGCATCTGCACCCGTATATATTACTTATGTGTTTATATATTTGTATATATATATATATATATATATATATATATATATATATATATGTGTGTGTGTATGTGTGTGTGTGTGTGTGTGTGTGTTTATTATATATTCAGATTGTTAGAAGTTTAAAACCGGTGGAAATTATAAATGTTCCCGTAAACGGCACGGGACCGTTTAATTAGTGTGTTGTACGAAAGATCGTTATTTAACAATTGTTAAAATTAAAATAAATTTAATTGGTTATATATATATATATATATATATATATATATATATATATATATATAACACTAAAGAATTAACGATTTTATTATATATAATATTTTTATTAAAATTATATTAATATAATATAAGTTCAGCTGTTCATGTTTACAGTTAATTAATTAATAAAATATGTTAATTTTGTTTGAATATACCATAGTTAATGTTCTTTGAAAAAAATATTGATCGTAATAAAGTGATTCGCGATTTTGAAAAGATTGACAATCACTACTATAGATCATTGATTCAATATTATATATTGATAATTTCATATGAATAAGATTTTTTTTCATTTAAAAACAATTATTCTTAAGGTAAAAAATTGAAAATAAATACATAGTTATCAATTATCATATTTAAAAATAAATCGCTTTCAGAATTTTTCATCGAAAAAAATAACTAATTATTATTAAATTATATTATCATAAATATATACAAAATAAAGCGAATATAAATATCAGAATTAAAAATGAATAAAATATAAATAATATAATCGAAATGAAATTAATCACATTTTTTTTATTAGATAAATTTAATATAAATTTCAATCTAAAGAGAAAAATTGTCAACGCGAAGTACAGGAATAATACGAAATAACTGCACCAATAATTTATTTATATTTTTATTTTCCAACTATTTCGATATACGAACAATATGCGTACGTCATAAAATGTAACAAAGCGGATAATGGAAAAATTACGTACGATGCCTATATTATTTCAATTTTTTTTTTTTTTTTTGGTATGAAAAATATTTATTATTCATACAAATAATAATAATAATAATAATAATAAACAACAGTTTAAAAACGACTCGACTGACACGATAAAAAAAATGCATCGAGTGTAATTAGTGATGCATGCGATGTTTATTATGATCGTTATTGCATCCACCGCCTGTGCACTCTGACAGTCGAACATCGAAATAAAATTCGAATATAAACTTTTTTACACGCGCGCAAAACTTTTATAATATCACGTTTCTCGGGGGTGGGGGTGGGGGGAGGGGAGAGAGAGAGAGTTTTTTTTTGTTTTCCTGTATTTTCCTGTGTTTTTATTATGTGTATGTGTTTTTTTCCACTTCGATTTCACCCGCTTTTTCTTTATTCGCCTTCTTTTGTGAAAGGTTCGCGTTTTAACTCTTTCTATATATATATATATATATATATATATATATATATATATATATATATATTTTTTTTTTTTTTGATTTATTTTAAAACTTTTTCAAGTGAAACGACGTGTTCATAAAAATGCACTTTTTGGTTGTTGTTTTATTATATATTTTTTATTGTTTTTTTTTATAAAATATCACAAGTCTACACTTAAATAATGGAAATAGTAAAAAAAAGTTAAATATTTATAAATATTAAAAAATGTTTATTAAGTTATAGATAGTAATATTAAAATAAATAATTCACTATCAATTCCTTTAAAAAATACTAAATAATATTTTTCATTTGTTATAATATTTATAAAATTATTTATTTACATCAAAATATTACATTTTAAAATAGTTTATAAAATAAACATTGATCACACAACTGAAATCAAATTGCACAAAAAACCCTTCGAGTTTCGAATCCCCAGCGTTCCAAATGGAGTAGAGAAAAAATTCGAATTTTCAAATTTTCCACGAATTTTTTCAATTTCATATGTAAAAACAATTAAAAATATTAATGAAAAAAAAAGGTAAACCTGAGGGATAATGGGGAGGGGCAGTTGGCGATTCAACCTGTCGAGTCACTCCGTTTTTGCGGTTTGCCACCGTTACAAAAAAAATATATATATTTTCTTTTCGCCGGACAAACGGGAAAAATCTCATAAATTGATTATGAGACTGTTATTGAATGTACCAAAAAAAAAAAATTAAAAAAAATCGGGAGAAACAACAGGGAGCTCCTATTCGAACAAATTTGCTCCCTTACGGCGTGAAATTGGGTAACCAAATAAAATATGGTGAAAAGTGAGTATTTTTTTCTCGTGCCCCCCCCCCCCTCTTCCCCATTTTCCTCGAAGCGCATTAACTTTTCCGCTGTGAAATTTCAATATGCGAAAAACGCCCTTCGCCCCCCCCTCTTCCTTTATTTTCCCGCCCTAGTCGACTGCCCATTAGAAATTGGTACGAATGAAAAAAAAAATATATATAGGCAGTATATAAACAAAGGGGGCGGTTAAAAAATCGCGGTTATTATTCATGGGAATGCGGTTTGGATCAGTCGAACGGTTAATATTGATATATGAAGGTAGCGGTTTAGTCGAGTTCAAACATCAAAAAATTTAAAAATTCGTTACGTTCTCTGCGGTTTTAAATTTATTTAGGGGGGGGGGGTGTGTGTGTTTGTATTTTTTTTTTTTTTGTAAAATGCAAACGATTTTGAAATAAAATCAATATTTCAGTTTAAAGTATGATATTCTGTAAATAGTATGTTGAAAGGTAAAATTTTACTGATGAAAAAAAAATGTCAATAACACATATATATATGGTTTTTAATAATCAAAATTGATATTTATATTTGTAGTCACATTGAGTAAAATTTGAATTAAGGTATATTAATAGATTTAAAAAAAATATAGTTTACATGAAATAATTCAATAGTTAAATTCTTTTATGCTAAACAGGTTCTTATAGAATTAATAGAAATATATTAAATATAAAAAAGGTTAATTTTTATGTACGGTAACATTTATCTAGTTAACAGATAATAGACAAAAATATATTAAAAATCAATACAATATTAATTTATACGAATGAGAAGAAAATTTATTTAAAAATTAATAAAAAAATATATAATTTAACAGCATATATTATAGTCGTGGGCGTATAATTATAGGTAAATATGTAATAATATTCGACGGCTAGTAACCTGAAAGGGTTAATGGTGACGGTAATGTACCGTCTTCAACAATTTGCAGCTGAAGCTCGAGGCTGCTCTGTACAGGTGTGCCGGACCTCAAGATGCCATGATCCTGACCTGGAGCCAGACATATCATAATACCGTACCCTGCATCGTTTCGATATATAACTTATTATATTTTTATATAAATGTTGACACGATACACCTGTTCGATTTAAATATAATAATACATTTTACATACTACTGTAATCAAAATGTAAGGTGAAATTGTCATTTAAAAATCCCGGGTATTAGGAAGGCAGGTAAATTGTAATTTTTTTCCCTAGATTGGTAGAACTGTCTATAACATTTGCCAAGCGTCTGTTTGTTTAAAGGTTTAATTATCTTCGAGTTACACGTGTTTCTACAACTCTCGGTTCCATCATCACGATAATGCATTATGCCATACTGCATTGGCTTTTCGCGACTATTTTACCAAAAAACTCTAATCATATCGTTCCACAACCACCGTATTCGCTTGATTTGACTCCGTGCAACTTCTGACTATACAGCAAACTCAACAGGCCAATACAATTTTGATCACAGTGTTATATTAAGAGTAACATTTTCGGTTAATATCAAATTTGAAAAATCAATTTTATAATACAATTGAAAATATAAAGAGAAATATAGATTTTATGAGTGTCGATAAAATGATGGTATTATATAGAGTATGGTATTATTCTGGTTCCATTGCCGAAGGTTGTGAAGGTCAAGCGAGAAGGGTCACGGGTTCAGTTCCCAGAGCAGCCTCTGGCCCCGGCACGACCGGCATTCATTCTATAGGAAAGATAGAACGAGAAGAAGAAACGTTCGTCGACCATTCTTCTTCATGCCTCTTAATCTTCGCGAAAGGAAACACCTTCGAGACGAAGCAACGTAAGACGAGAAGAAAAAGAATATTATTATTATTATTATTATTAAAATGCATAAATTAATAAATGTCGTTTACGAACAAAAACCAAGTATCCGATAATTAATACAGACGTAAAACGTTAAAAATGACGAGCATAGTCAAATGCAATTAATCGTAATGGACAGGTAGAAAAGACGCCGGATAGTCTATAAATATTGATCGATTCGACGATACGTATGTATTATATATATATATATATATATATATATATATATATATATATATATATATAAATATAAAAGATATTATATTATAAAATATGTAAATAATACAAATTATATTTTTTTATATATTATAAAAATTATATATGGATTATTTATTTTTAAAGTGGCGTAAGTTCATTTTTCAAAAAAATCGAGTTAGCAATTTTAATCGTTACATTTTTATAATTTTATTTTATTTTGAATGAGAGTAGCGAAAATTCGGAAAATTTCAAGAAAAAAAAAACGAGAATACAGCAATAAAAACGATGCAAGTGAATAAAATTCTCACATCAAAAGCGCCGCATCCTATTTGTCTTGTCGTAATTGCGTTTCGTTTTATATATATATATATATATATATATATATATATATATATATATATAGTAAGTACGTCGAGTAAATTACCGTACGCGTCACATACGCACAAACAGACGCCCGACAACAAGTCAACAATTTCATGTAACATTGTCTTTTTGTCTTATATAAAATAAGAAAGAAAGAAAATATTTATATATACAATATGTCGAAAGAATGATAATAGCGTAATGATTATTATGGATTGAAAAAAAATTACGGATTTTTTTGTATATAAGTATGTAATAATGTGAGTGCCGTCGCAAGAGATTGAAAGTCGAAAGATGTAAGTGTAATAAAAATAATGTTTTTAATTAATATTATGCAATAAGTGATATTGTTTAATTTAAGACACTTTATAGTAGTATTCACTAGACGTATAATACGTACTATTCAGCATGTAAATAATTATCTATGAAAATTGACAATTATATATATATATATATATATATATATATATATATATATATATATATATATTTGTGTGTATTGAATGTAGCACAGCTTTTTAGTTAATTGTAAATATTATTTAAAATTATTATATATGTTTTTTTTATATGAAGATATAATATAAAATAAAATTTACTACTAAATAATTTTGAAAATAATTAGTTAATAAATTGTTACCATTACATCCATCAACTTCTAAACATCTTACGTATATAATATAAATATTATAATATAATATTACTTACAGTTTTCTATAAATATATACGTAATTTGATATATGGCTCACCTGAAACAAAAAAATATTGAATATATATATATATATATATATATATATATATATATATATATATATATATATCATACTTAAAAAAATAAAAACCAACGCCGTAAAACTTAAAAATCGTTGAATAAAACGCAATCGGTCTGAAAAATCGCACTACAGCAACGAAAGCTGGTTTTAAACGCTGCTGAAAAAAACACACGCACACTCGCAAAAGCTTCCAAAATTGATCACCGCAATTTTCGAATGCGTATATATATATATATTTATATATATATATGGTATATATATATTTTTTTTAATGCTTATTAAAACGGTCAATTAAAAGAAAAACGGGCAGTCGAAATTAATCGAGCGAACCATTGAAACGTAATGATGAAATTAATTAGCGAAACATTGTCGAACAAAAGTCGGCAACGCATCCTCTTTTTCCGGATAATTTCTTTAAATTTTCTTTCACTTTCTTTTCTTTGTTTTTTTTTTTGGTCAAAATTAATTGGGTAAATTTGTTTAAAAATATCTTATTGGAAAATATAAAAATCATATTACTGAAAAAAAAAAAATATATATATATATATATAATTCATCATTTTTATTAACTACTGTATATTATATTTTTTTAATGATAAGTATGTATGAAAGTTATAGTTCTTTGAGATATAAGATTGTTTAAAATTAAAATATAAAACACAAACTTTATATAGTAGACGTATGATTATCTTGCATACGGGAGACTAAAGGTTAAAAGTTATATTTAGTGTTTTAAATCTTGAAAATCGTTATAGAAAATCACTTCTATTACATGATTTCTGTTTGTTTTAATTAAAATAATGGGTAATAGGTACAATGAGTAATCTTATATCCGAGAGGTCAAAGATTAAAAAGGTTGAACAAGCTCCATATTCACCATATAATTTGTCACACGATTGTTTACATTTCTAAGAAAATCATTTACAGAGCTAAAAATTAAACAGATTGAATAATAATCTTTCACTTATCAATTGCAATCAAAGGTTCTGGATTAATTTTTTATACTATTCGACTATTTAAATATAAAAAAATAAAGGCTTACTTTCACTAAAATACTACATGTAATAGAAATTGCATATGTTTTTCGATGGTTTTTTTTTTCTATTCGGCAAACTAAACTAAAATTTCGATATTTTAAAATGAAAATTTCAACTGATGCCAAAACAAAAAAAAAAAAAAAAAAATCGAGCACGTATTATTATTATTCATACGAAACAAGGAATATGAAATGACCGTAGTCTTTATTGTACGTAGCACAATGGACTGTTCGCCGATTCATAACTTTATTTGTATGCCATTGTCCAATCGAGAAACACAAGAACGACACGGAGAGTAACCAGAGGGTTGGCTTTATAATATTACATACACACGTGATCCGTGTATATACGGGGCATATACAAAGACCATGGAATATAACGAGCAAATTTGGCCCTTGCACTTTGCACACACGGTCCAATTAGTCAAGTCGGCACACACACACACACACACACACACACATACACACACTTTATATACAATTGTATCAATCATTTAAGGCAAGCGGTTAGTCAAAGACTATGGACTATATGGCTAATTAAATTATTGCGATAGAAGCAATCGAGTTCCGTGAAAACGAATATTGCCCAAGTAAATGTAGAGACGACATGTAAAACGGACCGCTAATCGTTGACTGGGTTACATCTTCGTTACTATGTTTCGTTCAATTTAATTCAATTTGTTGAATGTTCCGTTTCTCTCGAATATGTGAAACGATTTGATCTATTGTTCAATATCTAGACAAAAATTTAATTTACATCATTAAATACTATTTTAGCAATAATCATATCATATATATAAAATGCTAGCGCCGCCGTGCGCCGAACGACTCACGCTCTCACGCCGACGTATAAAATATCACGCTAATATAAGTGCGTAATAGCATACTTACTTTTATAATATTTACAATTTAATTTCAATAAACTAAATATGTATTATAAGAAGGTGTATACTTCTAATGGCCTAATATACACACGGAATTCGCACATGGGTCGACTTGTATGATGTAATTGAATAAAATAAATTATTACATCGTTATAAACATCTTCTTCAATATCATGTTAACCTAGACTAAATTGAGAGAGAGAAAAAAAATGATCAGATAGGACAAAGATTGGTATTAAATAAATGCAACTCACGTTCGGACGGTGAATAAAAACGAGTTGCAAAACACGTGTTTATATTACAGATCGCAAACGTATCGGCAACTTTTTCATGTTTCGAAGCGCTGGTTTTATTATTTATTATTATTATTATTATTATTTTTCCTTCTTGTTCTCGGTTGCCTCTTTCACTTCACGCTCGGATAAAAATACTTGATTGCAATTAGAGAGAAATGAGCGTTTTGAATTATATATATCGTTTCGTATCAATCGATGTTTTCCTTACGTATGAACGCGCTCACATCAACATTCCAGCTGGGGAAAAATGGTAAATTTCCGCTTCCAACATATAATCTGGACAATAATCAACAATCATAAAAGCCTAATGATCAAGACAGCAATCCCCGGTACGTGATCCATAACACTAATGAAAGTGATACTTCTACAACATCATAATTTTACTACACGAACGTTTTTCTAATCCGCGCTGAAAATAGAGGGTGGTTATTGTTGTTAGTCGATCGTTCGTATTGCATCGACTGCGACTAATCTTTCAACGTGAATATTTCTTTCGTGTATCGAAATTAATTAAAATAATATTTCATTTTCGGATCGTATACAATGGGACGCTTTCTAATTTTTATATCTAATTGATTATGATGATGATTCGCCACGCGTCATTAGTCCATTGAACGCACGCTGTGAGCTTTTAAATGGAAACCAGAGATCCAAAGCATGGCACCGATGATATTTACACAATAGAAAATATATTATATATATATATATATATATATATATATATATATATATATATATATATATATATATATATATATATATAAAGCAATGAATATTGACGTAACCATTAGCGAGTTGTCTTTTATTTATTGCGCTGGTTGAATTTGAGCGTGAAGCCTGTTTCATATGTCAGGATATGAGTGAGCAAATAAGCAAAATGTATCTTAAATTACTCATACAAATACAAATATGAGTTTCAACCGTCTAATGATAAATTTATAATATCAATCGGACATTCTGCAGATCTGATAAAAAATTGACTTCAATTTACTATTAGATTTGATTAATAATCGTCTCCCTTGTATATTAATGGAAGGTACCAGTTTTCTATTTTGTATTAATGAAGTCTTATTTATTATTAAAAGTCTGACTTGGTATTAATGAAGGGATATGCGAGGATAATATGAAGTGTTTGCGATACAAAAAGCTAATTTAGCAAAAGGCTATTTTGAGTATTCACCCCTGAAAATATTTCATATAATAGAATGTAAATTCCATTTATGGTATAAACCAATAAAATAGATTTAAGCAAAATTTGGATATGTAACAAATGTATATATGTATATAGTATGTATTGTGCGTACATGAAAAATGTAATTAAGTGTATTAAGTATTAATGGGAAAATATTAACGTTCCGTTAAAAGCTCCACTAGTGGTACGGATGGGGTTGTTTTTCCACCCGTTTCGTGTCGAGTCACCCCTTCCGGTATGGGGCAAAAGCGTTTTCGTATACGCGAGAGAGTATAGAGTTTCGTTCGCGAAACGAAACGAAATGATTACTCAGGAGCCGCCGAGAAGAAACAATAAACTAGAGTGAACATCAGGATAATTGAGGGAGTAATTGAATGCGAAAAGCGCCCCAGGTTTGGGGTCCGCGGGGATGAAAACGGGGATAGATAGATATGTACGTGCGTGAGCCGACACGCACGCACACACGCTTTACTAGATTATACGGCCCCGTCATATTACGTGTGCCGTACTCCTTCAAAGGAATAACCAAATTTGGAGACAAGAGAGCCGGTGGATGGAAAGGCAACGAAAACAGTGTCCTGACGAGTCTCTAACTATCGCTATTTATAAATTTGTCCCGTGAAGGACAAACGACAATTTAAACGCTAGATCGTTCAACAGGTTGAAGATAATCGATTCAATTTTATAAATAAAATGTTCTTTGTCTATATAATATATAGATTTTTATTTCAATTTCATATATGACACAATCACAATTTTATATACTATAGCACAGGGATGGCCAACCGGTCGATCGCGTGCGATGTCTTGACTTATGGCCGTATAATTTGAATTAATAAATATTGTTAACAATTATTCATGTTATTTTAATTCCTGGACGTGAATTTTAGACTTAGACTGAGCATATGACAATAAGTCGATTGTGACACATTTTTCAAATAAAAAGTCGATCTTACGTACACAAAAGTTGGCCACCCCTGCTATAGCAGATATGTCCAAGACATTTTTCAAAATTTGAATTTTTTCGCGAATAAGATTTAAAAATATATATATATAAAAATACAAAATATATATATTTAATTTAAAAATTAATATTTAAATCATTAAGTTGAATTTGTTACAACGTTAATTACATTTAGTCTTTCATATATGTTGTCGATAATATTTTTTTTAATATAATAAAACAAAAATAAAAGGGGAACTCGGATAAATAGATTTATCAAAAACCACAAATAATTCTTTAAAGAGCCGCATGTGACTCGCGAACCGCAGTTTGGCTACTCCTTTTCTGTAGTGTAATTATAGATTTATGTGTGTATATGTGTTATTGGATTCTTTAGTCACTAATTATCCCCTTTTGTCGACACACTATAAGGCACCTTCGTTACCACCATTACCGTTACCACCGTTGCCATCACCATCATTATCACAATCCTATCGTTATAATAGTCTTCGAATACCACAAATTAACACAATTTTAATTATTAATTAGTATGGAATTTATATCAATATATATATATATATATATATATATATATATATATATATATATATATATTCTATTAAAAATATTGTATCGTTCAAATTTTACATGAACATTGTTACGCTTTGTGCACGTATATTCTTCGACTTCTGATGACATAATACGCTTTAACACACACACACACACACACATAAGGTATTTTGATGGGCGAAAGGGTTCCTAAAAATTGCCGTAAAAACGCCGACACAACAAAACACCTAATTGTTCGACGAGCATCCACACGCGAGTGTTTTTGATATGGCAAACGACCGCTTTGAAAATTTAATGACGTATCACCCGGGTCAATGCTGCATATATAAAAACAGGGGGAGGGGGTGGTGCCTCTTTTTTTTTTGTTCAGAATATTAAAAATATATATATGTATATTTCAAAGCCGGAAAATTTCAGGTGACGCCCCGGCTGACAGCTCAATTTATTTACACTGTTAAATAATTGAAACAAAAAATTGATGCGTGAAAAATATGGACAAACAGCCCATAGTATAAAGTATAACGTATTGACAAAGAGGATTATTTGCTGATTTCGTAATGCGGATTATTCGTATACTACTGAGATCAAAAAGTAAGGTGAAATTGTCAGTTAAAACTCCTATGCATTTAGGAAGGCAGGTAAATTGTAAAAAAAAAAATCCTAAGTTGGTAGGAATTTATAACATTTGCCAAAGGTTTAATTATCTTCGAGCTACATGTGTTACTGATGCACCATAATGGTTCTTCGCGACTTTTTTACCAAAAACTTAACTCGCATCGTTCCGTAACCACAGCATTCGCCAGATTTGGTTCCGTGCAACTTTTGGCTATTCAGCAAACTCAAAAGGCGAGAACGCCGTTTTGAATCGATGAAGGTTATATCTGAAAGACTATTCCGATTATTTCGAGGACTAGAAAAAGTGTTAATAAGAGTGTGTTTTATCATACGAGGATTACATTGAAGTGGATGAAATTGATTCAGAAGAATAAATAAATAATTTACATTTTTATTCACCTTACTTTTTGATCACAGTGTTATGTAATATAGAACGATGTTAGTCCGATAATATAAATATAATTATTGTGTTTTTAATTTAATCTAATGTTGTTAAGACAATATATCGAAGTGTATCTAGATCTAAATGAAATCGTGTAAAAACGGGTGTCGTTATTGAAAAGCATGCTCGAGTTTTACAGCAGAATTTCGATCTTTATCGTCTATGTTCCGCACAATGAGCGCAAATTGTAATTGAGTTTATTATTAGGCTTTCGCGCAAACATAACAGCCAGTCGTTCCCCTTTAGTCTCTCAAAGGGAACTCGTACTGACCGAACCGTTTTAAGTAAAGGGTTCAAAACCAACGGACCAACTATCAGTTGATTGATCAAATAACGAGGGTAAGTAATTAAAGTCGTGATTGGGCACGGGCAGCAGACGGTGTGCGATTACTCATGATGCCTCTGGCCAATCTATTACTCTCGTAATCGCACAGCCTCATGCCGTGGCCTCCGTACAAAATTCAGATAGCCGATGGCTACACGAACGGCTAAAACATCGCGAAAGCCCACACGAAACTACAAACTGGATTCAGGTATATATATATATATATACAAATTTTAGAACCTGCGACGTTCCGGAAACTCATAAACTACGACAAACAAACGTCGGTTTTCGGTGGGCGGAAATACGAAGCCGATCACAATCCGTCACCGGTTTCCAATCGAAGGTGCAAAATGGGGAAGAGATACTTTTCAAAGTTCAAATATATCTGGGGAAAAAGTTAAATTCTCAAATATATATATATACATATATACTTATCTCGCGAGAGATCGGCTAAACTGTAAAGTTCCCCACTCGTAAAACGAAGATTTTATTGTACATACTGAGATTCAATTTAAACTGCAATTTTAAAGTGGATTCTGAAAGTCGCACCGTGAAAACATATACTATATATGAAATGTACGAGTGAATAAAGAAAACAAACGTACCATTTTTTTTTCTTCTGTAGTTCGAAAATTAATTAGCTAATGGAACACGTGAAAATAATACAAATTGAAATATGTAAAAATAGATTTTTGGATTGAAGTACATAATATAATTTTTCTCAAAAAAAAAAAAAAAAAAATAGTTTAAAATCAATCAAATTTCTCTACAATAAATTAAATTGATGTACGATCATTTTTTGGTATGGATTATATTGAACGATATTTCATTTTAATATGTTAAAATGCTTTAAAATATCATATAAAATCTAATATATTTTTCGTAATAAAAAATGAAAACCTTATTATAGAGCATCATAACGTCGATTTATTTTTTTTAAAAGGATAAAATTATAAAGTACAACGTTTTCAACGATCAAATTTTATTATTATTATTATACAGAATAATTCGATATATTATAAAATTATAACCTTAGCCGCAATAATACGATTGAAAAACACGATTTAGAGGTAAACGATTTTCAACCGTTCGGCCGTTTAGATGTTTTCAAACAAACAATATTATCAGAAGCAGTATACAGTTTATAACTAAATGTAAAGGAGCGACCAGACGTGATATTTTGTCATCATATATATATATATATATATATATATATATATATATATATATATATATATATATATATATATATATATATATATATATAATATGCGTTGAACATTGTACATCAGTATTCTGTAACTCTGTCGGTTGCCTCACATGAAAGTTAATTTCCAAAGTGCAATCTACATCGTTAATCAGCCAATTTACGCTTTATATTGTAAAACGGTTATATATATATATATATATATATATATATATATATATATATATATATATATATATATATATATATATATATATATATATAAATAATTGTCGGCATGTTAATTTTGAACAAAACGATAATTTAGTCCCACGCTCGTGCTCACGTAACACTTTTCCAATATAGATTCTTGCAGAAAAGCACACTTGACTTTCTTTACAAAAGCCATTACACAATTGTAAAACGCTCGTTTCCATTCAATTAACAACACGGCGAAGTACAACCTACAATTTCGCCAATTAGACGCAAATAATAATAACAGTATTAAAACGGGGTGGTATAAAAAGGAAATTAACGTCAGCACTTGATATTTTGCCGCTTATATATATATATATATATATATATATATATATATATATATATATATACATACATACAGTATAGTCCGATAGTATTGATGTTGAATTAAAGTATGATGATCATACATAATTTATTTCATATTTAATAAAATTAATATGAGAAGATGGAATTGAAGTCTCTAATATAAATATCTGGAAGATCTTCAATAAACTAGTTATTTAAAAATTTGATTAGGCTGAAAAGTGTTTGTAGACAATTACAAAAATTGCTGAAAAATATCGACAATTTTATTTTTAAATATTTATAACAATTAGTCGTTTATTATTATTTCACATGAGCGATTTAATTAACGAGATTTATTATTTTTGATCTTATGTATAATATAAACATTTTTATGAACAATATGAAAAATTTTGAAAACAATTAATATAAAAAATCTTATTAAGAAGATTTTAATAGGAAAAATTTCCATCTGAGCGATAATAGCAATTGAAGACAGAAAAGTTTATGAAATTTAAATAGACTAAATTGGATATGTGTTAAATCCATAATAGTTATTTCAGAAACTAAGATTCAAAGAAAGATATTTTTTTTATATTATTTATTCAGAAGAAAATATTGCATTAGCTACTGAAAAATAGTCTAATAAAAAAAATTTAAATATATAATAAATTAAAAATGCAAATATAATTATTTTATAAG
The DNA here is from genome assembly GCA_024500535.1 of Leptonema lineaticorne. Lineage (NCBI taxonomy): Eukaryota > Metazoa > Arthropoda > Insecta > Trichoptera > Hydropsychidae > Leptonema > Leptonema lineaticorne. Next base: position 3,546,762 of record JANIJI010000012.1, on the reverse strand, counting down.
ACTATATATATTATATTGTAATATATGATTTTTTTTAATATGCTTTATATATACGAACGATGCTCTTAGAAAATTCTAATTAATTATGAAGGCTTAAAATGGTAAAGTCCAAATTAGCTCGTTACCATTGGTACTATCATTTGTAAGGTCTACACAACAGCAGCACAATGGAGGCTTACCTGCAATTTTACATCGTTAACTCGAAAAGTAATAGCCAATGGGAGTATGTAGCGAAGTTAAAACGTTTTGTAAGGAACAATAATAATACGAACGCAGTGAACAACGAGAAGAAGAAGAAAAAAAACTGGTTTGATAAACGGCAACAATTAGCCAAAGGTGAAAAAAAGGGACTGATAAAAAAAAACTATTTAAATATTTCCGGTCGATTGTTGTTTGCGTTCCGAGGTACGACGCCCAATAGTTGACGACGCACGTACGAATGCAATTATAATGTGATATTATTGTAGAAACGTGCCTATTCTTCGTGTAAAATCTAGGACAACGGGTGCTGAAATTTATTAACAGGATTCATGTGTCATAGAAACGAATTTGTTAAATAAGTCATTATTTTTTAAATTTACTATATATTAATATTTTTTTTAATTAAAAAAAATATATATGCGTACATACTTTTATGTATAATAAATTGTCATAATATAAAAAAAATATATTTATGATACTATAAACTCTGACACACATCTAGTGAATAAAAATATATAATATTAAAGGTATGTAAAGAAAGAATACCTGTTCTTTGGATAATTTCACTTTTTTATATTACATATAATTGTAAAAAACGATATATTTTTTTAATATTAAGGAAATTTGTTATATCTATCACACAATATATAATATTTTTTTCGAATACAATTTCATATCACGTATATGAAATTGTATTCTGATTCGATTCTTTAATTTTAAATATGATAAAGAAAACATTATGTTAATTATTAATAATTAAAAGAAAATATCCAAATATGATTTCATAAAATCATTAATGGCATTCTATAGTAGAATAAAAGCTTTCAATTTTGTACTCTTAAAGTGTAATGTATAAATAAAAATTTAAACACAACGTTAGCATAAACATTTCATAATCGAACTGCTATAGAATCTAATATTATACAAAAGTGTAGGATAATTTGCTTTCAAGTTTTACAAATTTGATATACGTCCACGTAAATGTGTAAACAAACGTTTCGCTCGCTATTTCGCCATGTCAAATTACATACACGTAATTACTTTAATATTTCACGCGTTTCGCCGGGTTTTACTATGTGTGTGTGTGTGTTGAAATTAAACGTGAGGCGCGTGGGAAGAAGACCGGACAAACGCGTCGGTTTTTCGGGTTTCACAAACTACACAACAAAAACACCCAACGACGAAACACTCTGGATGGATATACTTGTTGGCCCACAAAATGGGCTAGCGGTGTTCACGGCTCACGAGTTTTTTGACCGCGAGGTCAGGGTTTTCTGGGAGAGGGGCGGGGACGGGGCGGGATGTGGGGTAGGAGAGCGGGACGAGGCGTATCGGACAAATGGGCTTTCCGTGTTTTTCTGATCGGATCGCGACAAATACCGGAACATTTGTTAATAGGTCACAACCGATTGTTTCCCGCGTGATCGTCTCGAATGCTTACAAACTGATCGTGAAAATACACTCAATATCGCTGAATTAATAGAGAATTAAATCAGTCGTGATGAATCTTACGCTTCCCATATTCCAATATATTCGATTGTCAAAGAAAATTTTAGTGAATGGATATTTTAAAGGTCTTCCTAAAAAAAAAAGGATTTTTGGAGTATAATGGGTCACATATTTGCTACCCCTGAATTTGGTAGATCTTTATTGCTTACGATATAGCAATATTTTTAACAAGCTGCTTGCTTTATAAATCGTAAATGAGTAAACGATTAAAAATCATCATCTAAAGAAAATCTTTTAAAGTACTAAGACACAGAAATTCACTGCTTTCCCAAAAACGTATTGCTCGTATAAAATTTTTAGTGCAATTATAAAAAAAAAATATGAAAATAAAATATTATTCCAAGAATCAATTAATACAAATTATTTATACGATAACAAAAGTGCACTTTGACGAGTGCTCGAGCGTAAATCGCAATGGAATACGTTCTAATCAAAAATAAAGATTTATTTTAGAATAATGTTTCTTAGAAAAGGTATCCATATATATATATATATTAAATGGAGGCTCGCGATGCATCAGCAGACAAACAGACACACGTGAAATATTAATCATCGGCAAAAGTATGTATGTAAAGACCGATGGCAATACTGACGGCTGAGGAGTATCGTGCCCCATTGGGAAAACGGGATTTTTATACGATTGAATAATTCCGACATGAGAAACGTCGGTGAATTTAAAATTATCATCGGGTCAGACGATAAGCGAGGTGAAGTCGTTAAAATTTTATTGCGAACCCCGAAGATGGAGAAAAATATATACTGTATGTAAAAAAAATAAAAATAAGTACACAGCATTATAAACATGGAGGAGAACGGATACAAAGATGCCACGAACGTGTGCCGATTCCGTGTAAATAATTCGTGAATTCTTGTGTTTTATCAAATTGTAAAAGCGGTTAATGTGTCGTGTAAATTGGTTCATGTTAAACCAATATTTCGATAACTTGCTATAAAATAATATACGTTGTGTTAGATTTTTACACAGATGGCGCAGCTTCAGTATTTAGTAGATATTCTTAAAAAAAAAAAGTAATGAAAATATTTTTTAATAATTTTACTTAATGATCATTATTGAAATGGGACATGATTTTTTTTCATTTCAGCACAACTTGGTAAAAAAAAGGCGTTCAGATCTTGGTGTCAAGTTCTGGAAGATTTTTGGGTTAAATTATGATGACTTTTCTGCACACGTATGCCGACGAGGGTGGTAAACTGGTAAGGGTGGGTTACTAGCGATGAGTAACAAGTCGACTAGGGCCACGTGCAATACACTTAGAGGGCACGTGAGAGCTGCACCGGGGTGTTGCCGGATGAATTATTCAATGTTCGGTGGGTAAAACCATCCTCTCCTTCGGTCCATAACGTATTATGGTAATGGAATGAACTCGTAAATGGTGTATTTTTTATCTTCCGTCGTATATCCCACGAGCTTATATTATTATATATTTGCATACAAAGAACTGGGAACCTGCATGGGGAACGCGAGAGTCCAGCAGTTTTGCGTGTCCCATAGACGAACGTATGCAAGAATGCACCTATAAAACAAAAGCTGACCATAAATAGACACAGTATATTCCAAAAACATACGAATTAAACATAAGCTTTTTGTTTTAGGAAATATTTGAAATATATAATTTAATTTACCCCACAATTTCCCATACATTATAATTACCAGATGAATTTTTTAATATATCTAATTAATAATCCATTTATGGTATATAATGTAATTAAATATTTGATATGCATATGAAAATTATTGACTGCAATGGGCTGAAAATTTTAATTAAGCTCAAATTTATATTATAAATAATTTTAATGGAGACAAAGAAAAATTTTCTATATTAACTTTGAACGATTTATGTAAATTTCAAAGTTCACAGAGGTCAAAATAACGTAAATTGATTATAATATATTATTAATACAATATTTAATCTAAGGTTACAGTTGATGGAGTGTCGAATGCTTGGAGCACTTTCGTGCCATAGTGTTTTACCACTTGCGCTTTCGTGTCAACGTCTTATTTGTCTCGAGCGTCGGACAGGTGGAAGGGTGAGCGAAACCGGGATAGTGAAAGGGGGCGGTAATGGTGAAAACGGTGGTAGTATTCGTGGTTGCAGACCATTTCTGTTACTAATTCGACGCCGGCACGTCATCATGATTAATTTACACATCTAAAAACTTTATAACGATCAACGTCATCAAAACAAAAAAAAATGAAAAAAAAAGGAAATAGAAACACAACAGGAAGAGCTATTTACGAGTACAAGGCAAGTCATACCTGAAAGCTAAGCAGAATTTCATACTGAACATTGCATGTGATGAGTAATAAAAATGTTTACAAAATTTTAAACTTATATATAGTTACTAAGTAACAAAGAATGTAAAATGATAGCCAGTTTTATATATTGACTCGGCTAAATATTGAAATATACTATATTTTTAGTCTTCATACAGTTATAAAATGATTGATTATAGTAGCTCATGACAATTTTCAGACTTTAAATTTTAAATAAAAATTGTTTTGGGCGATTTAATCAAAGCAATATATTTCACTTAAAATTATGTGCTTTAAACTTTGTTTCTAAAAACTAAACTAATATTTATACTTCAAAAGTGATGCTGTAAATATTTTATTTATATTATATATTCGAAGTAACAAATTTTGTTTACATAAATAATACTAATTGAAAGAGGGAATTATTGATTGATACAAGTTCTAGTTTATAGTATATATTATAAGATAAAATTATTATACGATATATTTGATTGAAACAATTTTCATTAACTAATTAATACAATAGCAAAAGTATAATATAATATTAAAAATTTTCATACAGTAATTATGAATGCTTCGCTAACAACATAATTAGACATCGCTTTCTTAAGAAAACTCAAGTAGAATCCTCACTGACGATTCGATTATGGCATATAGTCCCCATACCACGGGAGCAACATGTATCAGCAATAACCGTAAACAAGAGATAACCGCACCGGAAATAAATCGACGAACGGCGTAATCAATAAGACGATGGAGGGCGAACCGGAGCAAAGCGAAACATGGTAAGGAGCAAGCGAAACATTTCAGGATGTAAGAGATTGAGAGGACGAGAGTGGAAAAAAAAAAAACGAGGATGAGTCCGCGAAACTGGGAAAGGGAGAATGGTATGGGTGGACCGGATTAGGCCGGACCTATATTCGGAGCCTCAAAAGGGTACTTAAATTTCGGTCGAATCTCGTATGCATTGAATTTTCTTCGTCGTAATAAAAATCACTGAAAAGGTTTCTCTCGTAGTACGCAAACGAGCCGATGTTTCACACTTCGCAGCATGGCGATACGTGCCTATAAAATATGCCGCTGCTTATGCTGAAACGCGGATCTACTATTTTTAAGGCAGTTTGAATTATTCGATGAGCAAGTGTAATCAAGTCTTGTGTATACATATTTTAGACGTGTCGAAAGTGCTCCGTTATAATAATGAAGGATCAAATATTTTGTATTGCTGAAGAATCATTCCAGGATCGATGAGCATCTTGAATCAAATATTTAACTCATATGGATGATTTCTAATTAGTTATTAATTTCATATCATAAGTATAGAACATATGGCGATTTAGTTAAATATAAAAATATTATATATAATAATTAAGTAAAATGCATTTTGCAACGTTATAAATAAAATTATATATTAATATAAAATTTTATCGTAATGATTTTGCAGTTTTAAATAAAAATAAATAATATAGTCTCGACAAACGAAGGGAATTAGACTTCCGTCGGAGGAACAAGGAAGTTTCCTGCGGTATTAATAGGGCGACAATATCTATCCACCGACGTTCAGGGGAAAGAATGAGAAAGTCGAAGACATCGGTTGCTCTGGGTCACCGATGAAACAGGAGTAAAACATCGCAGGTTTGGGAGCATTCAAAAGCGTACCACTCTCAAACCTCGACGGGACGAGAGCATAAAGTCGAGAGCGGTTCCCAAATTAATGAGATAGACTGTTGTGATAAAAAGAAAAATAATGACGCATGGAAATTAATGAGGTTCCGAGCCTCGTCCCTCTCCTTTTTACCAGTTAGAGGTCGTCCCTCTTTCCTCTCAGCGATATTTTCTTGTGTCGGGGCGGTCTGGCTCCCGGGAGGCGCGGGGGGGGGGGGTGGTTTCTTGCCCCGGGCGAAGTTTTCCAAGTGAGATGACTGGAATGGGATGCGGAAGGCGACGGGCGAGGGCACTCTAACAAGAAGTCGGGCTCATTTGGCTCGAGTGGTGGGTCCCCGAATCAGTGTTGCTTTACTTTCTTTAATTGGACGAGGCAACGGTGAGGGGCATAAGGCAGAGTAGAAATAGAAAGAGGAAACCTTCGGTGGAAAGTTGGCGATACGCACCAACCTTTCCTCCACCCCATACACCAACTTTGCATGATTGCGATCGCGCGGATAATTTTGCTAATATGCGACACGAGACATCGCCACCGATGCCCTCTGAAGGCCACCACCGACCGTCTCCACACCATCTCCATTCAGTTCCAAACGGCTTCTCCACGCAAAGACGCCGGCGCACAATTTAATGATGCTTTAAATTTATTAAAAATATATATATATCTGACGGGACTTTTGAGGCGTAACAATTTATTTCTTTTCATTCACATGCGATAATTACGTCTCCATTAACTTTTATCGCCTCCGATTCTATTTTGTACATTCGAAATCGTACACGCGCTTCCTATAATTCTGGAATGAGAATTTCGACAAAATGCGTGGCAAATTTTGGATTTATTTTGATTAGCGACAACCGATTAAACTTCGTGCGACTTTTAATTGCGCGAAATACTATTTACATAATAATCCTTGCTCAAATATGTACATAATTTGTGAATATGGTAATCGGAAATTAATGGAGATCACGCTTATATCAAAGCGATATTAATGCTATTAATTTTACACATTATATCACATATAAATAATAAATAATTATGACTAAATAAAACTTATTATATAAGTTAGTAATGAATTTATTATATATCAGGTTTGTTCAACTTTTTTTTAATATATTTTATAACATGAAAAAAATATTTTAAATATTATCAAGTGGTCACCCCAAAATTGACATTAATTAAAAATGTATGTCTTTAAAAAATATAATCACCATTATCATTACCCGGTAATTGCTCATAATAATAATAATAACATAAAATAAAAGTACACGCACGCCTAATTAAACACTGATAAATTTATTTCGCTTGAAAGAAAACGGCGAATATGAGAGGTGAAAAAGGAAATAAAAAAAAAAACGATCATAAATTCGGTCGACGTATTAATCGTACGATTTTTGCAAATTTAAAACTCATTAAGCGGGTAAAAAAGACCCCGCTGACGTATTGCGAAAGTTTACGATTAATAAAGGTAATTTTTCGAAAATTCACATTCGCAAGAAGGTCTCGTTAATTCAAAACGGTAATAAAAATAATAAGTATAATAATAATATTAATAAGAATTGAGCTACTGTCATTCGCTAATAATATGTTATTATTATCGTGTCGGTGTATGTAAAAATTAATTTAATATATTATATATATGAGAAAGTGCAAAAATATTGAATATTAAACGAGATAATTAAAAAAAATTATAAACGCAACCGAAGCCTTGAATTCGAATATTTTTTTTACATTCAAAAAGTATACGAACTAATTTTATATTATATTTGTTAAAATATTTTTATAACATTTTTTTTTAATATCTATAATCGACTTATAAAAAAGATTAAATAATCAAAAAAAAAATGTTCATTTAAGTAAAAAAATAAATAAATACATAAAAAGTCAATTTTGATCTTGTGACTGGTTGACTTTAGGATAAATATAATATTTCATCTTTTAAATATTCCTGAAATCATCGTGAAAAAGAACTTTCACTACGTTATCTATTAATAAAAAGATTATCTTGTATTCGAAAGATAAGAGTTAAAAATGATCGAACAAGCTCCGTATTCATCTCATAATTTGCCGCATGATAATTTGTATTTCTATAATATTTCACATTATCGTGATTAATTAATAGAAATTCATTTTATTTATATCAAAATTCGAACAGAAAGATTCTTAAATTATTGTAAAAAAAAAAAAACACAAAATCGGATACTTTTCGAACAAACCGTTCGTATTTTAAAGATATTTTTTCAAAAAAAAAAAAAAATCGTACAACCGTCGTAAAGCAATAATTATCGTGTCGCTTTTGCCGCGTTTTAACGTTATATAGTAATTATAAAATTAGTGTAATTTGTATGTGTGTGTGTGTGTGTTCGCGTACAGGCATAATGACATTATGCGTGTGCTTTTTATTACGGAAATCACAAGGTGTACGAGAGCGGCGATCAATTAGGGCAGGTGTCACAAAACGTGGCGTGTGTGCGATCGACGCACGTGAAAAAATAATTAAGTCCAGATGGACGACGACGGTGCGTGCAGTGGTCGTCAAGCGGAATGCGATTCGATCTATTGTATATTGTATTTTAATTAAAAAAAATCTGGTTAAATTATTTTTTTTTAATTTTCATACATTATGTACTTAAAATGTAAGAGTATTAATTTATGATTATTAAAAAATATATACAATATATTTTTAAGATATTTAAAACACTTTTATTTTTATATAATTTTAGTAATTTATAAAAAAATATTTCAAAGTATTATTATATATATATAATAGTGCACTTCTTTCTATTTTCAATTTTATACTTATTTTTAAACGAACGAATAGTCAAAACCATATTCAATATTAATATGAATATATATTTTTTATATTAAAGAATTTTATATTGAATTAACTTTTCAATAATGTTTGATGTGAAATGAAATATTTCATTTTGGCAACAAGTATAATATTTAATACAACAACTCAATATTATATAAAAAAAAATTATTGTGTTTTATAATATTTTTCAACATATAGAATTGAAACGTTTCTTGTTATTATTAATATAAATTATTATCCATATTTAACACTTTTACTATTAATTAAATAATATCGTATAAATATTATTCAAAGATAAAACTATTTAAATTCATTTTAAAAATAAAAGAATATTTTTTTTATAAATCCAATATTAAATAAAAATAATCGTCATATTATATGTATTTAATTATAGTTAAAAATATTTAATATAGATTTCTTACGTTATATAACTGCGAGTGAAAAAAAAAAAGTTTAGAACACCTGCCGTCATTTCAAACCATACAAAACTCAATAAATGAAACGATTCTCACATTTTTCGCAGAGAGCAACACAACATAATTCTTACGAAAATATATAAGAAATATCAATCGATAATAAGAAAAAAACCAAAATCATATTATAAAATGATGCAAAAATGTCAAAGATATTGACTTGTCATTTCACGTCACGTATAGAAACTATTTATCTAATGCCAGATTTGAATTAATTATCTCGATCGTTTTATGCATGCGAACGGTCCTCGTCTATTTTATTTTATTTTTATTTATTTATTTATTTATTTTTTTTTTGTTACAAGGCAGTGGTATTATATTATGGTAATGAGACTTCCATATCTGATGTAATAGGATTTTTATATGATTGAGCGGTCTTGGACGAGCGCAAAAACTTCATTCTTCCACTTCGTCATTATAATTTAACCTGTTAATATTTGAAATAAATAATTCATGCTGTATTCTCAATGAAAGATAATTCTAAAAAAAAAAATATGTATATATTATATATTAATTTTTAAATATATTATTAGAAGATAATTGAGAATTAAATAATCGTGTTTATTGTATTAAATTTATTGATAAATCAATTAGTAGTAATATGTTGGAATTATTTAAAGAAAATGTTGAGGATACAAAAGGATAACAAGATTCACAGTATCGGATACAACATTTCATTTACAGTATGTATACAAATGATGCTATGAACAGGATCAATTCCGTAATTAAATGATCACAAATGAACTATTTGCTTAGCAATCACGGATATATCTTGTGAATTAACTAGTTTCGCTAATCATTAAATACAACTCAATAGATACACGCGTCGCAAAATCTATGATTCGAATCAAAAAATCAAAACGATCGCATTGAGAGACGGCACAAAAGTTAATTGGGAAATGTCGTAATTAAATTATTTAAGATTTTACACTTTGCCTGATTAATCAAAATCGCATATATATATATATATATATATATATATATATATATATATATATATATATATATTTTATTATTTTATCATTTTTCGATTTCTAGCTAACGAAGTGATCTAATAAACGAATTTTATACGGTCGTATATAATTCGTGAGGCAATTTATGCGCACTTGCGTTTTAACAACTCGAACGTATTTAAAGGTCTTTGAGTTTGTCCGGTATAAATCAAACCGTCTAGGCTAATTGTTTTACAAATTGCTACACACATTCCGCTGTCGTGTACATGCGTTAATTTTTTTTTTTTAACTATATATACTATTATTATTATTATTGTTGTTGTTGTTATATTGAATATAATATATATTAGATTTCTGGTCATAAAGTACGGAAGGTCGATCGGGAATTTTGGTTATATTGAACGTGTTTCTGTAATTGAAATTTATAAATCGAATATCAGATTTATCGATTTATACTAATATATATATTTTGATTGTTTTATACTATAAATTAGTTTTATAATGTATTGATTCTATATAGAATTTAAATAAATTAAATAGAAATTATGCGTTTTATTAACATTCAGTTTAATAATTTTTCACTTTTTAAATTATATATATATATATATATATATATATATATATATATATATATATATATATATATATATTATAATTATTTAGATTTATATTTTTAATCGAGTTATTTTATTTATAGTAGATTAAAGATTAAGAAGAAGAATTAAATAGTTTTTTACACATTTAAAATTTTCAATATATTTTTTATGAATTAAAGAATATTTATTATGCTAAATTTTAACGTTAGAAAATAACATGTGATAATTTTTAAAAATATGATATCAATTAATATTTTTTGAATGCAGAAATATAACCTTGATAATAATATGTTAAATATCACAGCTTAAAAATAATATTAATATAAGAGACATCAAAAAACATTCGTAAATAATATTTTTAATATCAAAAAAAAAATAATAATAAAATACAGTTAAAATATACGGCCGAATCGATTTGTTTTTAGAACAAGTAAGTAGCATGACGAGCATCAAAAACTCGTGTCCAACAATAATTACAACATCAATAAAACGTAAAGCAATAGTTGTATTATATTTTTTTGTTATATATATATATATATATATATATATATATATATATATATATATATATATATATATATATATATATATATATATAAAAAAGCGTTTTACGTCAAAATTTAACAAGTCTCACGTAGTATATTAGATATTTGTGTGAGCGTTGAACGTGCGATCGGCCGAGTGTGAAAACCGGAGGCCGAGACTCCGCGATTTCGCAGCGAAAACAATTAAAAATAAATTACGAGCGTGTTGTCGACGTGCAGTCGAGTGATCGCATTAGTGTAGTCAAAATGTCCGACTCAACACCTAGACGTGATATGATTTTATTATTATCACCGGTCCGACTAGAAAATATGGAATAATTGAGTTATGGCAATCGTGGCAGTTTATTCGATTAACACGTTGTATTATTATTTTTTTTTTTTGTATACTGAAAACGATTCGAAATACGAGCAATTTAATTCAAATTTTCAATGCCGATGAATATATATATATATATATATATATATATATATATATATATATATAGTTTTATAATATGTTTTTAAACTATTGATAATAATGTTAGTAAGAATTTTGCTTTAATTACTCCCAATATAAATTCATTAATTTCCAATGTGAGCAATATCTAAATCTTAGATCAGAACTGTAAAAAAAATCGCATACATATTTATCTTAGGATCATGGATGAAGAATTAAGGCTGCGTGTGATCTTTAAGCTAAAAAGTTCGTTCTTTAAAATGGAGTTCTGTATTTTAGAAATCATTTTTTTGACGATCAACTTAACTAACTCAAATATTTTTGATTTTTTTTTTTTGTTTAATGTAGCCTTTATAAAATATCATTGCCAAAAAGCTGTTTTTACTAGTAGAAAGGCTCCATACTTTTATCCTAGACCAATATTTAATAATTTTTAATGTAAAATATATTTTTATTTTAAAAATTCCATTGATATTTAAGACAACCGTCGATCGAGCAAATTTCCAAAAAAAAAAAGAAAAAAAAACGTTTTAAAAACACAAAAATTCGCATCCTTTGAATCGCACTAACGATCACGTATGTTAAAGTTCTTCTTTCTATTCGATTTTTCTGTTTTTATTTTTCAAAAATATAATTCTTTTCATTCAAAGTGGAAGAATTTTCGTTCCTAATGATCGCACGACTTCACATTCCCGAATTCACAGACAATGGTAAAAAACATTTGAAATTTTTCTTTTTATTGGCAATTTCAACAACAAGAATATTCTGTAAATCTTCAATCACAATTAGATTAAATTCTTAATATATCATAGATAAAACATCAATATTTATCAACAATAAAATAGTGACAAATTTACATATTACAACATGGCGTGCATCGTATCGACATTTCAAGAAAAATATGTCTTGTAAACGGCAATTAAGACGATTAAATTTTATCCACGCTAGATATCAAACTTCGTCTAACAAACAGCCGTTTCTATTTTGCTAGGGCGAAAAAAAAAACAATAATATATACCATAAAAAAAAACATCGAAAATAGGGTAAAAAATCTTACTATTAAGCACTAGCTAAACGCGTGCGTGATACTCGAATCGAAAATAAAACTATAAAAAAAGCATATAATAATAGCGAAATTTATCTTTGATCAAATTGGGTTGAATTTATATATATATATATATATATATATATATATATATATATTTATATTTTTTTTTCTCAGTAGGGGTGGCCATACACACAATTAGGAGGCCAAAACGAAAGCCAAACGGGCAATTATCGATTTAAAAACGCTAAGCGGGAAACCCTTCGACGAGAGGATCCTTGAAGGGTTTCTAAGTCGTCCGGCTCTAATTGGATCAAGTGTGACTGTCGAACACGGTCTCAGTGTCCCTTTCATTTTCTTTTAACAGAATGAAGACAAAATAAATATATATATTGATATATATATATATATATATATATATATATATATATATATATATATATATATATATATATATATATATATATATATAAAACCAGAGCTTTGGCAGCTTGCTAGAACTTTGTTCTATAGATCTATCCACGCTGAGAAATCGAAGCTCTCAATGATTGAATTCATTAATTTTAGTTTATATTTTTTATTATGAATTAAAACTGAAAAGTAGTGTATTATTTAATTGAATAAAAATATGAATACCTTTTGGCGAAAAGTGTAGAAATATATATACATCAAAATACCTGAAACAAAAAATGAAAAATATTATCAATATTATATTAATGAATTATATTGTAATTTTGTCGAAAACATTATTAATTAATATATTCGAGATATGATACAAAATATAAACTAGCAATTTTAATGAAATAATCTTTTGAAACTTTTACGCAAAAGTATGAATTCGCGTGCATATTTCATAGAAAACAAACAAACAAAAAAAACGAACGAACGAACGATATAAAAAAAAAAGAAAGAGAGAGAACGCTAAATAAAATATGTATTAATTATAAAATGAAGGCATTAAATAAACGGAAAAATATTACAATTGTTTCGAAAACGGTACGAAAATAATTAAAAATCGTAAATCATGGCGATTTAAAATACGCTAATTATTTGTACTTCAAAACATGCAAGCGAATAAAAATTCAACCGTCAAAACGTTAACAACGTAATAAATAAAAATTAACAATGGAAAAAGAGAAGCTGGCATTGATTCGATACCAGAAAAGAATATATATATATATATATATATATATATTGTATGTGAAGCGTGAGATAATTTGTAAAACAAATTCGAAATAGAAACATTATTACATCTAAACCGATATATAATATCGTATAATAATAATACTAATAAAAATAATACACTTCAACTAGAATCACGAACCGCCATTGAGAACTGCGGTTGGCGTTGTAAGATTTTTTTTAATGTATGCGTAAATATAACACGACGCTATTAAGTTTTTCAGTACAGTGCGGTGCTGTTTTATATATAATTATATAATTAAATAATTACTTTTAATTATTTTTTTTTAATATAAAAATATTTCGATATATTAATTTGTTGTTAGATATGAAAATCTATGAATTTGATTTATTATATTTTATATTTAATAAAATATAAAATAATATTAAACGATTAATTTCAGTTGATTTAAAATTCATTCTCATGCTGAAAATAATAATAACCGAAATTTCGCAATTTAAGACTGAGAGCAATTATCGAAAACTGTATAATGACACATCATTTAATGGCAAATTGCAACACGTCCGGCTTTTCGCCACCTGGCGTAACGGTTTAATCCCATTCGTGTGTGATAGGCATGGCTAAATTGAATAATCATACGTGGCAGACATGTGAGAGATTCATTAACAAGCCATTTCCCTATAATTCCAAGATATTAGATTATACGGGAACGATCTCAGACAACGTGATAAAGCTGCAATTGACGTTGACACAATAGTCGAGCATCGATATTTTACATCGGTACTAATCGTCAATCTTTTTTTTTCATATTCGATATATATATATTTTATAGATAATTAACATTTTTATTAGTATTAAAAACAAAAATAATAATTTGACAAATTATTATTTTTTTATGCAGAAACATTTTTTTTTCATGATCGAATATTAATAAAAATATTGAAATATATTGATAGCCGCTAAAATGATATAACTTTTGTTGAAAGATATTTTTGTTCCCCGTCAGCGACTAGTGGCCGACAGAAAACGTAGACTCTCTTATCCCGCTATTGATGTGTTAAAACAAATTATAAAAAATATATATATATATTCCACATACATTCATTCTACTGGTAACAATGTACTAAAAAAAATCGCAATATTTACAGGAACGACCCGTTCATTTTTTTTTAACATCTATCAAAGCGACGAATTATAAACGCAGCACAAAATAAAAAAAAAGGCGGTTCACATCGAATATAAGGGCGGTTTGTAAGGTTGTGTGACTGATCAGCCAACTATTCAATGCGAAATATTTTCTTTGGCATCAAAGGTAAAAACCTCAGGAAAAGATTGTTAGCTGCCCGGCTCTCTCTCTTTCTAATATTTCCCTTTGACATATTATTAAATTTTTACTTAACTTCCGACCGGACGGTCAAGTCAGGAATGTTACTTTTTGGTCATTATTCACAAAAATTCCTTTTGCCTCGTGAAACTTCGCGTGCCGATACACTTTACGACGCGATAGGGTTAGAAATATTTAATATTTATTATATGCGATATCGGGTTAAAGGGAGGAGGAGGGTTGAAGAAAAAAAAACCACAGCTCGTTCACATCGATAAGCCGATATAAAAGTGACCATTTCACCATTACCAAATATTGTGTATATAATATTATATATATATATATATATATATATATATATGTGTGTGTGTGTGTGTGTGTGTGCATATTGATGGAAAAAAATTTCATTATACGTCAAAGTCTTTCAATATTTTCCCGATTTATAAAGAAGGTTCGCGTGCTGGTTACATTATTCAAATTTAATATTTCCATTAGCCGTGCTTGCTGAGAATTTATTTTAAGTTAAGTACGATATTATTATTATTTATTTATTTTTTTTTTTTAGAAAATGGTACATAAAATTGACTTATTGAAAAAAATTATGATATATTTTTTTATTAATTCCGTAAGTGAAATTTTTCGAATGATATTTATAATTTAAGAGTGGGTCATTGATTATATACTATATATATATATATATATATATATATATATATATATATATATATATATATATATATATATATATATATATATAATAAAATTTTATTTAAAAATAATTTTAATATATTAATCGAGTAAGTTTTAAAATAAATAAATCATTATATTGTTATAATATAAAAAAAATATTTAAGATTTTTTCCAATATGGCGTTAAATCGCTTTTACTTTATATATAATTTCATATAAACAAAGTTTTAATATGAAATATTATCAAATTGGAAAATAATCATTAATAAAATAATATTTTATATCATATGAAAAGGCGAAAAAACTGTATTAATATTCTAAATAATATATTATATAAAAGTTAAAATATTTTCATCTTTATATATATATATATATATATATATATATATATATATATATATATATATATGTGTACTGCTTTTCAATCTTAAGTTATTCCAATTATATTATTTTTTTTCAGCAATATGTAATATGAAAAAAATGTATACAAATTGTAATATTTTTTTCTATATTTTAACACGTCGTTTCTCAAACTTTTCAAGTTAAAATATAATAACATATTTTATATAATAAAAAAAATGAGAATCATTGCTTTAACACATCCGCTTACAAAAGAATTAAATACACACACACACACACACATACACACACACACATATATATATATATATATAAATTATTGTATTGAAATATAATACACAAGATATGATAATAACACAATATATCAGCCTTAAACCGAATATTTTTTTTTATTTCAAAACATCGAAAGGGGCGAAACCATTAACACCTTTCGCCTATAAAACATAATTTACGCCATTTTATTTTATTTTTTTTTGTATTTATAATAATTATTATTTTTATTATTCTGTTTCGGTTCCACGTGCGAACATTTATTTCTTTTCGCGTATAATTTTTTGATTCTTGATGCATTCCGACAATTAATCTAAATAACTGGTTTCGCGAGCGAAGCCTTAAATCGTTTTGTTACGGTTTTAATTGCGATAAGTGCTCCGCATAAATTGTTAAAAATAATAATAACAACAATATTACAAAAAAAAACATCTCCCGTTAATACGTGAAATTATTTTATGTTGTGTACGAACAACGAGCTTCTAAGTAATTTATGACTCAATCCGCCGATTTTAATGAACGTCAGAACGAAAATAAATATGCATATATATATATATATATATATATATATATGTATGTATGTATTCGGAGGGCAAAAAAAAAGAGGCACGGGTCGATTGTCGGGATAGATCTTCAGTAACATCCCCCCCCCACGATACTAATTTATTTTTTTAATTAGTTCCACCGACGTTTCACATCGTAGGCTCGATTATTATTATATTATATTAAAACGGATACGATTTTTTTTCATTATTATTGTATTTTTTATCCCCCCATTTATAATATCGTGCTATTATAATAATTGGCGTATATGAAGACGATTCTATTATACGACGTATTTTTGTATTAATATTATTTTTTTATTATATATATATATATATATATATATATATATATATATATATATATATATATATAATGAAATATTTTATAATATTTATAGATCGGGGGCTTTTAATACTATTTTTTTCAGATGAATTTCTATTGTAGATATTTAACTATGAATTTAATTGTTTTATTCCCATTTATCCTGCGTTATCCGTGTCTATAATTTTAACCTTTAAATTTATTAATTTATTCATAGTTTATATTGATAATAAGAGAAAGAGAAACTAATGAATTTAATAACATATATACTGAATATGGAATATAAATATAATACAATGTAAGTAAAATAAATATAGGAGTAAAAAATTATTCAGTCAATATTATAAATTATTCAGTTAATATGAAAAATTTATTGTATATTTTTAAAATAAAATTTTAAAAAATGATTTTACAATATAAAAATATATTTTTTGAAAATTTCAGATTATTTAATTATGTATATTTGAGTTAATTTTATGAAAATATTGTCGGAAATATATCGACGAAATTGTTAAATTAAGAAGACACATATTCGTTGCATTGAAGGGGATGAGAAGAAAAAAAAATACTAGAGACTGAAAGAAAAAGACGCCCGAAAGATACGGTCGACGAGTGGCAAAGAGAGAAGTCTGGATAAACCACTTCCGGAATGAGACGGGCGCACTTCCTGTGATTGAGAGCGGCTCCCGACGCCCGCCCATTCCCTATCACTATCCGCCCTAACCGCCCGACTGCGCTACAACCCGGTAAGGGGTGCAACGGGGCCGCGACACCGAAGGGAAAGAAAACGAGGCGTACTGGGACAAGGTCAGGGAACGAAGGGTTTTTTTTTTGTTTTGTTCCGTTTGAAAATAAGGGATGAGGAGCACAATGTAAGGGATAAAAGTGAGAAAATCATACTATTTAAAAATTTAATTTTAATACTGAATATATAATGAAAATTTTATATATATATATATATATATATATATATATATCACATATTAATATAGTATTTGCATATCAAATTCAACTTCATTTTTTAAGCAATGTTCATATTTTTTTTTAATATTTTGTGCATATAAAACGTTTTGCAAATTTTTTACTCAAAACTAAAAATTATTATATATACAAATTAATATTTTTTATATTTTACATATCAAAAAAAAATATATACCGATCTACACAATCGTTTTATTATTACATGTTTATAAGGATTAAAAAAATTAATTTTAATAATCCTTCTGGAAAAAATTGTCGATTTTAAACTAAAAAAAGTTTTAAAATTACATGATTGCTAAATAATTTATAGTTATAGTCATTTTACACTTCATAATATTACATAGAGAGAAATTAATATAAGTAATTATTACCGCACATTAAGCATTTACATTAATTTATATGCTAACAAAACAGCATCTCTCTAGTGTCAAGGATTAATACAGATAATCAAATTTTTAACTACCTATATATAAATTAATCGAAGGATGAATTTGACTTGTTGTAAACAAAATACAAAATTTAAATTTAAATAAATCAAACTATTAAAATATACCTTTTTTGTGTATCACTTAAATCTGTCAACATCTAAAAATCCACTGCGCGAAAGTTAAGCACAGTATGCAGCATTTAAAAATGCATCAAAATATTAAAAGGCATGTAATCATCAAGCAGTATGTTGTTATGAATCTTGTATACGTCATTGCCATAGCTATATATATATATATATATATATATATATATATATATATATATATATATATATTTGTTTCATAGGAAACACTGAATGCAGTTGTTTCCCAGTCTCCCCTCGTTTTCGTGCACTAAGTAATGACGTAGATCCATTTCTGGATAAATGGAAAATTCAATGTGCTCTTACACAAATAACAGAAATAAGTCTGCATATATATATATATATATATATATATATATATATATATATATATCCTATAAATCCTATAGGTGTTACGATTTTAATTAATAGACTACAATTTATATACGAAATATATATAATTAGAAAATCCTTTTCTAATAATAAATATTATAAAATATCAGCCTATTCTTAAGGTGAAATTGTAATTTAAACCTCCTGAGCATTAGGAAGACAGGTAAATTGTAATTTTTTTCCTAGGGTGGTAAGACTGTCTCTAACATTTGCCAAGCGTCTGTTTGCCAAAAAGTTTAATTATCTCCGAGTTACACGCGTTTTTACAAATCTTGGTTCCTTTATCACGATAATGCACCATATTATATTACATTGGTTTTTCGCGAGTTTTTTGCCAAAAATTCGACTCATATCGTTACGCAACCACCGTATTCGCCAGATTTGGCTCCGTGCGACTTCTGACTGTTCAGCAAACTCAATAGGCCAATGCTGGGACGCCGTTTTGACAATATTGAAGAAATAAAAACGGAATCGAAAAAGTTCTTGAAAACTATACTGGAAAAAGACTATTCCGACTGTTTCGAGAACAAGAAAAAGCGTTGGCAAAAGTGGATTTTATCGGGCGGGGATTACTTTGAAGAGGATGAAAATGATTTGGATGAATAAATAAATAATTTACATTTTATAAACAAATTCACTTTATTTTTTGATCACGGTGTTATATAATAAGGTCGTAAGTTGTGTACAAAAATCGGACGATAAATAAGTAACGAGATGCTGTATTTTTGTTGTAGACCTAATTTGATTGAATTTTTATCGTGAAATTTTCATGTCCATTTTAACGTTGATGTATGCAGTCACATAAACTCGTTCCATATATAGATATGGCGGACGATCAGAGAGAAAACGATACAAGTGCAATAATCGAAAAAAAAATCAATCATTCACGATCAATTTACAGGTATAATATAATCGTTTAACGATTTTCGATATTTTAAATATCGATTTACAGTATTCAATTACGATTATTCTTTATTTAAAATATTAGACAAATCGAAAGCGATAAGCGCAATTTTATGCATTTGCATCCATTCGAATCTGTTAGCCTCGCATATAAATATATATATACATGTATAAAATAAAGTTTGCTTTTACTATTATTATCGTTATTGTCGATGTATATTCGTTCGAAATCTGCGATCGTATTTTTTTCTATAAAATGAAGAAAAGTGAGATGAGAACAGCGAGCCTCGGCTTTTTGCCGTAGTCATTTCATTCAAATGGTTCATAAAAATTACTGCGTTTTATTAACGACAATCTTTTTATTACAAACGTTATATGCTACGGATTTATTTGTTTAATTTACTTAAAGCTACTATTTTATTTTATTTTATTTTCTAATATTAAATATTTTCATTATGAATATGAGTAAGCTTTCTTATCAGAGGTATCATCAATATGCATCCACCGTTAATAGGTTGATGTAAAAATTGAAAAATCGTATTCGCACAGGTTATTAATTAATTTCACATATTGAAAAATATTTTCAAATATATATTCTATATATTGGATTAAGTGCATTCGTACTAAAATGTCCACTTTTGCAAAATCGTGCACATAGATCAACGAGCAATACACACGTACATGTGTAAATAGCATATAAATAATCGCTTGTAGAGAAAGAAACACAATCATAAAACCCGAAAAACAATTTACTAAAACTGCTTGCCGATCTCTCTCGTTCCATCGTCGTATCCCACACTAAAACCGAAGCGGAATCAATTAAATAGATAGATGCTGCGGTGGACGAGGACTTTGGTGGACGTGGACTTTGGTGGACGAGGGACGGCAACGGTCAGGGGTGGGTGACGTGCACGGTATTAGATAGGGGGATGAATTCACTGTTACCATCCACGAATAGTGACTAGGTGGGACGATCACTGAAGGTGGGTGGATATGGGATGAAAAAGTAAAAAAAAAATAAAAAAAATAAAAAAGGCGACGGTTCCTCTCTCAGGAACGATCAAAAAACAAATGATCACGAACCGTGGGCCAAATTGAAACCAAACTGTCCGGGGAGGCGTTGCGCTGCATTCAATCGGAAAAATTCGCAAAATTTACCCCCACCCCCCTTCCTGTCTCCCCTAGATGAAAGGTTAATATTTATTTTGCATAAAACGAAACCTATTTCTATAGAGAGTGAACCTTTTCGCTTTGGCGGCGTAATAGTGTTCGCGTTTAGAATGTATATAATATATGAAAGATTTTATTATCGAATAATAAATATATATTTCGATTTTTTTTTTTATATATTTCTATATAATGCTAAAAAGTTATTAATCTGTAATATAAACAAAAATAATTTTAAATTAATCATTTTTAACAAAAGACAAATAACACTGTGATCAAAAAGTAAGGTGAATTTGTATATAAAATGTAAATTCCTTATTTATTCTTCCAAATCAATTTCATCCCCTTCAAAGTAATCCCCGTCCGATAAAACGCACTTTTGCCAAAGTTTTTTCCACTCCTCAAAACAGTCGGATTAGTCTTTTTCCGGTATAACCATCAAGACTTTCTTCGATTCGGTTTTTATCTCCTCAATTGTGTCAAAACAGCATTTCCGCATTGACCTTTTGAGTGTTATGAATAGCCAGAAGTCGCACTGAGCCAAATCGGGCGAATACGGTGGTTGCGGAACGATATAAGTCGAGTTTTTGGCAAAAAGTTACATAGAACCAATGTGTGGTGCATTATCGTATGAAAGAAGCAATAGTTGTAAAAACATGTGTAATTCAGAAATAATTAAACCTTTTGACGAACAGATGCTTAGCAAAAGTTATAGTCAATCATACCAACCTAGGAATAACATTACAATTTACCTGCCTTCCTAAGGCTCGGGAGTTTTTTACAGTATATATATATATAGAGAAAAATGTAAACTAATATATATATATATATATATATATATATATATATATATATATATATATATATATATATATATATATATAATAAAATACGCAATCCCATATATAGCAGTTAAAATAACAATTTAGATAGATTAGAACAATGTTTCTCAAACATTTTTTTAAACGATCGATATTTGAAATTTGTATAAAAATAATAAAATTGAAATATCGTTTTTCGACAGCGAAAATCTCGTCGCACAATAGTATATAAATATAAAATTTAAAATAGAAATAAAAATATACGTAACGAATTCATTTTCACGAACGGCACAACGACGAATGTGCATTAAAATTTTGATATACGGTCGAGAAATATTACACGGTTAAACTAATTCGTATATTAATCATTCTGGCAAACGCCCGCCAATTAACGTGTACGTTTCAGACTTAATTTCTATAATATAAATTTATACGTTTTTGCCGAAAAAAAAACCGGAAGAATAATTTATATACGCATATATATATATATATATATATATATATATATATATATATATATATATATATATATATATATATATATAAATAATCTTTTTACGGTGAAGTAAATAATGCTGCGAGTTCATAAATCACACGAACTGTTTATTTTTTATTACGATTTTTAATTTAAATAAAACACATATCCAATTAGTGCGACTTGTTCTATTCGGCACTTGAATAATATATATATATATATATATATATATATATATATATATATATAAGTAAAAAATGTAATATTTATTTTGGTAGATATATATATATATATATATATATATATATATATACATATATATATATATATATATATATATATATATATATATAAATAGAAATTTCTACATAATTAAGATGATGCATAATCATTCTTTAAACATCGTCTAATGATAGTAAATGAACGCTTGCGACGCTTTTAATTGCGAATTTTAAATATTAAATTAATAATGATTATATGTGAATGAAAAGATTTATATTCGCAGACGTTAATTAGACGGTTTTTTTTCCAAATGTAACCGCTGTTTCGAAAATTATGCTAATTTTGCAATTATTTCAATTTAACTAAACAGTTTTCATAACATGTTTTAATGTTATGAAAATGTTATTTAAATATGGCGGTACGCGATTTTTTTTCTCTTATCCGTGACCGAATTATATATACTAATATCTGTGGTCAAATCGTATTAATGTGATTAAATGTGGTTTAAAAAAATATATTTTTAATTTATTAATGCTGATGTATATTTATGTTTTCAATATTTATATCTCGATATCAAATTTTTCAATCATTCAATTTAAAAAATATATATATAAATGAATAAAATTTAAAATTTTAATGGTTAAAATATAATTTTTCATATATAGAAAATTATTAAAATAAATATAAAATATTGATAATTGATTTTATATATTTTTTATTAAATTTTCATATTATACTATTAATCGAAAAACACTGATCTATTTTTAAGTGATAAATATGATAGTATGATAATTTAAATAAATTGCAATTCAATCATCAAAATTAATAATAATTCATTGATAGTATTATTCACCAAGTGTATAATTTTTAAAATAGTACAAGAAACATTAATTTTATATCTAGATATTCAATTTATTCACTTTAGAAACAAATCGATATGAAATTTAAACGGTTTCCAATAAAAAAAAAAAAAAAACACGAAACGGTAAAAATAAATCACTTCATAAAAATTCATAAATGTTTAAAATTTGTAAAATTCTAGCCACCGTATAAAAAAAATATCGAACATAGATGTGCAATATAATAAAATCTGTCATGACGTCTATAAAATAGACACCTTGGCCTCTTTGCGATGTAAACTTGAATTTTGATGACACACAATAAAAATGACATCAAAATTGATAATATATATATATATATATATATATATATATATATATATATATATATATATTTAAAAAAAATACTCGAAAATATTTGAGCAGCTTAGCAATAACGATTTTTTAAACTGGAAATCGTGTATACGTATATATATATATATATATATATATATATATATATATATATATATATATATATATATATATATATAAATGATTAAGATCAAGATTTAAAATAGTCGATTGTAAGATAATATTTAATTATGAATAATTAGCGAAGATGTATATATAAATGTATAAAAAAACGACAGAGAGAGAGAGAGAGAATACGATGATTGGTTTATTAAATTTATAATTTAGCGTCCGAGATAATCGGATGGTAACGAACTTGTTCGTTTGGTTGTTTGCAGATATCCGATAGTAGATTTTAATCTACGATATCGCATACATATTTAATATCTTTGATTTAAGAACGACATCAGTATTTTGAAGTTTGAGCGTTAAATTGAACGTTTGGTTTTATAATTAAATACATATATAAAACGAATATTGAAAAATTATTAGTGATATTCAAGATAGACTTTTATTTTTATCAATATTTTTTTCTATCTTTTCCAATACTTTATTAATACTTAATTTTAGATCTACAACTATATAGTATTATGTTATCCGTTAAAATTTTTCATTCTAAATCTCTATGGATAAATTCTTGAAATAAAAATGAATAACTAAAAATTATCACTATTAATATTTATCATCAATTTCATAGACTACTATAAATCTATAAGTCGAGAAAGCCTGCTCAAAGAGTTCCCTATCTTTCCGTTGATAATTCAATGTGGTATTCAAAAACTGCGAATCGAACATTGAAGGGGGGGGGCGCGGGTGGACGGGCGGGCAAAGAGTAGAAGAAAAAAAAGAAAAGAATCGAGCAGTCGCTAAGAAGGCTCCGTGTAGCGATTCCACGGCCCTGGATTTTACAAGAGCGCGTTTTCCTGTATAGATTCGAGTTGCGCGATACGTAGAGCGGTGCGCCTCAGCCAGCCGCCATTAAAAGTGGAATTACGAAGTTTAAACAGTAACACGAAACTGCCATTTGTTTATCTTGGGCTTCTCACACGCGCCGCTCGTGGGGCGCCAAACGAAAAGGGTGCCCCCTCCCATTCCCCCCCCCCTCCTCGCTCTCCAACCAACACCGGTTTCAGGCCGAAGTCCGACTACCTACTTACCCACCCGCTTCGGTGCCGGCTGACTAAACCACCCTCTCGTATCCTCCCCCCCCCCATACTGACGCTCGGAAAACCCCGCTCGCCGACCCGGTCGTCGTCTCTACCCGTTGCGAACTTGTACAATACAAATTAATTAAAAGTTTTACAGTGTTAAGAATCATTAGGTGATTTAATTATGAGCCGGAGATGTATTGTGCGAGGCTCTGCATGAGCGCCAAACCGTCGCCCGTCTAAGAAACGTACGAAGATTACACGAAATGCAAACCCCTGTCACTCTTCAAATCATATTTGAAGTGTGCAACGCTCACAGTCGTCTATCGATTAATTAATTTTAACGATTATAATGATATATACAATAAAATTGCAAACTCTATAGTAAATATAAGTTAAACATTTGATTTAAAAAAAAAATGAATATTTTCAATAATTTAATATTATGATTAAAAAAATATATTTACATATAACAAATTTAAATTCAATATGAATGCAGTAATGAGACCGAATGGAGTTTGCGGTCCGCCAGTTGAACACACCTGTTGTACTCGGCAGTTGAATGTGCGCGCATACTTACGCACACACACGTATATATATATATATATATATATATATATATATATATATATATATATATACCAGTCTTGAGACTTCTGAGCGCTAATTAGCCTCGTCAAACTTTATTCTGATACGTCTGCATCATTTGCCCAACGTTTAAACTCGGAAATTTTAACGGAAAGCTTCTTTTCAGCTCAAGAGCAGCGGCGGTCTCAAAACTCGGATTCCACGGTGAGAATGGAAGTAACTAGTGAAAATATATTTACAGATCGCTAATTGTCTTAATTTGCAGAAAGTTTCCGAGGGATTTTTAGTTTCAACGCCTTCAACTGCGGAACGTGGATCATCACTATGGATTATCTCGTCCTCGATAATTCAGTTTTAAAATTTTATTTTCAGTCGTGACAATCGTTTTTCATTTAAACAAACAATCGTCGACGATGAAATATTATCGAAATTTTAGAATTTTGATTCTCGATAATTATTCAGAAATTATGTGATAATTTAAAATTCACGTGAAGGAGATTTGGGGAAAACGATGTTAATGGATGGAAGTCGTGGTTTATTGTTCACTTTGTTATAATGGAATGAATACAGAATTGAGCAATGAAAATAACTAACATCTAAATATATTAAAATAATAAAATATGATTTTTTTTTATATAAAAATAAATCGATGAGAATTGATATTTGTGAAAGCTTACAGTTAAAAAATGAAATATAAAATATATCAATGATCAGTTTATTTTTTTTACGAAATAAATAAAATATTTTAGAAGCACATAAAGCTTCATAACAAATTTACATTATAATTAAATATGAAAGAAACGAACGATAAATTACGTAAGTCGAGGTATTACTGCATTTTTATATAATATATATACATGTATGAACTTTACAAAACTTTCTTTCTCTTTATAAAACTTTATCATCTAAGAAGAGTTTAATTAATTATTCAATCCCGCCTAGATATTTATAGAATAATCTTATATATATATATATATATATATATATATATATATATATATATATATATATATATATATATATATATATATATATATATTCAATATTCAAAAGATATATGGTCGACTAAATAATTTAATTACGACATATTTTTAATTATACGACGATTGTAAAATTATTATTGAAATAATTTTACGATTATTATTACGAATTTATTAGCGTTAAAACGTCGTTATTAATGTTAAAATATCATTTTGCATTGTATTTACAAGAATACAACGTGTTTCATGAAACTGGCTTCGAAGGTTATCATCGCAGATTTAAACATAAGCACAAATATAAACATGTCCGATTCGGTCCTGTATTTCGGATATATTCGTGCATATTTCACGACAGATGCTTTCAACTTTTTTATAATACAATAAAATTTTATAAAATTTCAACTATTTTAATTTATGTTGCGACAATTTGAATAGTATAAATCTATTTTTTATTTAGCCTGATTAGTATGATGTTCATGTGATAACACTTAATCTCGTTTTTTTTTTCTTTTTTGATAAAAAAATATTGTATATAGATGTATTTTTTCATGACTTTAAGATGTTATTTAAGAATGATTTATGCTTTTTAAGATATAGATCTATAAAAGTTGCTCTTGATATTAAATCTCTTAAAATACTCTCTTCTAAATATGATGAGCAAAATATTGGGAAGGTTATTAGAAAAGAAGTGGTAAATATAATGTAATAGCAATCGAGCTAATATAGAGTTGGTAATGTCTGTTTTACATTATAATACATGTATTTATACAAATGTATGGATATTATAGTACATATGGGCGTATATGTACACTATATACACTTGATATATACGTACAAGGCACGGATCGTGCGGTTGTATAGCGGTGCAGTAATGCGCCGAGTCCAATATATGTACGTCGTTGTTGCTTCGTGTACGACGAGGGATAAACCGGCGATAAGATTTGCATGTATGAAATTAATCTTAATGAATTCAACTCGAAATACCGGCAAACTGTCCATTACTGGCCCGAAACAAGCCTCAAAGCCAACGAAATGTTAATTATATACGCCGTACTCGGAATAGATAAATATTAAGATACCACAATAAAGATACATAATTCAAGTGCGAATACTTAAACATTTTTGAAAACATTTTTTTTTGCGTTTATGAACGATACTATAATGTCATATTGAATAAAATGAATATAAATTATTGACGTGTAATGATGTAAAATTGTCTTTGAGAGACAAGACAACTTTGAAACTATATTTAATGTGTCACAGTTCAAACGAAACTTATTAAGGAATAAGAGATAAAAAAAAAAATATGTTATTCTTTAATGTAAGATGAGCAAAATCGTGCCGCAAGCGAAAACTTTCAAATTAATGCGCGCCCTTACATCACACGAAAATCATAACGTGAACCGCCTATAAACTCCACACGTACGCTTTCAATTAGACGGTAACTTGTATTAATTTAAACCGTAAAAGTTTTATACGGAGAAAGAGGAAACAAAAAATAAAAAATAAAATAAAACGTTAAAAAGACCACTTCGTTAAGTGGGATTCGTTAAGCGGAGTACGGCCGTACATTTCAAATTGGATTTGTTACAAATTGAGTTGTATTTTGTACAGTTTCATACTGTAGAAAGGATACGAATATAGATAAATATATATATATAGATATATCCATGTAGATTTCATACGAAGTGGTAGATAGTTGTGTGTTAACGCCCCGTTTTATTCGGCGCCTTGGGCGTACAACTGAAACGCATTTGAATCGCCGCGGCGCTCTATTATAAATATAATACTATTACGATGCCTCATTATCCATTTTCACTAACGAGCTCATATACATATATATATATGTATATAATTGTATATATATATATACTTTTTTAATTGTATGTACTGTTGTAAATTAGCATTTGTGAACGTTTTATAGGAAGGGACGTTCGCGTCGATCGTGTGGTAAAAGTTCGTTTATCCGTATAGCGCCTTCATTTTGTTAAATTCATATTGTAAAAATATAATTAATCGATTGTAAATTAATTTTGTCAATGGAAATTTTTCTTATGGCTGTATCAAAGGTTTCTTTGGCCGTGTGGATCGCCAACCTTCTTAAGGAGACGGCGTAAGGAAGAAGAAGAAATTAATTTTGTTGACGATTGGAATTGGATCGTTAGTGTATATAAATTTGTATTAGGTTTTATTCTGTAAATGATGTATTATATATCACATTTATATAATATAATGTGCCAGTGAACAATTAAGATTTAATAAAAATAAAATATTTTTATAACAGACAGATCTCTATGAGCATTACTATTTCAATTATACAGATTTTGAGCTAAATTTTAAGGTATTATTTAGAATCTAAATGTGATTGAAATCCAAATAATTTACTAGTGCGATCAAAAAGTAAAGTGAAATTGTCATTTAAAACTTCTGGGCATTAGGAAGGCAGTTAAATTTTAATTTTTTTTCTAGGTTGGTAGGACTTTCTATAACATTTGCCAAGCGTCTGCTTGTCAAAAGGTTTAATATCTCCGAGTTACGCGTGTTTTTACAACTCTTGGTTTCTTCATCACGATAATGCACCATGTCAAGCTGCATTGGTTCTTCGCGACTTTTTTGACAAAAACTCAACTCATATCGTTCCACAACCGCCGTGTTCGCCTGATTTGGCTCCGCGCGACTTCTGGCTATTCGGCAAACTCAAAAGGCCAATGCGGGGATGTCGTTTTAACATGCTTTGACGAGATAAATACCGAATCGAAAAAGGTTTCGAAGACTATAGCGGAAAAAGACTATTCCGACTGTTTCGAGGACCGGTAAAAGCGTTGACATAAAGTGTGTTTTATCGGATTACTTTGAAGGGGATGAAATTGATTTGGAAGAATAAATAAGGAATTTACATTTTATAAATAAATTCACCCTACTTTTTGATCACAGTAATATATTCCAATAATCCGAATAGATATTAATAAATATTAATACTTTGACAGGTATATATATATATATATATATATATATATATATATATATATATATATATATATATATATATATATATATATATATATATATTAAAATAAATATATTTATAATTGGCTACAAAATAATATGGGGAAAATGGAGGCAGAGGGTGGCGGAAGATGACTCGAGTAATAACAAACCGCGAGATTTAGATGTATCTTTTAATGAGATTTTCGTTTTCGCCAAAAGTTTATTATCATATTTCACATCGACGATAAACGTAATTAGACACTAATGATAATTAATGCTCTTCGCCTCTAAGACAATCAGCGATACGAAAACGTGCGTAATTTTAATTATTATTAAATTAAATTTCATTTAGAATATATATATATATATATATATATATATATATATATATATATATATATATAAGAAAAAAATATGAGGGGAGGGGATCGGAAAAACACGTGCCGTTTAATGCAAATATAATTAAAGACGCAGTTACTCGGTTTTAATTTGATTAATTGGATAATAACTATTTGCGAGATAAAATCCTTTCACATTCTTCGTTGAGATTTTTGTACGAAATAGAGAAACTGTGACGACTGGATAATTATATATACTCCATTTCGGCGATTCTCAATCTTTTTCTATTGCGAATATGCAGCAATATATTATATTATTTTTATATTATATACATAATAATACAATTTATCAAAATTTTAATATATCAAATATTTTTGAATGATAACACAAAGAAAATTACGAAATGCAAATTCATAATATAATATATAAATATTTCAATTTTTTTACCTTAAAAAATGAAGTTTTCTCAGATATATAATTATACGTGTGATATGCAATTAAGTAAATGTTTTCACACAAATATTCGAATTTGGATGGTAAACGTACGAGTGCTATATTCACAATTGATAGTCGAAATAACGAGAGCGAGTCCGGACGAAGAATCGCTGGTTGGTTTTGAATATAGACGTTACATCTGCGCCCATTACGCAAATAACTTCGCTGAAAACATTGACAGACAAGAGCAGTGTAGTGTCGGCTGTGTGGGGGTGGGTGGGCGGGCGGGAACGGGGTCGGTAGAAAGCGGGCGGTTCCCGCCCACACACATAGGGGTAAGGGAATGGGGTCCCATCAGCCCACCACTCATCTGTGCGGCAGAATGCAAATAGCCATTAGGGTAATTGGGCATTAGGCGAAATGAGAGAGGAATGGGTGAAATGGGGACATGGAAACAGAGAGCAAGGACTGCGCTATCATTATGGAATGCCTTCAGTCCAAAGGTTCTCCTAGGTGGGGACACATCATCAACGCCTTCGGGGACATCTTTCTACTCCACTAATATCTACGAAGGCACACATTGTTTTCAGACAACAATTATTTTTATTCACTTATGCAATTTATGCATCAGACGATATTTACTTAAAATTAAAGCTTAAGCCTATACGAAAAATTGAAAAGGCAGCGAATCGATTTGCTTTAGTGAAAATTGAAATGCAAAGTGGACGTCGATGACAACTGTCCATTATCGGAGAAAATTATCGATTTGATCGGTAATCGAATGCAAATGATCACAACGGTTCTCAATTGGAGACGCTGTGTCGGTCCTGTCGAGGCGTACAAGCAGGCAACGGGGATCAGGACCGATGTTACTTTAAGCCGCCCGTTGCTCCTTCGAGCGAGCATCGGTCCTCGACGACTACACGGCTCCTGATTAATTAGCAAAGCACAATAACAATTACAAGGGGACTCCATTGTACGATCGCCTTGAACAAGGAACCCGGATAATTAAAGAGAGGATTAAGCCACGGCACCGAGAGGAAGCGAGATTTTTAAATCATATCCCTTCAACCCCGTTTAGCTCATCCCACGATCCACGGGCTAACAAATTAAGTTTTGCAATTTCGCACACATAGAACGATTTATCGACAATTTTATCCAATTTATACAATAATTTTCAATGTATTAACGGTATTTCTCAACCTTTTGTTTATTTTATTTTAAAAGAAAAGTTTCCTGTTTTTTTTATGAACTATCTATTAAATACTTTGACTATTTAAGAAAATCAGATAATCATAAAAAAATAGGACATTATTTTATTCAGAACCAAGTAGAAGTATATAAAAAATATTAATATAGATTTCAAAACCTAAATTCTATTCTATTGTGATACGGCAGACAAGTGGAAACCATCAAATTAAATTTAAAGTATAATAAATTTTCTAGAGTATACTATATAACTAAAATTTTATTAAGTAAAATAAAACAAAAAATTTAATCTATTTCATAATTAAATCATAAAATCTAACAAAGACTAAATCATACAATGGTAACAGCAATCAACAGCGGTTGCTATGAATTTATATAAAATGCGAACGGCGAAAACCCGGCACAAAGTATTATTTGTTCCAGATTTAAAAAAAAAAGAAACACTTTTTTTCTTTTTAATTAAAAACTGAAGCCATGTAAAGTGAAATGAAGCATTCACGTCCGAAAATAAAACCATAGTGAAATATATAATTAGAAATATATAAACGATACGGTCATATTTTAAGTAAAAATAATTTTTGAGCGAATATTTTCAATTTAAAATCGTACATAAAAGAAATTAAAACGTGTAATTTTTAAAATGTTAACGACGATTACGATTTCGTAGCTATTCAAATGTGCGTACCATAAATGAAACACCGGCCGCTATTGGGTTAACGTTTTTTTTTTTTTTTTTTTAGTATATAGTAACACGTTCATCTATCAAAATTATGTGCATACATTTTATAATGTTTACTTTGAAGAGTTTTGAATGCTTTGAAAAATGCTCATTTATATAATTTATTCAAAATATATATCCAAAATCACCCCCTATCTATAAATTAAATTAAAATCACACACACATATAAATATATATATAAATACATATATATCGCGTAAAAGAATACATATGGTATTAAACGAGCCGACGTTACGGCACTGATTGTTCGTCATTTTTGACATTTAATTTGTTTGATTGAGACGTTAGCGTGCCCTTTTATGATACATAAACGCGTATGGCACAGAGCCTACAATAACGGGCTACGGAAAAAAAAGAGACAGAGACGCAGAGGGAAAGAAAAAAAAAGACGAAATTCAACGGGAGAGAGAAAGGGACCGAATTAAATAGGAAAGATGAAAAATAAATGGGGAAAAAGCATTGTAAGGCAGTGACGAGGCAATCGTGCGCCTCTACTGCTGCTCCGTGTGTACACGGAGGTCCCATTAAATAATTAGTCACGGGGGTTGGGAAAATGAGGAGGGGGGCGGAGGGCGACGGCTACGAAGCATCCCCCAAATGAGAACTATAGTGCCGTTACGATTATATTAACTATACAGGTATGCACACATGTCGAGCGCGCGGACAGTTTTCCTAGCGAACATTCAATTTAGATAAATTAAACGCTAGACAAATTAGCATAATTGAAGTAGATGAATGCTAAATGACATATGACTTTGAAAAAAAAACAGTTTAAAATTTATGTTGGTTTTGAATTGAAATTTAACCCTTTTCTGACTATTTATTGATGTCATATGAAATCATACTTTTTTGTGGACGGCTAAAGCCGTCAGATCAAAATTATATTTGTTTACGTCAGTAAAGAAGATTACTTCTGTTGTTTTAAAACAATTTTTATAACCGGAATAATCCTGTTAGTTTGCGATTTATGTCGCTTCAAGTTTATTGTGTCGGAACTTTTAGACACCATATTTTATTATAGCGAAGTATGTTTCAATTATAATTATTACAAATATTTATATATTATATAAATCAGAGATTTGCTTTTGCAGGTTCTATTTTATTAATAAAAATGTAACATCGTATTTGAAAATGTAATCCACCCATACTAGTATTTTTTATTGGCACACACTGTTGAATGGCTGATGGCATCATCTCTATAATTTTATATATAGTTTTTAATTTTTTAATCCGAAAACTTCAATTCAGCCAGAAATGGATTAATACATATATATGACACAAATCTAATATTAATAGGTTAGGCAATCAATGGATGTTAGATAAATTGGGCATTATTGAATGATCGTTGAAATTAAATAAACTATTACATATAAGTAAAATATGTAAAAAATTAAAGATAAGGATTAAAATGTAATAATTTCTTCGAACAAATCCATGCAAATTAAATAGTCAAAGTGACGACGACGGCAGTAAACAAATTCGACGTCCGCGATTATTTGGAAAAGGGCACAAGTTTAGCCAGGATTCCTTTGGAGCTATCGGCACCCTTTCGACTTTCATTTTGTAGTAAAATCGTTGTTGTCGTCGTTCATTTTCTTCGTTACGAATTTCCACTTTGTAAACGCGATACAATGGAATCGATTCATTTACTAAATCGAAAACGGGGTAAAAGTCTTTCCTTATAACTAATTAAAAATGATCCAACGAAGATAGGTATGTACCGTTTGAATATACAATGGATATTGTCAACGA
The DNA here is from genome assembly GCA_024500535.1 of Leptonema lineaticorne. Lineage (NCBI taxonomy): Eukaryota > Metazoa > Arthropoda > Insecta > Trichoptera > Hydropsychidae > Leptonema > Leptonema lineaticorne. The sequence continues at coordinate 3,512,678 of JANIJI010000012.1, read as the reverse complement.
TCACCACTATACACACTAAATAGAAAATTAAAATTATTTTCAATTATAAATTGATGAATGTAATAATAAAAAGTAAATTCTTCTCGAAAGAAATTGATATAAAAAGAGAACAAATCGAGTCGTCAACTTGATATTCAACTTTCATATATTATTATTAACACGAGGATGTTGAAATTAAATGTCATAATAAGTACTTTATAGTTGGATTTTAAATGGATCATGTTACAAAAAGGACATTAGACTACATTGTACTATTTATTACGAGTTTATAGTGTATAAGACGTAAAAGTATGTATGTGTATATGTATATAGGAAGATGTGGGTGTGTGTATGTATGTACATGAGTATGTATCAAATTAAGCAGGACTCGTTCTCTCTCTCGTCCATAATGAAACACGGGGCTTGCAAGAAAGCAATCTCGAAATTAATGGAGGACCGGCGGATTACTTAACCGGATTGGAGTTGTAGGCTTCTCGCTCGGGCCCCTTCCAGTCTGTTTATCCGTTACTTTATTGTGAACGGTGAAGTAAGTTTAATTAAAATTAAAACCCTGTCGATAATTAATGACCTACCTAGGTCGCTAATGGTAATCGTGCCGGCCGATTATTAATTATACCGAATTTAATACCCTCTAACCCCGAAACGGCTCCCACGCGCGCCCGTCTTCATGCTTCCACATTCTACTTGTGCCTCCTGCACGATGCTCGATTCGCCGACCGTGGCCACCCGAGGCATTTGTGCCTTTTTTAATCCTTACAATTTCGTATAATCCGAACCGAGCCCTCGAATTTGATCCGGTGCCCGTTATTGTTTCGATCAATTTCGACTTTTTGTAACTATGACAATGTTAACGTCTTTAGTATCAAAGTGAGTTTTATATAAAAAAAAATGTATATATATATATATATATATATATATATATATATATATGTATACATTTTTTATAGTTGACCATAACAGTGTGTTTAACCGAATATGTGTAAATCAAAATAGTTAAGAATAAAACCAATAATGAAATAAGCATAAAAAAGTAAATCAAATCATATTTGGAAAAATTAATTACGCGATAAACGTTACATACACACGTATATATAATAGTTATAAATATTAAACGTGAAGATGTTTGCGATATTTCTGTATATTTTGCGTAAAAATTAATTTCCAAGCGGCGACACTCCGAAAAAGTGTCGCGTTATTGAGCTTGTGTGATTGTTCGACCGCTCATACAGAAGTAAATAAGCGTCGTAGCAAATTGAGAGGGGGAGAGAGAGAGAGATGGGGGGGGGGTTAAAAGACGAAACCATGAGCTTTGCAAATCGCCCCGCGGCTAGAAGACGAGGGCGAAGGGTTAAAAGACGAGGCGAGCGAGGTAAAACGGGGTAACGCGCGACTGCCTGGAGAGGGTTAAACGCCCTGCGGAGGCACATTAATTAGCCCGGTCGAGGTGGATGGGGGGGGGGCAAGCTCTGGGACCCCAGGGGGGCTCATGAAAGTTTACCAGTTAATTAGGGACGCGCCACCCCGGAGCCCCCATCAAGACCCCGAGACCCCGGGGGTATCACGGGACCCCGGACCCCCAGACCGTGTCCCTTAACCCTCCCGACACCTATCTAATTTGGGCGCAGCATGTGTAAGGTTTGAGGGCTTGTGCTTGAGTTTTTAAGCCGCCCCAGTTACATTCAATTTCATTCAATGTCGCCCCGTTAATGAATACTGCGAATTTTGGTCTCTTTTTCTCCTTCTCCCTCTTTCTCTTTCAAACTCGCAACAACTTTGAAATACACACGAATGATCTGATACTTTTAATTTAATTTTGACATTTATATGTGCTCAACAGTTTCAACCTGTACTAATTCGGATATTTATATTAACCCTTTACGGTCGTCTCCGCTTTTCAAAGCGAATTTCTACAAGTCGCATCTGCAAGTTTATATTTTACATTTTATCTACACCGACATATATCATGTGACTAAATATATGTACAAAAAAAAATGGGAAAATAATATTACATAAATCCTATTTACAAATATATTCAATAAAGAATCTAAATTGAATTTTTGCAGAAAAAAAATTAATTAATAGTTAAAAAACGAGAATTCCAACGATTTTTTCGTAATACGATAGTTTTAATTAATTCCTAATTAAACGACGAAAATTGATTATAAAAAAATTTATTGCGCAATAAAAATGCTCGGTGTTTTTTTTTTTGCTTCGTACGACGCAGGTGACAGTTCATTAGCGCCGAAAAGCGAACGATTTGCGCGATTTAGTGTGACTCCCTCTTAACATTCGTATGTTAATACGACGTTTTCGAACGTTAACTTACCAAATATTAGAATGTTAATTCGATTCGATTACGCGTATAACGTAAGAAAATTTGCATATAACTGTTAATGTTAATGAAAAAATATATATATATATATATATATACCATATATATATTTGGTACTAATGTTGAATTGTGCACGCGATGGCAGTTTCAACAAAACTGTTCCATCGTTATGATCAAAATCAAAATAAAATGAAAAAAATCAAATCAACACGACGAGCGAAACTGATAAAATCGACCCATAAAACACGAAAAAAAAATTAAATTAAATTAATTTTAATTGCGTTACGTTCTATAAATTTCAATTTTATTTTTTTCGAATTGAATCGAAAAATGTTGAATTAAAATATAATAATAATATTATAGGCCTTTTTATTTCGAATTTTAAATGAGATAATTATAGGTTTTTAGAAATAACGATAATTATTAGAGTAGCACATTACAATTATTTAATAATATATAGTGACGCTCTATCTGCTATATACTATTGTGATCAAAAAGTAAGGTGAATTTGTCATTTAAAAACTCCCTGGAAGGCAGGTAATTTTTTTTCCCTAGGTTGGTAGGACTGTCTATAACATTTGCCAAGCGTCTGTTTATCAAAAAGTTTAATTATCTCCGAGTTACACGTGTTTTTACAACTCTCGGTTCCTTTATCACGATAATGCACCATGTCGTACTGTATTGGTTCTTCGCGACTTTTTTGCCAAAAACTAGACTCATATCGTTCCGCAACCACAGTATTCGCCCGATTTGGCTCCGTACGATTTCTGGCTATTCAGCAAACTCAAAAGGCCAATACGGAGAAGCCGTTTTGACACGATTGAGAAGATAGAAATCGAAATGAAGATGGCTATACCGGAAAAAGACTATTCCGGCTGTTTTGAGGACTGGAAAAAGCGTTGACAAACGGGGATTACTTTGAAGGGGATGAAATTGATATGGAAAAATAAATAAAGAATTAACATTTTATAAACAAATTCACACTACTTTTTGATTACAGTAGTATGTATATGTAAAAATATATATATTATTTTAATGTAAAATTTGATCGGCAACTATTATAATTATTTATAAAAAATGCATAAATTAATTAGTTAAAGTCCGTTTACAGGTTAAACAAAACAAATATACGGATGTTCAGGCGAATATGCATCAGTGCGCTGGTTTTTTTTTTCTTTCCAGACGAATACGATTAATTTGTATTTTTCGACGTATGAATACGTGGAAATGAACTCGGACAATTAGCATAATACATGTCGGTTTGCTAGATGTTGGATTTTCGCCGTGTTAAACAGATGAATTTTCCTGTCTACATGGCAGCTAAACAAAGTTTGTCGGCGTCGACGTCGGATTATGATAATTTCTTTTTAAGCCTTTCGACGAACAGCCGACGGATACAAGTGCGTTTTTTTTTGTTGTAAGAAAAAAAACAGTTATAATAAAGCGCGGTATGTGCGTTCTCGATTAGTCCGAATAAATGTTTGACGTCGTACAAATTGGAATAATTAATTTACACGTATTTCAAAAAATGTTATATATATATATATATATATATATATATATATATTTCTATATCTAATATAGAAATAAAGTATTGTATTGCAATTTTATATGGTTGTCACTTTTTCAGTTTTAAATCTAATACTTAAGGATATTGGTTTCACTTAGTCTATAGCGTGTAGTTTATTTAGGAAAAGCTCTAAATAGTTTTTCAATTTTCACTTTGACTTTATAAAGTACAGGTACAAATAAAATTGAACTATACTTTTAAATGATATAGCCGTATATAATTAAGACAAAATAAATATTTAATAATTAGATAAAGAATTAATAAATGAATTTTATAAAAATAATATCAAAATTTAAATTTAAATATTATAATAATTTTTCATATTATTGATCCATTTATGTAATGAATATCGATTATATCAGTAGGTAGGTAGTATTTATTTTAAAATAATAAAATAACTAGATTTTAACTATTTAATATAAAAATAAAAAAAAATTAAATAAATAATTTATACTATTCATTCGTGAAAATTTACATGGATATAAAAAAATGATGGAAATGAAAATCATTAAAAATAAATTAAATATTATATTGTAAAAATTCTATGATTGATTATCAAATAATTGTTTAAGAAATCAAAAAAAAAAAAAAAAAAAATATATATATATATATATATATATATATATATATATATATATATTTCACATTAATTAACAAACTTTTCCCACAAGCGCAATTGTCTCCGTCGTTTACCGGTCATTTTAAAATATAAACGAACCGAAAAAAAAATAAATTAAAAAACGCATTATATATATATATATATATATATATATATTTCCAAAAAAATACACACATTTTTGAGTGTATATCGAGAGCGCGTGGTTGTTAAATTAATTAGGTTCGGTAGCGGCGTGTCTCATTAGCGAGAACGTTGAATAACAACGCCGCGATTATGATCTTTGCATACATTATGCGCCGTGGCACCCCCCCAATCTAGAACCCCCGGACAAAGTTCGGTTCGTTAAAAACAATAGGGCGGCAATCTGTCTCAGGGCGCACTTGCGTGCCCCACAAAATTTATCTGATATAATAATGAACAACACCCCGCCCAAACTCGAGACGAAAGTGGAGGAGATGGGGGAGAGGGGTGAAAAAAAAATCGCCATTTATATAAATAGAAAAAAAAATGCGATAGAATGGAAATTCGGGCCAGAGGTGCGAAAAAAAAAATATTTCGTAATAAAAATTATTGTCATAATAAATTAATATATATATATAAATATGAGATGGATTGAAATACACAAATGAGAGACAAAAATTAACGAAGAATAACCCAAAGATCATTAAACACGTGGTTGATAAATATAATTAATAACATTCAAGATATAGAGCAGGAGTATCCAAAGTGGCAACCGCGGTCTACTTACTGGTCTTGGGTTTTATATACAAAATAAAGGAATTTTAAAGATATATAATAAATTATATCCTAAATTAAAAATTAGTATATGGAAGGCAGCCAACCATCTAAAATTTGAAAATGAATGATGGTCAAAAGCTTAGATATTTCTAATATAGAATAATTTAATTAAAATAAAAAAAAATGGAAGAAAGTAATATTGATAATTATTGAGCAAGATAATATATTAGTTCATGTTTTTGAAGCATAAAAAAGAAAATGAATAATTTTATTTTTTATATGAATCAGTATGATGACTAATGATACTGATATACTGTTCTTAAATATAAATTATATTATAAATATTAAATAGAAAATAAATCTAGAATATCAATAATAACTGACTCAATATATACAAAAAATAATATTTAAGATTGAATATCATTCTGATGTATGCTAAATATATCATATATATATATATAAATATCATTATAAATGTCAGTGATTAAGATTGAATATGAAAAAAAAAGGCTTCCCATCGCTGACCCAGTATTTCTATCGTCAACAACGACCAAGGTTAGAGCAGTAGAAAACGGAAGAAAAGCGCGGCAAAGCTTTGAAAACAAAAAAAAAAAAACCAGGGTAACCAACATAACGAATTCATAGTTCACCGGAAGGGTCGCGTATAATGAACCAGTGTGCACGCACGAAAATTGTTAATTAATAACTCTAGTCCAAACACTTATAATAAATAGTGGTCGTATTTTCCGACCTGCGGAGGGTTAAACCTCAACCCTCGCGGCGTCGGGCAATCAACCGACTGCGCCGCGATCTCAAACCGCGCGCATATTTTCACCCTGTCCCCCTATTTACATATCGAACGATCTAGCAGGGTGGAGACGTGCGACGATCCGTTTTATTACAATTTTTCTCTCATTTTCTTTTTTTCTTTCGAACGTTCAAAAACAATAAAAACGAATAAAAATATATATATATATATAAATCGATTGAGAGAGAGAGAGAGAGAGAGAGAAACGCGCGAGATACGAATCGATCGATATAAAGCGAACGTTATGAATTTATTTTTTAATTGTTATATATTATATTATCGGCGTTGTTGATTGCGAAGAAAATTTTAAGTGTGTCGTTTTTAAATTGTTACGGTTAATAATTAAAATCGAGGTTATTTCATTGTAAATGTAGTCGTTTTAATAATATAAATAATTTTCAGCCAATATATATATATATATATACACGAGTGTGTGTGACAAAGAGAGAATTAATATATTGATTATCGTTCAAATAACAACGTAAAAATGTAAACCTAGATGTGAATTCGCGCACAGTTTTTTCAGTAATATTTCAAAAATATTATAATTTATTTTGTTATATTTATATTAAAATTTGCAGATTATTATATTATAAAATAAAATAATACAACTACCTTAATATGTAATTATTGTATTAAACAGCAAAATACCTGAAACAAAAAGAAAAATAAATTATTTTTAATGAAAATATATATTTGAAAGCGTTTTTCTAAACAAAATCATATAAAAGTGACTAATTCGACATTCGACATAATATGTTTTGATACTATAAAATAATATTATTTATATTTTTAAAAAAATAATACTATATAGATATATTAACGGCATCTTTAAGAATGTTAAATCGCAAGCACTTAAACTGCAAAACAGTTTCGAAATAAATAAATAAAATAAAAAAAAAGGATGCGCATTAAAATTTTGAAGTGCATATCGTTGTCCGTGGAAAAGGTGGGTCTGTGTGTGCAGACGGGTGGGCGCCGACGTGGGGTCACAATGCGGGCATATCTTGTGGGGTGAAAACAACCCCGTTCCCAATACGGGAGTTCGAGGTCGGTATGGGGTTGCGTGACGCCTTATCTGCGGGCCGCTTAACCCTTGCGGGCCGAGATAAGCGCGCCGCTAATGAAACGGGGCCGCGATGACTTCATACATACATTCGGCGGTGTGAGGGTTAAAAACACCTCCTCCCCCTCAACTAACCCTACACACATACTATTCGATAGCTGTTACCCTGTTTACGCCGTATATATATATATATATATATATATATATATATATATATATATATATATATATATATATATATATATACTTACGTACGAATCAAGTGCAAACCGAATCGATTTGATTATTTCGACCGGGTAACACTTAATTGAAACGCGAAAGCGGATTGTAATAATTTTGAAGTTGAAATATTGGATAGCGAAGGAAATTGTGGATACGATTTAAAACATATACGGTACGGAAATGTTAGCAATTTATCGGATATTTAATTGGAATTTTGTATTTAAATATAATTTATTTATTTTTTTTTATAAGATTAGATCAAAAATGACAATAAATCTTTAACACTAAATAATATTCAAAAAAAAAATCCGAACTTTATTATATTTTTAAATACATGAAATTAATTAGAAATATAATAATCGTTTTAGTAAAAAATTTAAGTCAGATTTGATTTGTAATCTGTTGTAAATATAAAGAAAAAATATGTATATTTAAAATATGGTTGTAAGATTTGAACCGAACTTTTTGTAATATATATATAAAAACAAAATCAAGTTAGGTTCTCTAGATTAACAGCGGAAATTATGCGATATGTAAATTTTAAAACTATATTGATTAAAAGCATTATCGGATAACACATCACTAGCGGACGCATAAAATATGCATAATAATAAAATATATTATATATTAATTTAACGGTCTCGCGGTAATAAAGCCTCAAATCGGTCGTTCGATCGGCATGCAGGTGAGAAAAAGAAGCATTACGAGTGATTTATTCTATTTTGTGAATGAAGCGGCGATCTTCTCAGGGTACAAACAAGTGGTGGGGTTTCATTGACCCTCAGTCAATGGCAAACACAATTTCCGTCCAATACAAAATAAATCGATCGTGTCGAATAAAACGCGCCGCTTCTCAAACCGTGAGGGCGACCAGAAACCACCGCATCGCTCTCCCCCCCCCCTCCCCCGTCCGCCACATCTCTCCGCTTCGTTCGGCTATTGCGGCCCGTAGAAGAGCGATCGCACGACCGCATCAAATATTTACAGACCGGGTTTATACACGTAAAATGAATTTAAAGTAATTACCGAAACAATCGCCCGAACGAATCGGTTCATCTTTGAAAACTAAAAAAAAAATGTACGGGATGAAGAAAAAAAAATGGCGGATAAATAAATAGAGATGAACGAATGACGCGAGTGAAAAAAAAAAATATATATATATATATATGACAAATGAACGTCAAAGCAAACAGTTTCCTCTCAATCGACTGGTGGAGATGCGGCTTTATTCGAGAGCGAATTTAACCGATCGACAATAAAAAGCTTAACTTCATCATCACTTCATCGATTGTGAGTGATTTGCTTTGAACTCAATCTTTTTTTTTATAGTGTATATGATTCAGCGGTTTTCAAACTTTTCTAAAACAATGCTTTACGTGAAGAAGAAAATTTGACCGTCTCTCTCAGAATGGTTATAGTAATAAAAATATCAAGATGTTCGATTAGGATGTCCAGAACCCTGACCTTGCGTCTGCCATATGCGATAGTTATTGACGGTGACTAGAAGTTTAACGCTGGCATCGTGGTAGCATAATGCTTATACCTTATGGGGTAGTTGTGCCCTTAATAACCCCCTGATCGATATATGCAAATACGTATGTGCGTGAATCGGGGCACTTGTGTATGGTCGATTCCCACCTCGAAACACTCATACCTCAATTGAAATGGGTGGTAAATTGCGGTTTGGGGTCTCCCGCGAAGTTGAACCTGTGTGTCAAGAGGGTGGCAAAACGAAGAGGTTGGGCGGACCTTTACAACAATTGTGCATTTAAACCTTCACCTCTTAGCCGGCCACCCGAAGACTACGGTGGCTAAACTTTTATTTTTGCTAAAACGCTTTCTTGTGTATTCCCAGCCGCGAAGGGTACAACCCCCGGTCCGTGGGAGTAAGAAATACACCGGATCGTCTAGAACTACCTCTAGTTTCTTCGAAGTGTAGCTATGGATATGTATAAACTTACATTAAGAGAGTAGTCAGGGTTCTAAAGGTACAAATACACGAAATGTACTTTACGAAATCGCACTCAAAACATAACAGTCATATATAGATATTTAACAAATGGATTATATATTTTTACTAGTACCAAGTGTCGCTAGTTATATAAAAATTGTACGTGATAATAATAATAATAGAGTTTAATTATTAAATTTGAGCACGATATAAACTCATGTAAATTAAGTGGATAACGATTTCAATTTTATATTTTTGTATTACGCTTTATATTCAAAGTTAGTCTTGTGTTATTCATGACTGATAGGAACAGACTTTTGAACTAGTCTGGTTTAAAGTGTTTCATTCATGCGTTACAAAGACGTCTTAAGCGATATATATATATTTTAAATCAGATTCAAATTTAACTATTCTGATAATTAAAAACTTTTTGGACGATAAGTTTTTAAGGACAAAAGCCGAAATCGATTATAACGTTTCATTTGTGCGCTTTCGCGTTCAGCATGAAGTTTTATAGGCATAGGCGCACGCGCGGTTTTGTTGTCAAAGTTTGAAAAACAAAGTTTTCCAAATAGCGTTTTAGCTTTTAAACAAAATCTAAAAGCGTTTTGTAGTCGTCTCCACCCACTCCAAAAAATCGGACACTTTTCTCTCGAGCGCACAGGTGCCCTCAAACCCGACACGCTTGTTTAAGTGCGACTGCTGCTGCTGCTGCTGCTGCTGCTCTCGGAAACTTATTCGTTTCGGTTTCAAATCTCAAAAAAAAAAAAAAAGAAAAATCATCTTCAATTTAGTGGTTTTTGTTTCGGCAATGGATATTTCGGATACTTTATATAGACCGGTTGGCTGTCGATGCACTTTTGCTCCGGCATGCGAGGCGAACGTTTTATCCGGTGGCCGGTGCAATTTTTATAAACGATACAGTGATGTTGCGCCGTGAAAAAGCACCAAAAGCTCCCGTCTGATGCCAGAGAAAGATTTACGTACCACTTACAACAAGTGATCGCGTGTTACACGGGGCAGAGTGGGATGAAAATTTTCCTTAGACTTTACAAAAATATAAAATGCAATCAATATTGCTACTTCTAAGATGTGAAAAAACAAAAATTTCATAAAACAAACATAGATAAAATATGTAATAGTTTTAAAAATTAAATTAAACCCATGGCAATTACCACATATTGAATTTAAAAAGATCTGAAAGACTATTGTGCTCTTATCCAAAAATGAGAATGAAGACCGGATAGCTTATAGAAAGGTTATATATATATGTGTCCTGATAAATGTACCACAAATTTTATTTATATGAAGTGATTTATGACAAAAATAAATAATTTGTATTATAGACAAAAGCTTTCCACTCTTTATATTTTTTAATGTTTGTTTTCAAATTCACGAATATTGTCACATGTCACGCAAACTTATAAAACAAAACGCAGATCTCGAATGAGACGTGTACACAAGCATATTACAAAATCATCAGTATTCGACAGATTGTCCGGGTTCTCGACTTTCGGCACAATCAAAGGGGACCACTCGGCGGCACAAAGTGACCGCCGATCTATTTGAACATTTATACGAAAGGAAAACAGTTTTGAGTGTCGCGACTCGAATACGCACTCAATACATTTTATTTGTGAACAAAGAGAGAGAGAGAGAGAGAGAGAGGATAAGAGCGTGAAGAACTCTCATTGTGAAGGAATCATACGGGGTGTTTTCTTAGATAAACACTCTACGGAGACAAAACTCGTCGATTGCCGACTAAACTCGCAGACAAACAAGAGATGTGTTTGTTTTATTTAATTTTTAGACCGGTATTAAGGAAAACGAACCAAAGAGGACAACATTAGACGCTTACAAACCGATAAACGTAGGTGAAGATTAAAAATATTAAAACAACTATAAAATATAAATCAGAGGTGGGAAACATGCGATTTTAAGGTCGCATATGGTCTTTTGAGCTAACAAATCAAATTATTCTTATGTGATATAGTTTTTTTTTTTCAATATTTTAGTGTAGAAATTTGCGACCTTTTGTTACCTTTTAACATAAAAAAAAATCAGTATTCATATTTTCAATTATTTATTTACATGCTTTTTTTACATATTTTGTTTAATGTGGCTTCCATTCTGAGCAAAAATGTTTCTTATACATGGTCTAAATTGGGGCTATATAGATTAAATTTTGTTTAATTGTTGAAAAATATAAGCATATTTGATCAATTTATTTATTTATATGGGTTCTGAGTAGGTCGTAAATATTTGAACTCAGTATATATATATATAGGATCCATTTTACGAAATTTGTAAAAAAACGAACGTTAGTTTACTTTACGGGACACATTAAGCAGTTATATCGTACGTTTTTTGAACGTCTTGCATGACAATTATACAACTTTATTTTTATTTTTTCTGTTTCGCTAATACAACAACAACGTTCTATATGTACGTAAACGTTCCATTAGTTGGAGTGCATATAAGGAGTACACGTGCAAATTACAACGAATGGAGACAAAAGCAACACACGAACCGAGACTGCGAAGGATCGAGAGAAGTAACAAACACACATACAGTCGGTTTCCTCTGTAATTGGTTTGTTAGCACTTTAATTAGCCGTCCACCTGTGTACACCACCACCGACACCGACCGTTTGCTACGTGTCGGAATTATATCCGCTAGGTTCGGCTGTTGATTTTAGAAGTTGGAAATTTCGTTTAAACGACGGTGAAAAGGTCGGTTTGTCTTTTTTTTTTTTTTTTGTTACATAAAGAAAATGTATCACTTTTAGAATGCGATTCTAATAGAGAAAAATAGTAATCATCATTGTTTTTAGTTTAAAAAGTCTAAATGGATCCCAGTCTCCCTAAATTTACGCCACTTCTGTCAAATGGTAGATTTCGCTTTTTTTTTTTAATTGACTAAAATAAATAATATGCATTAAAATATGATGGATACGAGCCTTTACAGGCAAAAAGTTTCTCCACCCCTGGTTTTAAAAATATATAAAAAAAAGTTTAAAACCGCTCGCTTAACCAGTAATAATATACAATGTTGCAAACTCGACAGTAATAAATTAGCGTAATAGTAAAGTTTAAACACTTGATGGAGTAGAAATAGAGATAGATGGCGGACTTGTATCCATTGGCATCCGACAACTTCGACGTATAAATTCTCGAGACATTCACACCGTAAATAATCACTAAAAAGATCGCCCCACGAGATGTTATCGTCGTATGAAATAGTGATCTCGGGAAGACATGACTCGATTGAAACGTTTTGTGAGAAGAACGAGAAATAAATTAGATAATAGTTGTGATACAGCACAAACATGCCTACGACTAATTGGTACGGCCATATATAAAAATAATGACCCCTAAGGATTTTTTACATGTTGAAATAAAAAAAATAAATAAAAAATACGGGTTCAAAAACATTTTTGAACGATGAGAAAAATGTGCGGCGCGGATCGGATTCAATTATGAAATTCCATGTTGTGTCGCATAAATTTGGTAATTATAAAGTATACAATTTTTTTTTAATTTAATATAAGATAATTAACTTAGATTTTATCATGTATATATGATAATTTAATTAATGAAATGATAGTCTAATAATAAAGCTAACTAAATTAAATTATTACTTTGTATCTTAGAAAATAAACATTAGATCGCGCAGGATTAATTACCGATCATTCAAGTGTCGACCATATCTAACGATGCTTAAATTCAACAAAAATCGTCGACCATTCAAATCTGACTATTTTTTTTACTAGAAATTAAAACACGATTTTTTTGTGTATTATTTTAATCGACAAATAAAAATTCTTTCGACCACAATTATTTTCCCATTTGAACGAGCGATGAGAACAAACGAAAAAACGCGATCGTTTTGTTCGGATTTATTTATAAGTAGTATAAATATATATATATATATATATATATATATATATATATATATATATATATATATATATATATATACATAACATTTTGTAGTATTCGGCGAAGGGGTCCTATGGAAAAAAAAGTTTAACGATCTCTGACTCCGAAGAAGAAGAAAAGGAGACGAACGCCTAAGAATGTCGCTCGGTCTTTTTTTTCTTCGTCTTCACTTCCTAGTCTTTTACTTTTTACTCGGATTCGTCGTAAGTGGAGACATTACTTTTAATGATCGTAATCGGATATAAATTAATGTGATTGCGGTCGAAGCGGTCGAATTCTTTCAGAAATTATCACGAAATTATCGTTGCTATGTGCTAAAAAATAATACAACGGAATCAAAGTTCGAATCCTATTATATAGTTCAAAATATAGTCATAAAATAAATTTTATTATAAATTATGAAAATATCTATATTTTTTTTTTGTTTTATTTTTCGGTATGTGTTGGTATTTTATATTATAAAATACAAACGGAAATAGCTGATCTAGGATGCCATTACATTGATTTAATAATTCGTGGAAAATTAATTAATTCATATCACGACAGTGCATAGTGATGAATTAAAATGATCATCGTCGTGTTAATTAAATTGAATTATGCACATTTTTAAACATATATTATTTATTTACGTAATAAATTAAAAAAATAAAATATGAAACAAATTATAAAAAAAAAAAATTAAAAAGTCTGCAATGCCACTGATTTACTAGTGATAAATATATATAAACTATCAAAATTAACATTTTAGCTCTTTTAAAACTGGGGTGGGGGGGGATATAATTATGAAATATATTGTAAAAAGAGTCGCAAACGACAGAATAAAACAGTCGGTTAAATAAAACCGAATTGAAGTATGACTAAGCAATAGAAAACCCTCATAAAATTACATTAAAAAAACTTAATTAAATTGATTAATGATCTTTAGTCACGAACGCGTGTAATATATATATATATATATATATATATATATATATATATATATATATATATATTCAAAACAGTCATCGGAAAAATCAATATTCTCTCTCTTAATTAAATAACGTAATTAAATTATTATTATGATAAATAAAATAATTAGAATAAATTAAATTCAAAAAAAATCAATGTTGATATTGTTGTAGAATATTACAATGATTTTTTTTTATTTTTCAAATACAATTAAAATACGATACAGTGAATATTTCGATATCGATACTATAGGGAAAAATGTTTTGGCGTTTACCATTGTCTGGTTTTAGAGCGGAGATGTATGAAGATAATTGTATATTTTTCGTCAACACAATATACACTAATTAGTGGTTGGCGTATATCCGGTTTTTCAAAGCAATATAAACACGTACATACACATTTAAATCTGTGTGGGTGTGTGTGTGTATGTGTGTTTCAAAAATAATATTGTTTGAAGGAAAATTAAAATTAGAGTAATATATATGTTAAATATTTTGAATTATGTTTTAATTATTATAGAATACCTAATAAATGTTATTTTATTTTATTAATGTTAGGCCACTGATTTTCAAGTAAGTCATTGGCGTATCTGTCGTACAGAAAATATACAATTATTTTATTATTTTGATCGACAATTTATTTTAAATATAAGGATTGATATATATTTTAATTAAAATAAATCGCATATAAAAAATATTACGTTTCAAATTCAATAAAAAATTAATATTAATATTAATTATGATATAATTTGCAACATATATCAAATCTCATATTATATATATATATATATATATATATATATAGAATAAGAAAATTTCCTATTGTTTAAAATTATTTTAAGGTCGAACATAGAACTAATGACTCACTTTTATAAAAATATAATTTCAATATATGGTATATATATATATATATATATATATATATATATATATATATATATATATATATATATATATATATAATCTAATATTCATATATCACAATTTACAAAATTCATTTTTTTCCATTATTTTAAAATAACTAGAAGAAAAAGAAATTACTATGAAACTATATTATTGAAGCGTCATGTATAAACGTACAAATTTAGTTATAGTATATATATATATATATATATATATATATATATATATATATATATATATATATATATATATATATATATATATATATATATATATATATATATATATATATATATATATATATATATATATATATATATATATATATATATATATATATATATATATATATATATATATATATATATATATATATATATATATATAAAGTTTCACTTTAGCAAACGGGACAAGCCGAAAAGCGCGAACGTGCGGCTGGCTTTGTTCGGTCGCGCCGCGGTATATACAGGGTGTTCCGGGAACTCGCGTCTGAATAATTTATCTTAATTAAGAAAAGCAGACGAGGCTCTTTCTTTGTAATGTGATCCTTATTAGAGGCGGGCGATGTTGATTATCGTACGAGTCCCGGACTCATTAGGCCTCCGGTTTTGCGACGTTAACGCACAACTACCGTCGCCCTGTATATAACAACACCGAAAGACCAAAATAAATATGGAATAGATACAAGTTACGACCGAAAACTATCATATATAAATATATTCAATCATATAATCGATGGTAAATAGAATATATATAAATATAGGTGATAATTATATTGATGGCGCTACGGTATTTTTTAATATGAATTCATTTTTTAAATTTAAAACTTTAGTTTTCAATTTTTATATAAATTCTCTATATATGAATAGTAATATGAATAAAATTGAATTCGAAATTTGTTGCAGTCGAACTAATAAAATATGTTATAATTAAATTAATAAATTAATTAATAACATTCATAAAAAAAATTATAATTAATTATTTTTTTATATAAACACGCAGCATCAAATATTTATTCAACATTTAAATAATAAATAAAAATAAATTATTTAAAAACAATAACAGTGTGATATTTGTGACGAATAGACAAATACAAAGACCAGTGGCGTGCGATTATTTTTTTATATGATGATTCGATTTAAATAATATAATAAACATTTTAAGAATATATATAAAATTAATATTGTGACGATTATTCTTAAAAAAGAGATTCTTTGAATTAATTAATTTTATATTAGTTGAATCATTAACTTTATACTAAACCTTCTAAAAATATTTCGAATATTGAATGATATTGTATTTTTAATATATTTAATATTATTCAAATAATATGTAAAACAATTTATTCAAAAAATTTATATTTATATCGAGTTTTATATATTTTGTATGCAATAATGAATGAATTTGATTTGCAAATAGTTGAATTTGATATAATATGGCGCTGTGTATTAAAATAGCGGACGAATAGCGTTACGCGTCGACACGCACACAAACGTGAGAGTACATGGACGTAAATTGTTCGAATTTACGACACGTCAGCGCTGCTATCCAATATATATATATATATATATATATATATATATATATATATATATATATATGCGGGACAACCAATTAACGCACCGGCTGATTTACCACACGGCCTCAAAATGCCCACTCATAAAATCGACGGTTTCCAGTCGTAAAACCGAGGCGCTGGTTTTACGCCGCTCGATATGCGCACGTTCGACGACGATGATTTTTCGTTCCAATAGTAAACAAGCAACGTTCGGGACCGTCGATCCGAGTAGCGCTCGATGTTCGTTAACGGGACGAAAAATGCGTCGATGATTATTAATGCCGTCGTTAAACCGGATAATTACTACTAATATATATATATATATATATATATATATATATATATATATATATATATATAATTTTTTTACATCTACATGACTTTTTTCATCGTATAATATTTTTTGTGTCAAAAATCGTACAAAATCCAATTATTAAGGATGGTAAAGAAAAATATTTAATATTATATATAAAAAAATAAAATTATGAATCAAACAGAAAAACTTGGAAAAATAAGCTTACATGTGTTTTTTAAAAGCTTGCAAATAAAACTTGAATGTAATACACAGTTCGTAATAGAATAATAAATTAGAATCTCACTTGAAACAATAAAAATAAAAATATTATTTTTTAATACAAATTATATTTATATTAAATAATAAATATTAATTTATAAGTTAAAACCTTAATAAAAGAAACTTTAATTTTTTTTAGAAAATTAAAGCTTTTCATATTAAATTTTCAAAATAGTATTCTTTAAATAAATAAAAATAATTCTTTACAATTTCAAAGATATATAGAAAAAGTTTGTTCAATATAAAATTTTTATCCATTGAAAAAAAATAAAGATAATAAATTATTAAAAAAAACGATTAATATAAATAAACATAATCATTGATTTATTATACGACGCCATAAATCATACATAATACGATAATAAAATTAATTTAAAAACGCCATAATCAGATCGCTTCATTATTTCGCATTTTACGCAATAAATATTACCCCCCCCTCGCCTCACTTCGAACGCGTAGTCATCGTAAATTATAATTATTTAATTGAAATCGCGAGCGTTTTTAAGCGAAATTAAATAAACACCAAAATGGCGAAAGGCAAAAGCTTCGTGTAATTGGAAGCTTCAAAAGCTTACACTTCATTAGCGTCGTTCAAGCTAATGCTTCATTAGTGGCATAAACACGAAAATAAATTATAATACGTCGAATCAATTAGTAGACGTTGAACAGCCCTGCATCTAGTTGCGGTGAAAAAAAAATATATAAATAATTTACAAAAAAAAAATAGATGGTCGATCGTAAAAACGCAAATGAATACGAGAAAAGTTTTTTTTTATATAAATGAATAAAATATAAATTCACACTTATATATATATATATATATATATATATATATATATATATATATATATATATATATATAATTATTATATAAATGAATTTATATTTTACGATATAATTTCGTTATAACGAGGATATGTAAGTGTTAATTTCGTTTAATTGATTTAATCGTTTAACGATATGTAATATTAACGAGCTAAAATTGATTGGTAAATCAAAAGTTTCTTAAATCAAAATAATATTACATTATACAATAATGATTAATGAATTTTATATGTGATGTTAAATTAAAAATTACATTTTATTAAATAAAATTAATATATAATATTGATTAAAAAAAATAAATTTAAACGATCAATCGCTTGACCTCAACGACTGATGGAATTAAATTGACAAGAAAAATATATGTATATTAAATGTAATATTCAATTATAAAAACGCTATTAAATATTTATGGATATATAAATAATATATTTAACGCGGTTGACCCTAATCGGTTAATGCTGACGGTTTCGCATAAATAACACATTTTATAGGTCGATCTTAAAAAAAAGCTTAATTTATTTTTTACCTTCGGTAAAAAGCTAATTGATTGCTTAAAATAAAACCGAGGAGAAAAATGTTAAAAATATATATTTAAAAAAATATATATATAAATGAAAATTGATTGGTAGTGTTCGACGTAAACATGACAGATTCTATTCAAGTCCAAGCACATACACACATACATATGAATTAATATATATATATATATATATATATATTTGCTCTTAATCGATAAACGTCAAAGATTTCGCATAAATAACGGATTTTATTCGTCGACATTATATAAATTTTAACCATTCGCGGGGCGTATCGTAAATTTAAAGTTCGGGAGTTTCTTTAATCAAGAGTTAACGATAATTATTAATAAAAATAAATATATTCGAATTTATTTTTTTTTTCGACTTTGTAGTGTTATCGGAAATTTTACGTTCAATTTTCAACTGAAGAATCAATTGTTTCTATTTAATAACACTTCAACAATTTCAAAATAAATAATTCAATTAGTAAATAGTTGAATTTGTTTCATCATTTTTTTTTTATTTTATATATGTTAAAGAAAAAAATAAATTATAATGAAACATAATTAGACACGATTAAAGTTAAAACCAGAGACCGATGAAAATATAATATATAACAATGTGATCAAAAAGTAAGATGAATTTGTTTATAAAAAGTAAATTCTTTATTTATCCTTCCAAATCAATTTCATCCCCTTTCAATAAAACACGCTTCGATTCGGTTTTTATCTCATAGATCGTGTCAAAACGGCGTTACCGCATTAGCCTTTTAATTTTGCTGAATAGCCAGAAATCGCACGGAGCCAAATCAGTCGAATACGGTGGTTGCGGAACGATATGGGTCGAGTTTTTGGCAAAAAAGAACCAATGCAGTATGACATGGTGCATTATCGTAATTAAGGAACCAAGAATTGTAAAAACACGTGTAAGTCGTAGATAATTAAACGTTTTGACAAACAGACATTTGATAAATGTTATAGACAGTCCTACTAATCTAGGAAATAATATTATAATTTACCTGCCTTCCAAATGCCCAGGAGTTTTAAATGACAATTTCACCTTACTTTTCGATCACAGTAGTATGTATATGATATATATTATATATATATCGAGTTTATATTGAAAAAACCCAAACGAAAGGGTTAAAAATAAAATAAACCAAATTAAATTTCCAACAAGAAAAATGGTCGGATTTCTCTTTTTCTTCCATATAATTATTATTTTTTTTCTATCTTTCCTCTTCCCCAATTATAATAGTTTTGTGCGAATGACTATTTATTTGCATGGCGGAAAGTGCCTCTCTCGTACAAGTTATCTCATTAACACGAGATGCGACTCCTTTAAGCGTTGAAATTCTTTCAGGATTCCACGATACGGCATTAAAATAATTAAACTAATTAAAAAATATATATAAATATAAATATATTTCAATGCGAGAGAACACTCAGCGAGATAATGACGTCAATTAATGATGAATTGTACATTTTTTTTATACGTATATATACATATTCAGTTTTCCTAATTACCAGACGCGACAGACCAACCCTGAGGGGGGAACCTGAAATATATATATATATATATATATATATATATATATATATATATA